>WAAE01014112.1:0-209401 GCA_013400495.1 Nicator chloris | reverse complement strand
TATATATATAAAGCCAGGGAACCAAAAGTAACGAAAGGGCAGAGGGTCTGGTTCTCCTCTTTTTGCTTTGAAAGCTGAATATTTTGCTTCAAACCACGGACAGTGGATCTGTATTGAGACTTCGATCTCTCAGTGTTTATGCTGGGTGTGTGTCAGTGTTGGGTAGTAGTTCCTCTCTGTAGGTGACACCTTTAAATGAGAGTTCTTCCTGCTACTGAGGTGTCTGATCCTGTTTCCATGGAAACCAAGGTCAGATTATGGGAGAAAGGTTTAGGGGATATTTTTTCCTTAATTACTTTAAAATCTCACCTTATTTTCATCTTTCTGCTGTCCATTTTTCACAGAAGAGAAAGTAAATGTGTTCCATTCCTATCTCTTATTTATGTTGCACCACCTCCATGTGGGTGTACACAGACACACATGCCATAGTTTACATGTCATTTAACAGAGGGAACCTTAACTGAACTTCAGGTTGAGTTTTCTTTTGCTTACATGCCTGTCTTCAGCTCTAGAAGCATAATAAGAAATATGATTCTGTGCAACATGAGCAGCACCAAGTTATAACAGTGCTGTAGTTTTGACTGCTCAGCAGTAGAGACAAATTACTCTGACATTGGGAGTAAAATAATTACTCCAGACCAGGGTCGTTGCACCATGCAGGGCAGTTGTTAGGACCACTTCCCAGCTGCATCATCAGTTAAGTTCAACCTTTGGTCATTCTTCCTTCCTTCATTCCATAGAAAAAAATGGCATATTTCTAAGGGGCCAGAGAAAAATAAATTCTACCTGCTACTCAACAGTTTGAGGATATGGCATTGAGAAAGTGGCCCATGTCACCACTGGAAAATAGACTGGAAAACTTGTCACCACAAGAAATAAATTACTAGAGCTGATAGTGTATGAAATTTTATGTGTTTGTGACAGGATCTGTCTCAGCTAATGCCTGGCATGGGGTCTGAAGAACTTTCTGCAGTGCAATGATAAGGGAGACAGGCACTTCCAGAGGGAGTTTGCCCAGTCCTGAGCCAGAGGTATTCAAGGCAATTAGCTTAAACATTGACCTTTCAGGTGGATAAGGCTAGATAAAACAGTAGGGTAGGATTTCAAAAATAGACACTGAACAGTACGGAAAAGAAATGGATAGAAATGGCATGTACACTGAAAAATCCTCCTTACAAATATATCTGTGTTGGAACCAGTGCTAAATGTGAGAACTGGCCTTCATAAATGTGATGTCTCACATTAGCTGCAGCTCATATTTATCCTTCCCATATCCTTTTATGACAAAATAAAGGTATTTTTACAGATCTGTCCATACAAAATACTTCTCTTTCCTGAATAACACAGCAAAATGTCTTTTTCATTAAAAAAAAAAAAATCAACACTGATTTTTTCTGGGGGGGGTAGGGGAGTCAGGGGTGAAGCTTTGTCTCTGCTTTCATGCTGGCTGGCAGGAATTTTTATACCTTGGCTTTTTATTTTATCCTGAAACTCATATTGCTATCAAGGGCACACTCTACATTGCAGTCAGTGTATAAAAAGCAATTAAATCCCTCCTGGGTGTCAAAAAGTAACCTGGCTGTCAGCACTGTATGTGCAGACAATCCCACGTCAGTGATATCAGAGATGTGACCAAGGGAACAAAGTAAGAGAAATGAATGTAAGAGGTTGACACTTGACCCCATGTAGGTTCCTTAAATTTGTACCCAGCCAAGGGAATGGACATTTGGATAACATTTTTGAGAGGGAAGATAGAGGCTCTGGGTGTTTTCACATGCCTGGGGTCTGGCTGGTGTGAGGCAAGAAGAGAGACAAGTGGTGCTGGGCCCGTCCATTCCAGCAGGTAAATGTTCACCTCTGCAGAGCTGAGTGTGTAAGCACGCAAGAGGCTTCCTCTGTCCTTTATGGATCCAAGGATAAATGGAGACAGCCACAGAAAACAGGTATGGGTCAGAGTCTGTAAGTGTCCATTAGCTGGCTGCAGACGAGGATAAACCATCCTCGATGTTTCTGGGTAAGTGTGATGGACTGCCAGGATGTCTTGTCAGTCTGCCCTGGAGACCCTTCCCGGTGTTTCAGCTTCCTCCCTGAAAATGCTCAGTTGAGTCAATCTTTGATACAAGAAACTAGTTAAGGTGAGTGTTGTCAGATCGCTGAGCTGGAAAAGCACAGCAAACCCTCTTGCCTGCTGAATGAGCATTAGGCTCAGCCAGAGCCAGACCACGGGAGCAGTGCAGCGAGCTTTTGCTGAAAACTGCATCACTTGAACGTTGAGCTACTGTATTAATTAATTGGGTATGCAAGTCAGGGTTTTCCAGACACTAAATCAACTTCATAACAGGTTATTCATGAATAATTCCAACCTGGTTTTCCATTACTAATAATTATTTGTACAATAATATGACATCAAAAGCCCTAATAAATGTAAGGTTTTATTGTGCTGGACACTCTACAAACAACATAATAAGGGACAAGCTGATAAGTCTTTTTAGTGGGCTGAATGAATGGATCAACATTACCTGGAAAGGCTCCCTAACAATAACAGGATTTCACTGTAGAACTGCCTGAGAATGAAGGGTCACAACCCTATTTCCAGAGGAACCATAGGCCTTTCCAAGCTGCCCAGAAATACCAAAAAGAGGGTCAGGACAACATGACACTGCCATGAGGGTGAAAGGCAGCTTTTGGTAAAACAGAAGACATGGGATCCCTAAGCTGTCAGCTGTGGGTGCAAGGCTCGATACGGACTAGAAGGTTGGAATGCAACATAAGGCAGATATTTTGCAACAAGAACATTAATTACTAGTGATATCTTCCTCTTCTTTCATATAATTTTTTTCTCTCCTTGTTCATAAACTGCACTGAACCCAAGAAAACTTCCCTGAAGGAAAGTTTAGTGTTGCCTAATTTTGTTTATCCCCACAGAAAGCTTTGATTTTACCCAGGTGATGGTTTTATGCATGTGATGCTGTCTTACAGCCAAACTTAAAAAAAAAACCAGAAGTAAACATGGCTTTCTCTAGAGCCTAGAGCTAACTACCTAACAAATGTCATCTGTGACACATATTTCATCCAGAGAGAGGAAAGGCCAGTGATCTAGGTAGCTGATGGGTGAAAAAACAACAAACCCATCCCTGAGACTCAGATTACTACTGTAAAAGTGTAGCCAAAGTATTATATTTGAAGAAGAGAATTTAAAAAGACATTTTCAGTGAGGTGACTGGACTAATGGAATGGTGTGAAGTGCCTTGGCTTGGTAGACTGACCTTGAACCCAAACCTACTGTCTTAGTTTCATTACATATCATGGTGATTTGATTTTTGTGGTTTGGTTTGGGGTTTTTTACATAAATATCTTATTCTGATGTTCCTTGTACCTTACAGAGGAAGGACCAAAACTAATCCTTTCTAATCCTGGTAAATTTCACAGTATCTTTTCTTTAAAAATACTATAATACTGTAAGCTGTAAAAATAATTTGCATTTTTCAGCCATTTTAGGGAGCCTATGTTAGGAAAAAAAGGATTGTTTTTGACAACCACACCATCCTAACATATTAAAAACATATTGCCTGAGAAGTGATGGTTATAAATAGCTGGCATTGTAGCTCAATACATTAGTGTGCCATTCTTTGATTCCTCTATAATTATAGAATGAAAGCTTCAATCCCTGCATTGGGTGAGCACTTAAAATTACAGCTGAGGTTGTAAATTGCTGGTCCTCAATGTCCTAGTCAGACAGATTGCTTTCAGTTCATAAAGAGAAATTCAGTGTTGTGTCAGAGGCAGATTTCCCAGTGAGCTTATTGTCTTCTGTTTAAAACTAGTAAGTGAACTAAAGGAAATGCCAGAACCTTTTACAATGTACCAACATAAGCAACAATTCTTATTTTCAAAAACAAGCAGCACCTGTGTTGCCTCAAAATGTTCACATTGTTGGTATTGATTTTCATTTTACACATCCCCAAGAACAAAACGTAGTAGATAATAGATTGTTTTTATTAGTTTCACTGGGTGCTGTATCAGTAATGGGTTTAACTCTTTGTGAAGGTAATGCCTTGGGCCTTTTGAACCTGTTGATGGACATTTGATTCCAAGTGCCATTCTGTCAGTAGGAATCCTAATAAGCACAACCCCCCTCCTCCTTCCCAGGAAACACTGCAGTGAATGCCAGTCTTCTAACAAAATACTATCTTATTAGGATTGTTTCTGAAACAAAATAAAGCTAGGTATTAGGCTTAGAGGTGAATTTCACCTTTTTTAAGCACTGCAGAGTTTTCTGAATGAAATCCTTTTGCCATTGTCTAAAGCAGTGTCTGACAATAATGTAACTACAGATTGAGAAAAGTCATATTAGTACTGTGTCCACTCAAGATTTGTGCATTGATAGCAAAATGTACTGTCTTAAATCAGTATGTAGGTAGCTACCTAATACATAACTGAGTCAATTCAATGGGCAACTTTGCATTGAACATCCTGGATTTTCACATTAGGGTGAATATGAGATCAGCAGCATTCAAATGACAGAGGATGTGGGTGAGGTGACCCTGTCAACACTGGATGCTCTGTCTGTAGCTCTTGGAAAGATGATCACCAACCCAAGTCTGTGCTCTTCTGCCTTGAGATTACACAGGCTTGAAATGACCATGGAAGGCAAATGTGCTCTGGATGTATTTGCTGGGAAAAAAAAGTATTTCCACCTTGTTTTAATCATGATTTTGTCTCAGCAGAAAGGTAAAGAATTAACTGGGCAATTAGATAAGCTGGTTCAGGAGCAACTAAGTTGGTGCTGGCGTGACATTTGTGCAGCATTATGAGGAAACATATTCAATAATTCTTAAAAGACACAGAAAACCTAAGTGCCTGTGGAGCTTGTCTATGAAAATAGAAAGTTCCTTGGGAATTTTTGGCAAATATACCAGGACTTAAGTAGTTAGACATCTATTTTATGAAAAAATCTACCAGATTAGGTTAGATGGAAACTCAGTGAAGGACACACATTTTTCAGCATGCCTGATATTTTTCACTGTCTTATAGTAATACGAAGCTTTTTGCAAGAGTCTGTAGTTACTAAGGCCAGTCAATATCTTGAATCTTTCACCAGAATAATAAATATATATATATATGACTATAGGGTTAATGCAAAACATAATCTAAAAATACGAAAAACTCAGTTGTCAAACTGAAGAGGTTTCAGATAGAATTTTAAATTTGTGGGATGATGCCTTTTAACAGGAATGAGAGGGAAACTTATTTGAGCAGGAAAACTGGAAGATGAAGATGGCCAGTCTGTCAGGAGAACAGTTCAGCCATGAAGAAGCTAAGCATCAGTTTAGATCCTGTGAAGAATAACCTTGTAGTGTGTGCTGCACACTCCTCTCCACAGCTGAGACCAGATGGGCATCTGTGTCAAAAACATCCATGCCAATAATCACAGAAATTTGCTTCTTTACTCTTCACATTCAAATGCTTGTGGACAAATGCCACACCAAGAGAGAGAGAGAGAATTATCAGGACATGTATGAGCAAGGTGCCTGTTTTCATAGAGCTGCAGTGGTGAAAACAGGGCTTGGTGAGTTAACTTTCAATTGCTTTGATGGAGAAGGTTGGCTCTTTTAATGCCAGCATTTTCTGTGGTATGTGGAAATGAAACAGTATTGTTCATCTGGCTAACCTTTCACATGAAAGGTCTTTTGATATTTTGATATTTGTCTGTCAAAGTCAAAGGATCACAGTGTTATTCGAGATGTAGGTGGCTGCTTGCAGTTTGAAACACATCTCTTTACCTATAAAAGGTTAAGTCGGGAATAAACTCTGATCCTTTTAAAATAACTACATATTAGCTTTAAACATATTAAAATAGGCTTGGGAGCTTATTTCTTTTGCTCTTAGATTGAATTGTTTTTTGCAGTGTGCTCCTAACCTCATTGTTCTATTAATCTGGCTTTGTTGGAAGAAGCAGAGCAAAAGCTGCTGCCTTTCTATACAGAAAAAACTACATTTGCAGGGAAAAAAGCATCTTTTCTCTAGATCAAGATGTTTGTAAAAATGGAAGGAAGATGGGAAACATAGTTATTCCACAACATTCTGAAAGTGCAAATAATTATTTTATTAAATTCCAGGCTTTTAGGATTTCAGTATACTCGTTTTCAAGCTGGGCAAAAGAATTCTTAATGTTAAGGTAACAGGACTAATAGTGTTTCTGAGGTCAGTGATTTTGAATTTGCTTTGAATTTATAAGCAAAAGCTTGCTGGGGAATGGAAGGAAACAGCTGAGTACTTTATTTTGGTGTTAATACAAGGAAAATATCCACTTTCTTGCAGCATGTCTTATGGATTAGGTGAGTGAGATGAAAATAATGACATCTGCCCACAAGATGAATGACACTTTGTGTATTGAAAATACCTACCTTTGATGATAAAGAGCATGAGTTAATCACTCCATATGGCTACGCTTGAGTTTGTATTTAAAACACACACCCCAAATTAATGGAACCTTAGCAGAGAATAATTTAGATTCGAAGGGACTTCTGGAGGTCATCTTGTGCAAGCTCCTGCTCATATTGCTCAGAGCCTTGTCCTGTCAAGTTCTGAAAATCTCCAGTGACAATGTTTCCACTGTGGTTCTGTTGTGTTTTTTTCTTTGTATGGGGTCAGAAATGTTGTAACTTACAACCCTTGCTGTCCATAATTCCCTCTTCTTTTTGCTTAATTTATACTTAAGACCAAATACTTTTCATTCCTTAGATAATGTGTAATACAGCATTCTTTCCAGTCTTGCAATCATTTTCATTATTCTTCTCTGAACCTGCTTGAGACATCACCCATGTTACACCAGATTTACTGAAGTTCCCTGGCCCTGGTTGTACCATATCAAATACCATGCACTGCAACCCTCCAAGTCAGTGTTTGTGAATTATCCCTGGTAATTCTTTAACCCTTACTATCCAGCAGCATCAGCATCCTGATGGTTTACACAAAATGTTTTCTTGACACACATTTTCTTAAGACAAAATCCCCCATACTGTTAGCAGAGTTCCTTGTTTCTCCATGTTACATTTGAGCAGCTTCATCAGAACAACTGTAGCTGTCAACAACTGACCTAAATTTCATTTGCAGTTGGTAGAGAGAATTTAATAATTTCAAGGTGTGGTTCATCTCTTTATAAACCATTTGTCTTAATTGGCTGAATGAATCACATGCTCCAAATTCCTGTATCTCTCCATTGTCTCTTCACATGGTTAATGTGTTCCTTTCCCTGAGGAGAGCAAGAATCTGTTCCATTAATTCCTGTAGAATCTTTTTATCTCTTAAATGTAAATGTGCACATGTGTGCAGATACATAGGTGTGCATACAGACAGCTTTCTAAGCATGTATGAGTTTGAAAGTGTTGCTGTGTCACATTGCTGAATGCAAAAATAAATATTTGTTGTGCTGGAGAGCTCCTGCACAGCTTCCCTGGATGCACCAGCAGCACAATTCCATGAGATATTATCTGTTTCATACCCACACTTACTGTCCTATGAGCAGCTCGGGCTGATAAGATGCTGAAACAACTGATCCAAAAATATATCATAATCTTTCTCTGCTCTCTTTTTTTTTTTTCTTTTTAATGATCTTTAGCTGAGCATTTATTAGTTCATTTTTCAACTTTAGGTAAAAAATAATAGGGGAAAAAATAACATTATTTTTAATCCAGATCCTCTAATTTTTTGAGAAATTAAGTTAATCTTCCATTATCACTCTTCAGTTCTGCACATCTCTTTCAGTTAAGTTAATTAGAACTCTGTAATTAAGCAGCATGCAGAATGAGCGTTGGAATATTTGAATGAACGTACAGAAAGAAAATGCCTTTAATTTTGTCAGAAACCACCAAAGTTCCTCTTGCACTGTTCCAGTTCCAAATAGTGGGAAGAAATACCCCTCAGTAACTAATTTACTATTGATTGATTTCATCTATGAATCCCTATGAGGACCAGTCCTGCTTTTCCTACTGATTTGTTCTTACTAATGACTTTGGTGGTAGCAGAAACAAACCCTTTAAATGCAGAGAAGTGGTGATTATAAAAGGACATTTGAAATAAATATAAATGTGGGGGGGAAAATCTAAATTGAAATAAAATTAAGTGTAACTGCATGATTAGATTTTATGAGGAGAATGGTAGTCATTCATTCCTTAACCATTTATGTTTATCAGTCAAAAATATAATGGTGCAGTTCACAGAAAATACTGACAGCTTAAAAAACCTCAACTCTTTCTCTTGAAAAAAAGTGAAATTAGGGAAAAGGAGAGATGACACTGTGTGAAGCTGTAATCTTGAGTGGAATTTTCACTTACATCCTTAACATTTTATTGCAGTTAGGTGGTTTATGCTTAGCAGCAGGTGGGTACAAAGTGCTTGATTTGCCCATGGGATTTATTTACGTGAACTCTTGAGGGCAGATGCACTCTGCTGTTGTTTTGGAGAGCTTCAAAGAGTCACAGGTATCTACTAAGGAGATAACAGTGAATCTCAAAAGGCACTGATATCTTACTATGTCTTCCAACCTAAGGCTAGCTAAGGTGTTTTGTAATGGTAGCATGTGAAGGAAAGAAAATGGAAAAATACCTTAAAAATCCTTTTTAATCTAAAGATGTTCCTGGCTGCTTCTTTGGAAATGCTCTGGGTTCTGCTTTGCCATTACAAGCATCTGTGTCAGTAGGGCCCAGATGTGCCCAAAACCAGACCCTGGTTTTGAGAATGTCAAGCCGTCCAGCAGCTCCAGTTTGGTGCTTCTCACAACCCTCAGTTTGAAATTCTTAATTTCTTCTGTCAACAACAAGCTTTAGACATGCTTACAGACAGTATCCCCTTGGTGTGGGAACTGGGAATCACCAGCTCTCATGTTTCCTGCTTTAGCAAGTGCTGACAGGCTGGAGGACCGGAGGCTGAGCAGCTCCTCTCCTCCATCCCTGTCAGCACTGACCAGCCCCTACACAGCCACACATTGCACAGGCACTTCTTCCCACCCAGCCTGGACCTGCACCCGCTGTCATACTGGGTTTTACAGTCTCAGCTTTCCTCAAGCAAAAGGCCTGAATGTCATCAGAAACCTTAGCCTGACTTCACTTTTGCTGCGGACGTAAGATTTTTTTATTAGTTTTATTTTTATCAAAGTTTTATTATTACTGTTCTCCGGATACATCAGGACTACAAGAATTTTGAAAGGAAAATCTAGTTGGTGAGACATGATTTCCAGGCAAATATCATACCTGGAAATCCAATGCCATGCCTTTTATTGTGGCACATGCTCGTGAAACCTGGAAGACATGCTGCCTTATCCTCTGTGGCAAAACTAAGGTTGTATTTTCTCTTGTATAAGGAAAGATTTAACAGCAGAATGTTCAGTGTCTCTTGAAAACCTCAGGCAAACCTTTTCTTTTCACTCTCCCTGAAGTTTTTTCCCTTGACTTTACATCTTACCTAGCTGCCTGCTTGCACTGCTGTAATGCAAGAGCACTTCTAAAGCCACATCTCTCTAACTTACAGGAGGTGTTGTTTCACCTTCAGGGGTCAGAATAAAGAGAAAGGATAAAGGATCGATATATTTAAAACTTCTCATGGATTGAAGCCCTGGAGCTACACTGCTACTGTAAATAAGTGATAACAGAAAGTCTATGTGACTTTACCCACTTTCCCAGAGCACATATGACATCGTTAGAAAATAAATGGACATGAAGGTTTCTGTGGAGTATCAATTAAATAAGGAGAAGGTCAAACCAAAAAATACTTCCTCCTTTTCATAATGAACTTCCATTTCATAAAATACTAAGTCAATAAATTAGATTGAAACTCTTTGGACTTCTTGTAATTATGTATTACAGATTATCCCATCTATTAATTATCCAGGAAGAGATCCAGTAATATAATAATCAGAACTAAATTATGTTCTTTGGGAGCTGGTTCCCAGTCTTATAAATGAACTCTTTTCCTGAAATTCTGTTTTTTCGCTCTTACTGATATATAGATTCAGATCAGCCCTCTGTAAGAAAGTATTGTTATATTTTTAAGAGGCAAAGGAAAGGAAAACCTAAACCACTAATGAAGTGTGTTCCTTTATTCCAGATTGAGTACCTTATACGTGAAATGCTTCACTTAAACCCAGATTGTCTATTTTGAATAATTCTCCATGATTGGGTTTTATAACTTGGATGAAATTTCCTTATGGTTATGCTCTAATACCTTTTTTTTTACTTACAATAAACTGAGGAAGGACAAGTAGCCTCATTAAAAAATACAACCCCAGGAAGGTAAAATGAAGGAATTGTGAGCAATTCCCTTAAGAGATCATCAGATTGTCCCATTATGGTGAGATAAAACATTAATACAATGAATACAGGGGTTTTCTCCAGCTATCAACAGGAGCTTAACTTTTTGTCAAAAGCCTGAGTTTAGCTGGATCTCTGTGACCTAAAATCCACCATGCCTTTTATTTACTAATAAATACGGGAAAGGATTGTTGCTATTTTATTGTTTCAGAATGACTATGGCTTTCTCATTTGCAAACCTAGAAAAGTAATCAAATATTATAGCCTCTAGCCATACCTGTCACAGCAAATAAGCATTGTATTTCCTCATCAATGACCTAGTCCTTAAAACATTCCAAATTAACATTTTAAATGCATTGCATTGCTGTTTTTTAAAGTAATATCTAATGAATAAATTCCTGCCAGGTGGTGCCTGATATGCAGCTGGCAAAGAAATATGGAAGCAGCTGCACTTTAACAAGTAGCCTTCTTTTCACCTGCTAACAAGCATCTGTCAGCTGGCTGTATGGATAAGCAGGACGTGGATTTGCTTGTAAATAAATTGTACCTGTGAAAATCATGTGGTGCAGCTCTTCCCTCTACAGGATAAAAATAAAAAAAAAGGGGAAGGACCCCTTCAGGAAATTATTCCAGAAGTGTTTCAATTTGGATATAAACTATAGTCGTGCTAACCTATAACTTCTACAGCCTCTCTAATGAGTGGACACCATTTATGTCAAAGCCTTTAAAAGACAGAAGCCAGTGGAGAATTTAGAAAAAAGGGGACAAGGGAAAACACAGATAACACAGGGTTTTTTGAGGGGAACTAAGTGCTGTGGTTTAGGCAGAATTTACAGATGTAAAAATGGGAGCGCTTTTAATCATTGCAAAAGCAAAAAACCTTAAGTAGAGGGAAATGAATTTGGTCCTTCCTGGAGACCATCTCAAAGCTTATTCCAGACTGCACATTTTAAGATATAAAAAATCTTACTTCTAAGTAGATTAGAAATATTCCAGAAATTATTCAAGGTTCCATGTTTAAACACTAGTTCCTGTTATAAGGTTATTGTGGCCCAAACTCAGACCATCTGCTGCCAGTGTCAGTGCAGTCTACAACCTTCTCCTCTCCCTCTCCTGAGAGCCACTGATGAGACAACCCTGAGTGCTATTTGCCTTCTGCTGCTGGCTGCTAGATTAGTTGGGGAATCAAATGTACTCCTAGAAACTGGTTCATATGCTGCCCTGAGTCCCCAGACTTTTGTACATTTTTCGTGGATGGAAGAAATGACTGGAGCAAAGACTGTTCTCACTGTGTCCAAAGGCATTATTTGTGGTTTAGGAAGGCTTGAATGCTGCAGAGAACCCAGAAATTTAGTGTCCACAGGAGGAGAGATTCGAGTCTTTCCTGCTTTTCTTTACCTAACCAAAATCTGAGGAACATCAGCTGCAAATGTGTACATCTAGAGAATCACCATGAGAGATAAAAAGTAGGGGCTGCTGATACAGATTGCCTGTAACAGCACTAACATCATGTAAACTCTGCCTGTTCTCCCTCACCCCAAATGCCAAAATGCAGTCAGTCAGCCACTGGCATCAACCTGCTTGAGGAAGTCTCCTCAAACCCCACAGGGAGCAGGCCCAGCCCTGGCTCCCGAGTGCCCCAGGAACAAACGTCACATTTTTTCAGTGATTCCAGCAGTCTCAAGGCTGCCAAACCTCTCACAGCATGATCCTGGGCAGGGGAGATAGTATCAGGCTGTTGAACTAACAAAATCTGTGCCATGTATAAAACAAGAGCAAAACAGAAGAGAAAAAGTAGCTGGATCACAGAAAGATTCCCTAGTAACTTCCAAGTGACAAAGGACTGGGAAAATCTGGCTGTGCTCTCCCTATGGCTGGTGCCCCCACTTCCATCCTGGCACCACTCTCTGGCTCCTGGAGCCCAGCTCATTTTTGTACCATCACTCCAGACACCCTCTTAATGAAGTTGTGACTAAAAAGCTAGACAACAGGTTTCCAGCACCTGGTGGTGCTCCAGTGGGAAGCTTTATGCCCAGGCACAGGATACTTCCATTGCAACTTAGGAAAATACAATCGCATCACAAATACCAAAGCAATCCCTGTGAGTCACTGCTGAGTGGTATCATCATTAATTGCAAGGAATGCAAAAGCTCATGGCTAGCTGAGGGGAAAAATAGTTACATTCAGTTTTTATTTTATTTAAGAGCTTTTCTTTTGGCAGAAAATTATAAGCTCTGCAAAGACAAAATGCTGTCTGGGTTATTGACAAAAGACAGATTTGAAGTCAGAAATCCAGTGTAAGCTTTCTTGTCTTTTTTGCATAATAAAATGCTCCGTGGCTTCTTCCTTCATGGCAAGCTGCTAGTCAACAAAACAGATGATTGTAAAAGTATTTACACTAATAAATAGGGAAAATAGCTAAATGTCCATGTATTCTCACTAACCATGCAACTTTCTTTCTCATGATAAATTATATTCAAGCAAAAGTAAATATCAGGTCTTGAAGGTTACTTTAAATAAATAGGTAATTTAAATGCAACAGTAACTTCCTCATTGCTCAGAGTGTTTATTTTTAAAAAGACAGCTTATCAGGAGATGAACTCTCCTCTTTCAGAACATCTCAGGTCAAGGTCACTAACTTTTAACCATCTGATTGAAAGTCTGTCCAGCCTTTTCTAAATCTAACCTAAACCAAAGTTTCCCTACAAATTATTTCCCTTTCAGGGGGAAAATCAACTGAGATTGAGAAACTGGGAAGTGTAGATTTTTGCTTCCAGAATAAAAACTTTTCTAGTCTGTATTCATGGATGAATGGTTGAATATTCAAAATTCAGGTGGATAATGATGGAGATTTAGAAGAGGTTTTGATAGACTGATGATCCTTACACAAGTTACATCATTCATAGTTTTATGCTATTTTCTTGAAATATTATATTTCTTTTCCCCCCAAAAGTGGGAAGGGCAACCTTCAACAGGACATATAATTTCTCTCAGGCTGTGGATTTAATCCTATCTGCTTACCCAGGGCATGGCAGGACTTTATTCTCTTGTATTAAACAATGTTTTATATAGACAGATCAATAGGCAAATCTACACACACACACCCAGAGCATCATGTAACTTCTTACGTGGGAGCCAAGGTAGTTTTGCCATTGGTTGAGCAGGCCAACATATTCATCCATCATCTTTTGAAACACCTTGTTAAAACCACTGTGAAAATGAAGCAGCAAAAACTTTGTAGAAATGAGGTTTGCTGTCTTGAGGAGGCACCAGCCTGAGCTAAGTCTCCATTCTCCAACCAGGAAGGCTTTTTCCTTCTTTTTTTTTTTAATTAGAAACAGATCTGTGTTCAGTACTACAGTATATTTGCTATTCAGGTACTCATTTGCAATCACTTATCAGCTCAAGCAGCTCAGCATGTTATAGGCATAGTTTATCTAAAGCTTATTAGCAAAACACGGTGCTGATACCCTGATAAGGCTTCGCAGGAATTTTTTAGCTCTCCCAGGTATATTTTTTAGCTCACCCAGTCTGAGTCATCAGAGTTGAACAGGAGGCAAGAGAGGATAGCCATCCTTTGGTGGCATGTGGGAGGGGAGCAGGGAAGGCTTCATCCTTTGCTGCAGCACTTTGCAGTGTCCCTCGAGATAGATGGAAACAAACTTCAGGTAAAGCCTCACAAGTTAAAGGTGGCCTTACCAGCCTCAGTTTGCACTGGCAGAGTTCTCCCCCTGATATTTCAGCATTAGAGAACAAGCAAGATGATGGATCATCCTCTCAGGTGGAGCAGGATCCTGCAGGGACCAGCTGGTATTTGCAGCACATGCTCTTTTGACCCAGCAACATCATCTTACAGGAGTGCAACACTTGGGTCATGCTTGCCCTTTTCTCATGGTGAGGACTGCAGAGGTAACATTAAATTTTCATCAGACACTTCAAGGAGGTGCCATTTGTACCTTAGTGAGTGTGAATTACCACATCCATGGCAGGTCAGATTCTTTGGGATAATTTGCAAAGGAAATGGGAGCTTGGTTTCCAGTGCAAGTTCACGTTGGTTTTTGTTTTACCTGATATTCCAGAATCCAGAGGCTTCCCAGGTTGATTTGTTTAGAGATGCTATTATCAATGGCTTACAGTATGCACCACTTGCTTGTTGTTATTTCAATTGTTATTTCAATTGTGGGGGGCTCTGCCACTCCCCACACAGCCTGTGGATGATAACAGCTGCTTTGTCTGAGGCTGTGCCCTCTCCACTCTGCCCTTCCTCTTTTTAAGCTTTTTAAGCTTTTTAAGCTCAGTAAAAACAGAGTTTAAACCCTACAGTTTAAACGTTATTTATCAATAGAAGCTTCATTATTATTTATGAATTTATAACTCTACAGCTTCACCTCAGATAATAATTCAACATCTTATATAATGCTGTTTTTATATAATTTATTGCAGTCTTGATATTATTTTACTATTAAAATATAATATTACTCCCTCCTTTGATTATAATTATTTATATTTCTGTTTGTAATGGTACCTGTCTGACTAAGACTTGGAAAGACATGAGCAGAGGAACAAAGCATTTTATAGTTTCATGTTACTATCAGGAGTTTACCCCATGGAAAATCAGTAGACTTTCCTTTAAGGAGATTTTCTGGTTAATGGTTTGCAGGAGTACTGTTGATGTAGCCAATTTTTATTCCCCCAGTGTTCCAGAAGATGAAATAAGAATCAGCACATGTCATTTCAACTCTTTTGAAGGAATTCACAACTCCTTCAAGCTCTTGTCTGCTACAGATTACTTCTGTGCCCAGGTGGGAAATTGTCAGCTACTCAGTTTCGAGCCAGAATAAGTTTCTCACTCTTTGCTGGGTTAGGAACTGTCTGGATGGCCAGGCCCAGAGAGTGGTGGTGAACGGTGCTGCATCCAGCTGGGGACAGTCACCAGTGGTGTCCCTCAGGGGTCTGTGCTGGGCCAGCTCTGTTCAATATTTTTATTGATGACATGGATGAGGGGATTGAGTCTTTCATCAGTAAATTTGCAGATGACACTAAGCTGGGAGCATGTGTTGATCTGTTGGAAGGACAGAGGGCTCTGCAGAGAGACCTGGAATGGTTGGATGGGTGGACAGAGTCCAACAAGATGAAGTTTAATAAGTCCAAGTGCCAGGTACTGCATTTTGGCCACAATAACCCCCTGCAGAGCTCTAGGCTGGGGGCACTGTGGCTGGACAGTGCCCAGGCAGAAAGGGACCTGAAGGTGCTTGTGACAGCAGCTGAACATGAGCCAGCAGTGTGCCCTGGTGGCCAAGAAGGCCAATAGCATCCTGGCCTGGATCAGGAATAGTGTGGCCAGCAGGAGCAGGGAGGTCATTCCTCCCCGGTACTCAGCACTGGTGAGGCCACACCTTGAGTGCTGTGTCCAGTTCTGGCCCCTCAGTTTAGGGAGGACACTGAGTGCTGTGTCCAGTTCTGGCCCCCCAATTTAGGGAGGACACTGAGTGCTGTGTCCAGCTCTGTCCCTCAGTTTAGGGAGGACATTGAGATGCTTGAGCATGTCCAGAGGAGGCAACGAGGGTGGTGAGGGGCTTGGAACACAAACCCTGTGAGGAACGACTGAGGGAGCTGGGGTTGTTTAGCCTGGAGAAAAGGAGACTCAGAGGTGACCTTATCACTCTCCACAACTCCCTGCAAGGTGGCTGTGCTCAGGCGGGGGTTGGTCTCTTTCACCAGGCGGCAACTGACAGAACAAGGGGACACAGTCTCAAGCTGCACCAAGGGAAATATAGGTCAGATATTAGGAAAAAGTTTTTTATGGAAAGAGTGATGAAGCACTGGAATGGCCTGCACAGGGAGGTGGTGGCATCACCATCCCTGGATGTTTAAAAAAGATTGGATGTGACACTCGATGCCATGGTTTAGTTGAGATGTTAGGGCATGGGTTGGACTCTATGAACTTGAAGATCTCTTCCAACCTAGTGATTCTGTAGGTGGCATACAGAACTCCTGCCCTTCGTCTCCAGGCCTGGCTCAGAATTTGGGCACGGCAGGTTAGGATAAGTCCCACATACCCTACGCAGTCTGACTGGCCTTGGCAGTGAACACTGCTTCAGATAATGGCCTCTGAGCTTTACAAAAACTGCACTCAGGGGTTGGCGAGTTCATGCTACCTGTATTTTGCAGTTTGTCCATGTCAAAAGTTGAATGGTGGTACATCATTTTAGCCAGTTTTTTACTCTGAGCATTCAGACTGCTACCAACCCTCCTTTGTGCCTTGTGTGATTGTGTCTGCAGTATGTTCTTTCCTCTGTCTGCAGTTAAGGATTTGTGGCAGCTGCTGGAGAGGTAATACTTCAGCATGAGCATTTTTTTGCAACTTGTCCAGCAAGGCACCCCTAGTCTGACAGGAAATGTGTGTTTGTATTCAGAAAAGTGCATCCACCATTTCTGACTCTTTTTGACGTGAGAAGTTCTGCTAAAACATTTCAGGAGAATCTTCTCATCTGCTGTGTCAGTGGAACTGCTTCTCTTTCTGTCAAGGGTCTGGCAATGATACAATAAATATCCAGACCCAGATGGGACAGAAAGCTGTGGATGGGAGATGTCTGTGAAATCCACAGGACCATCTCTTTGGGCACAGCTCGTGCCAGTGCCGTGTCTGGAGGAGTTGCTGCTCCTTGTCAGGAGGACATGGTCCAGTATTTCCTCTGAAGGCAAATAGAGGGAAAATGATGTCCTGCATAAAAAGAACTGCTCTGATTAAGTCAGACCACTAAATCATTTCACAAGATTTCTTGTGTTTTTCTCTCATGGAAGGAAACACCCACAGAAATCAAATGAAAAAAATGAACTTACAGGACATAACGTCCAGAGCTCTGAGAGGTTTCTGTCACTGCTCCATATGATATCACCATGTAAGATCTGGTTAGAGATATATCCAGTTAACTAATAACCCCTTCAGCTTCTAAATCATACAAATAGCAATTCTCTCTGCTGCACGTGGAAGGCAAATTAAATTTTCACTGTCCACGTCTCTGAGATCCAAGTCCTTCGCAATTTGTAATGCACATTTCTTTTCTTAATTATATAGTGGTTTTTGAAAATTAGCCCAATCACTATTTGCAATCTAGGGCACCTGGAAGCCTTCCTACTGGAGTTTCTGCTCCATAGAGTTTGCCAGAATGCCTGTCCTGCTAGCAACCCAAATGACTTCTGACCTGTAACATGATGAGCACCTCCTGCCATTTGCCCTACTTAGCAACAGAAGGGAAGGCAAGACACTTTCCTCAGCTGTGGCAAAATTACACTGACCAGAACTTGAGGATAAGTGAGACAGAAGTCCAAGACAGACATCATCATCATCTCAACTGCTGTTTAGATTAAGATGCTTCTTCAAATTCAGAGACAGAGGATATGAATGTAAATGAGGATTTATTATCTGACGTCTTATAAAATTAAGAATTGTATAATAACAGTAAATTACAGGCAGCAGCCTCTCCTAAAATTACCCATCTCATTTTACAGAAGTACTAATTTGCTCTGCATGTGCCCTTTTAAGTAACTGGTAAAAAAGTTTATTGTAAGGGATATAATAGGATATGAAAAACAAATAATATAAACTGTGCACAAAAAGGGAGGGATGTTGTTTTACATCCTTCTGAATTTCTATAAACACAGGGAGTCCCTCCCCTACACATTTGGGAAAAGTGATGCATGGGATGGATATTATTAACTGGTCTATAACAAATGGAACCAGGTAACAAGGACACAGACTTATGCTTGCCTGCTAGGCTTGACAGTTTGTGTGTAGCAGTGATTCAACTGACACCACCAAGTAATCTTAAAAACCAGGCTGTCACAGCACGTAGAGACAAGTTTTACTCTTTAAAGCTCTGTATAGATGGAACATTTGTAATGTTTGCCCTATTCAGCATTTTGCAGTATTTGGCCTATGTTCACAGCAATAAAAAACATTTTTTATTTCAGTGCATCATATTTTGTTAACACTATGCATAAAGTATGTCAGATATTGACCCTAAAATACCATGGTTCAATATATACTGTGCTAGAATACATCTTGTTACAGAAATATCCGATTAGAGACACGTTTTGTTTGGAATTTGTATCTCATTTATCTTTTTTAAATTTTTTCTTGTTCAGACAATAAAATGAGAAAAATGCATCTTAGCATACTGGTATGACAACATTTTATCTTAGAAATAGTCTGGCCTTATTCCAACAACTAGCTTTTACAGGGAGACACTATGATTTTAAATTCAGGTCTCCAGGTAAAAGTGAAAAGAGTGATTTAGTTAAAATTAGATTGTTAATTTAAAATGGCAGCTAGGAATCTAAAGTTTGTTTAAGTTATGTTTCTCTCCCACCATTCAGCTGCTTTCAAGCCAAAATAGACTTTGCTGTGAGCAGGGAAGGAGTTCTTTTATAATATTGATCTTGCAGTAACAATGGGGGTGGGTCTGCATCCCAGACCATTATGTTGTACAAACATATTCAAAACCCAGCAGATTGATAATACTGAAGAAGTCTTGCTATTTATTTAAATCAAAGCTGTTTTCTGAGGTTGCTGTTGGAAGCAGACCACGTTGTGCTCAAGTGCAGCAGTTAAGTGTGGCTCCCTGATTTCACAGAGCTGATGATGCTATTAGTGCCCTCTACCCCATTTAACTTTTCTTCTTATATATGAGCATGAATTTAATGAATTTCAAACTGCTCCACCGCAGAAAGACCTCAGGTTATTTGTTTAACTCCATGAATTCACCTCCCAGGAGAAAAATGGGATCCAGCAATGAATCCTGTGCCTGCCCGGAAGTCACACTCAGCTGTCAGCCATCCCTGCTCACTTCTTTTGCACAAAGGGTTTCTTTCCAAACAAGAAGGGAAAGAAGAGGTGTCCAAGAAGAACTAGTGGATTTGCCTTCTAATTCAGTCTCTGTCTCCTGGTCCTGAGCTGTGCTAGGGGACACACAATGGCACCATCCTGCACAAAGTAGCAATCAGATGGTTAGTACCCCAGCCTGTATCTTGATTTTTGGTAGTACATTCTGATGTGGAACAATTTTAGGCATTAGGGAGTATTAATATAGTTCAGGTTCAAGCATTTATTTAGATGTCCATTGGTCCCAACAGTCCATATCTAACTTATACTCAAGATCCTGTGGCTCATGGTCCTTCCCTGATGGACAAACCATGTAAAAGTTTATGCGTCTGTGCAACCTTTGCTTCAGCATAGCTGGATCTTTTTGAGCAACACATATTTATGATTTGAGATAACAAAGCATCCACCTTGTATCCATCACAGCAACACTGATTTTGTTCGTATGTGGTCTTAGAAAACTTCCTCTTTCTTTCTTCTCTTCAGAGACCCATACTCCACTGGCAGTATCCATCTCTGGTTTACTGTTGGAGCTCAGTTCAATAAGATTTTGACTGTACATTAGCAACTGTGGGACTGTTAGTACAGACACTTCCTTAAAAATTGATGTGAGCTCCAGGTATGGGACTTGCACTCATCCCATACAAAGACAGATTTTGCTCTGTGTGTGTGTGCTTGTTGGAATTTACAAAGTATAGTTTGTGGACAAACCAGTCTTGGTGAAAAGCTATGTGAGCCATCCTTTGGAGAATTCATCCAATTTTACTGCATAATAACCCTTTGGAATCCATGATCATACAAAGGCCATAACATTATGACCTTCAAGTTTTAATCTAACAGAAAAACTGCAGTTGGGAGTGGTTTTTTCATCATGTAAAAAGCAAATGTAAATAAATACTCTCAGCAAAAATAACTGGTTTTCCCTTCAGAATTTGCTGGGGTTTTTAAGATACATCCTAAGCCTAGTTTTACTGACACTTAGATACAGTTTCATAAAAGTAGAAGTGGAGACTTCATTTCTCAGTTTATGCAGAAAAGATCCTTTTCAGATTTATAACTTTGCTTTTAACATCTCGTATAGCAGATAGTTGAGTAGTTTATTCATGTGAATACAGAGCATTAAATCCTGCAGATGTATTTATCCAAATAGGTAATTACCTTATTTCCCTTTTTTTTTTTTCAAATTTCGTGGATGCAGATATGGTGAGATTAATATAAAGTGTTATGTAGCAAGAAATATGGAGCTGGATGTGGAATGTCTTCTTAAGGAATCTTCTCCTTGAAGGAGTATATAGTCAGTAATAAATCAACATGCTGCAGGGCTACTTGAAGCACCTGCATTTCCATCCCAGAATATAGAACCTTTTTATTTAAATGAAATAGCTGATTTAAAGGAAGAATATAAAACTTGAAATGACAGTTAAGTCATCCCATCCCCAGGGGAAATTTAGATGTACCTGGATGCATTAAGAGTTCCAGCACTGATTTTTTATCCCCTCAAAGCCATTGCAATTTAAGAAATACAGTCTTGGAAGATGAAAATGAAGTGTTACTTCCCACCAGCATACTTGTCTTGAGAGATGGCAAAAGCCTGCCCACACTGTTGTCAGTAACAAATTTCATGTCAGCTCTGATATGGACAATGTTCCCTTGTGGCTGCTGCCATGAGAACCTTAAACCTTAACAATTTAACTGTTTCCATAAAGACCATAGCAAAATTGCCCAGGCAGGGATGCGACAGTCCCAAAGAAGCACATGGAAGTCATGAGCAGAATAAGTTTAAGTGCCTGTGTGTTACATTCCATATAAGAAACCACAGGATCAGCCCCTAGGTTCAGAGATACAACTTAGGAAATGTGATAGCAACATGTACCTTCCTCTGAAGACTGTCACCCATGTTGCATCTGTTAATAAAAGAGGCCAAGTGTTACCTGCTGTGGCTTATTTTTCACCTGCCTTTATCAAATGGTAAATGGGATTGTAAATACCAGCCCTAGGTAGCTCGTAGGTGATCTCTGAAGCAGGAAGAAAAATCTTAAACTAGAGAAACACATCAAGCTTCTTCCAAAATAGGTCTCATGCTTGTGTCAAAAACAGGAATAATTATTATGAAAGTTGCTAGTGGATTGTTGTTGTGTCCTGGTGCTGCCAGCCTTCAGGAAATTTATGAATGTTTCATTAAGGTAAGTGACTTCAGCAGAACAGCTCTTATTTGCATAAAACTATTCATTCCATTCATAAAAGATGCTGAGAGTTTTTCAGAATTTGTAACTACCATAAACTGATGTTAGGTCAAAAGAGATTCTGATGGGTGCAGTGAACTTAACATTTTTCCCTGGCTTTCCATGGTTAATAAATCATTGCAGCCAATTCAGCTGGCATTGATTTGGTCAACAGGACACATACACCCAGTCAAGAAAGGAGACCCATGAGCAGAGTGAAAACCCACCAGCCGCTGCCTAGAGCCTTTCTGGATGGCCCTGCCAGTACAGGCAGGCAGAGCCCACCTCCATCCCTTCTTGCTGACATGTACCACTGCCTCTTGCAACATGCATTCAGACACTGCTTCAGGGTAAACTGGGAGTGGCCTTCAGGATATAATCCCTTCAGAGCTCAGGCTCAAGAGTTATGGATCGATTCTTGTTAGTGTACACTCCCCACTCATCTCCCAGGTCTCCCATCTCTTGCTTTGCCTAAAACAATGAAGGTGGCGGTGAAGTAGGAAACTGCAGAAGTGTGGCAGTTTTGAAAAGGAAATAAATATCCTACATTGAGTTCTCCCATCATGCACCTATTTCAGCCTGTGGTACTTTTGACTTTCTATATTGACTGAAAACTGACAGAAGCCAAGGGCATGGTCATTTCCATAGGTGTTACAGTCCTTTTTCACAGCCAGCAGAGATTATAAAAAAACCTAACACACACAGTACCACCAGAATTAATCCCTGCAGGAAGAAAGGGTTTTCAGAAATCTCTGTCACATCAATTTTACACTAAGGCAAACAGAAGTAGACAAGTAAGGAATTTTCAAATAAAGTTTTGTTTGTTTGACCCTGATGAAGTCAGTATATGACACAGGGGGAAAAAAATCTGCCCAGACCTGCAATGTCCTATGAAGTTTAAATCAAATGATGCTAAAGTTGGGTTGCTTTTCAGGTGCCTGGCTTATGCTGTCTAGCTTTGGCTTTGATTGGAAGCAGAATCAGTCAAATTCTCTCTAAATTGACTCTGATTTTCTGTTTCACTGAATGTAAAACAAACAGAAAGTCTCCTGGTAAAAGCTCTTCTCATCAGATTTTCTCCAAGTCTTTGCAGTTCTACAGAAAAGGGATTTGTAATAGAAAAACCTTCAGAGTAAAGAGTGAAGGAGAAAAGTGAAGTTTCTGAGTTCCTGGGGTTCCAGCTGCTCCACTGGGGTTCTCAGATGAGATAAGAATTTATTCCTGGTGCATGTCCCTGCTGAAAACCTGGGGAAATATAATCTTCCTATGTGAAGATCTCTCTTAAATTAGTAGATAGAAATCAGAGAGCCAAGGCAAAATACTTCTGTACATCTTACAGCCTCGTGCAGTTCTTCTCTATTAGCTGTCTGATAAAACCTCTGACTCAGACCCACAAAGCTTTTCCTGGGCACCTTCTGCTGCTGCTTGAATCAGCTTTGGTTTTGGAGCCTCTACCCATGGACATACCCAAAGCCCAGCTGGTCATGGTCCTGGGCAGCCTTCTGTGCCTCTCCCTGCTTGAGCAGGGGAGCTGGGCTAGGAAGTCACCAGAGATCCCTACCAACCTCATCCAACCTGTAGTGAATCCTGCCACTACAAAACTGATTTTCAAGCCAAGACCAAAAAGCAAGACACTCAGTTTCAATTTCAGGGTGGAAGAGGAAATAGTCAAAGCAGTTGGTTTGTTTTGAGTGTTACAAGAAATTAATTTTTATATGAATGCAAGGTGCATCACCATACTGCTGCTCTCCACAGCAGCTACACGTTCATTGCAACCATTTTTTAGAACATAATCTCATTTAGTGCACACCACACCTCTGTGTTTAAGCAGCCATCTGAAAAGCCTAAATTGTGTGAGAACATTTCATTATCAAATTATACTTTATGTGAAACCAGCTACATTATGGGCTGTTTAGTCCTCAAATTATTCAGCTCAAAATGTGCTTTGCAGTCATGAAAGGCTGTCTTATTTTTAAGGACTCCCTCAGCATATCTATTCTGGTTTACAAACCTGCTTGATTTATGGGTTTTTTTCCACAGCAAGCTAAATGTCTGGCATACCCTAGAGACATGAAATGGATTTAAGAACACAAGACACACTGGCAGTATTCTCATACACTGTAACCTAGGTGTTGGCAGGAGTGAGGAACATTCTCTTCCATCACATCCAAATTCCAGTTCTGGGCTCAACACATTCAGTGTTCAGCCACAGTGGGGGGACCTTCTTGCAAATAGACGTAGTCAGGGTCATGATGCATCTTTAGTTTCATTAGCTGTCACTCAATACTCTCCTGATTTTGGTTTAAATCTTTCATATGCAATTCAGTAATTAGCAGAGAGCAAGAACAAGGACAATTACAGAGTACTCTGGATCACCACACTATTAATTTTAGGCAGAACTGACATGGGACTTGTGTTCAAAGCTTAGGAGCTCAACTTAGGCACTCAGAGCATTGTGAAGAGCTGGGAAACACACATGATGTTATTATTGTTCCCATAAAAATAAGGTGCTGGTTGTTCCTTTAATAGTACTGGAGAAACAAGGTATGGCTTGTTACTAAGATCAGCAATTTCAAAGGATTATTTGTCATTAAGTAGAAAAGTATTTTCATTATTTTGAAATGGCTGGTATGAAGTGTAAGTTATGCTGGTATAGTGCAGATCATTCAGATTAATTATAAGAATGCATGAATACTTAAGTAACTACAAGCAGTTCAATCCAGTATTGCTGGAAGTTATATGTCCACTGAATGGTCATGGAAATCTTTCCACTGTGTTTCAGAGACTTTCTTATATTTCTGAAAGTTCTTTATATATATCACTCAACCATTAATAGAATCTGAAATTCACACCTTCAATCAGATCTGTACTCTTATGCCAGAACAGCTCTTGACTGATGAAAAATGGTTTAAATTAGCCACACAATCAGAATTTAATGCAATAAAGCATTTACAATAAGAAAGTACACCAATAAGACTGGAAAAGAAATGACATCCAACATTTTGATTCATTGGCAAGGAGATGAGGTAGAATAAACATAACAAATCATAAATCACAGGGCTGTCTTTCAAGAAGATGATCAGCATGAAGAACTATGGGAAAAAGCATTCTCAACCTTTATTGATTAACCCATATAAACACCAAGGTCCCTTTAGGAACTTTACTTTTCCCTGACAAACCAATCTATTTATGGTCCAGTTCCTGACAGAAAAGACGTAGCATCCAAAGGCAATTGTTAAGATCACCCCATGTCCACCAGCAGCGTGCGCTTTTTCTGCCCCCTGCATCACTCCTGTCCAGTCAAAGAAAACTCAGCCAGCTGTAGAAACAGATTGGAAATGTGCACACAGACAGCGAGGACAAACAAACTGTCGGTTGCTCAAGTGATTTGGTTTCTTCTTGCAAGCACAAAATGTCTGAGGAGAGACTGCACTGAAATTTCCACTTACAAAATGCAAAAAAAAAAGAAACCACCACTGATGATCCTTGGAACAGCTGGTTGTTTCTACCAGTTATTCCCCAGTGGCCAGCAGTTGCAATTTGTGACTAGTCTTGTCTTCAGCCATCTCAGGGCAACCAAAATACGACAGGATGACAGATAGTCCTTTCAATAGATACTGACAAACAAATTAGTGCGAAGATGCTTTTCATAGCATACCAGATGTGTTGAGTTCTATCATATGGAACAAGGAATGAAAAACTGTCTACATCCCATCTGTGCTTTTTCAGTAATCAGTGATGCACTTGTGGAGTATAAGGTACAGTAAACATTCGGATGGGGTTTTACATTTGAAATAAATAGAAAACGCCAGGTCTTGGCCTCATCATCGTTGTCTAAAGCTTTTGTATTAGCAAGAATACCTTAAATGCCGGGGAGAGGGATGTTCAGGAGTTAGAGTATTGTCCTGGTGATTAATTGAAAAATTATGCAAATTCCAAAAGAAAGGTTTATGCAAATGAGAATAGACTGCAAAAATGCACTTTGCTTCCGATCACACGCAGGGCTTCCAGCCTGTCATAATAAGCAATAGGTTAAAGAATTGCCATTTGGATTTACATCATTTCCTCTCTTGGGGCTTATCTGTCCTCAGACTGTTAACCCAGATTTAATTCAAAGTGGCTGCAATTGCAGCTGCAAGAGCAGCATTAAAATGGAAACAATGAAAAGTGAGTGCTCTTGGCGGGTGATTGAAAGGCCCAGGGCATGGCAGCACATGCATTTCTAGCTCACTGTAAATGAAACCAATATCTGTCAGGAGAAAGGCCCTTTGTGAGGGTTGTCCTTCCATTCAGAACAAAAAGCCTCTGGCCTGGAGTAGGAGCAGGGTGGTGGGGGAAGAAGTGCAGTAGCCTGTGCCAAATATCTATAATGAGAGAGCGTAAATAAAAGGAGCAGGAGGTCTGGTCCAGATCCTCAGTGTACAGCCCAGCTTTAACAGCTTTTAGCTCCATTACCTTAGATTGAAGGGCTGTGTGTTTTCCCTACAGCTTCCTACCAGAAAATAATTTCCTAACAGCTTACCACTCAGGGACCCACTTTTGACTCCCAATGTCATCACCCTGTGTCCTGACCAGCCCTGGTGCCCTGGCTCCTCCTCACGTGGAGATGTGAGAGAATGCAGCCACCCTGGCCCACATCCCATCCCAGATGAGGGCCTGGCTTCAGGATCCCCTCTCTGATCAGCACTGAGGGTTGCATTGCAGCAAGCCCTTGTCCTGCCTCTCCTCTGCCCTGCCCAGGCACCATGGGAGGCAGCTGTGCTTAGGGGACATGCAGCCAAGTCGGGTGGCTCTTTGTCATCCTCTTTGTGGAAGTCCAGGACACCAGAGGAGCTCTTCTCTGTCTGCTTATGTTGCCTGTGGCTGCTGATGCATACTCACCCTCGTCTCTGCAGCCATGCTGAGCTCTGCAGACCCCCAAGCTCTCACCTCTCTCCTACCATGAGGCTCAGTCTCCCTTTCTTGTCACTGCCCTCCCTTCCTCCTTCTGCTCTGTTGCACAAGCCCCTTATTATTGCATGAGAAATATTCTCTGAAAAATCCATTTTGCTTTCTCCTTCCTTTTTGGTTGGTTAAACAATTATTAATCCACCTCCTTTTCATAAAATAGCCACGGCCATAATAATGAAGTCAAAATATGATTTCCCCGTAATATAGTATAATCTCCTTTTTCTTTATTCCTTACAGATGGTTCACCTCTTAGCATAAACAGCATGTTAGCATACTGATTCCAGATGCATAAAATACATACAAATCTTCACATTTTCTCTCTCCCCCGAACGAGTGTGTGTGTATATATATTATTCTTGCCATTTAATTTTCCCAGCTTTTCATTTTGATTTCTCTTTTAGGACAACATGGACTTGTCATAATCCATCTGGGATTTTATTCTTCATCTTACAAAAATGTTGCTTGAAGGCCAGTTTTTACTTGGCATTAAGAGACTGAAGATCAGCCTAAATCAGAGTATTATAAACCTCTTATAACAAAATCCCTTCAGTTGTAAATGTGTTGTCTCAATAATTAGATAAATATACCAGACCACTTGTTCCCAGACTAGCACGGGAACTAATTACATTATTTCCTGTAACTGCATTTGATGCACCAATTCACCTGCAAAGAGGCTCCAGAATCTTCTATCTTCTTCTGAGGTTGTTGTAAATAGCTCTAATTCTAAAAAGGAGTTACAATAAAAGATCTTTTAGAATTAAAAGGCATTTAAACAAAGGAATCTAGGTGTGTGCTGTGAGGACTAAAGGATAAACTGGATGTATTTTGCATTGGTAGTTGAGAGGGTATAAAATTCTCATTTGATCATTTACAAAAAGCTTCTGACTTGATTGTGAAATGTTTTCTCTTGTGCTTAAATTTCATGCCACAGATTATTAAAAATTGACTTTGTGGTATTTATTTTACTTATCTATCCCAGCCAGACTGTGCTTAACCATAGATTTTGTGAATTATTAAATTTTAAAAGCAATTTGTGTTGGATTTTACACTCCAGTTCTGTCTGGAGGGACGTACACCTCCAGTTCTATCCCTGAAGCTGAAGTGCTTTGATTCATCTTTAATCTGAATAGTCTTAAAAGTGCATGTTCCAAGTTGTAAGACATGATGATAGTCTCCAGTGTAATGCTTAACTAACTGCTTGTTAGTTTTAACATTTAACATACCATGAAAAATAACTAGTTTCCATAGGTTATCTGAGCCATAACAATGCTCAGCATATTTCATTCAGTCAGATAACAAGAACTATTTTCAAACATAATGAGGAGCTAATAAAGGTCACTGTGCCCACAAACACATATATATCACCACTAATTTAACAGTTCCAGTGCTGAACGGATGCATTCCAGGTACAAATCTCTTTAGCTGAAACTGCTTGATGCTAGAAGAAAGAAGGCAACTGAATAAATCTTCAGCATTTAAATGAAAGTTAGGCCCAAGTGGCAAGACTTAAATTTGAGTGAGGAATCAGACTGGTACTAGAACCAGATTAGATTTTGGCTAAGAAGCCTGAATTACACAGGTGTAAAGTCTAAAATAAGGTCTGCGTTTTCCTAAAGTTTGAAGTTGAGATCCATTTCTCATGTTAAAGTTAAGGGCAAAGATGAGGGGTTTGCATGTAAGTTTTGGTGCTTCCCTTTTACTTTATGTAAATAGGTTTCTAGAAAAATATCAACAATTTTTCAGGATATTGTCAGACACCTCCTGTAAACAGATCCTGTATGAAGGTGGGAAACCTGAAATGCTAGTGTTGAGATAGAGAACCGTTTTTAAAATTTTGTTCCATCAGTGCCTAGAGGACAACAGCAGCAAATCTCTTCAGTGCTGGGTTCATTGAATGCAAACACAAATTTGGGATTTACTTGGGTTTTGTTAGTATGTTGATATCAATGACTTTGTGATGAATTTTGCTGCCAAGTGAGATGCACTGAGGTGTTTCCTAAGTCATACAGGTGCAGCAACAGAAACAAGAGACAACTAATATGTAACAAATAGCATAAAGTAATTGCTAAATGGATCAGAAGCAAAAAGACTAGAATATATTTCATGTACAAACCTCTGTTCTGGCTAGGTCCATAAAAACAAACGAAAATGCTACAGCCTGGAGGTGCTCCATATTATAATGAATGCCAGATTTCAAGGTGAAATTGTTTTAATTATACAGAGCATTGGCAAGATTAGTACATTCAGTGTTGGCCTCACCGGATTTTGTTTGTTTGTTTTCTGGTTGATTGCAAAATTGATGCAATTATTTACACGAGGATTTTTTGTTTTAATGCTTTTTTGTGTGCCACAGAGCAAGCAGTAAATCCCCATCGTCCTCCTGAGCAACCTGTCAGAACAGGGCAGCAGTAAGAAGTAGGGAAGAATGGAAGGAAGCCTTCCTTTTTCTGCTCTAAATTGTTTTGGGAGAAGGTATATTTTGTGCTCTTTCAATAATAGTGTAAAGCAGACCTGCAAAAAGAAAGTCATCCTTGTGAGCCAGTAAATGCTATTTTTAGATGGGCTTATGGGCAATATCTAGGGTAGTTGTGCATCTTAAATCCTAATGGGATTTTTTTCTAAACATATATTCTGTGCTACTTTTATAAAGCCACTATTCATCTAGATCTACCTCCCTCCAAATCTCTGTCCTTGATTTCTTTTCTACAAGCTTCACCATTATGATTTAATGATTTTAAAAAACTGTGAGTCTTCTAAGCCTTATATGAAGATTTTCTCTTGGACACAGGGAACCCTCTTTCATGAGTGTCTTAGCTGGATGCCAAGAACTCTGAGGTGTAGGTGGCTCCTGTAAGTATTTAGGTGCTTGGAGGCTCTGAGTGACAAACTTGGTGCCTGTGTTTGGAAAATCATAAATGTTCCTGTAAATGTATGTCTGTATGTATGCAAACTTGATGTATATGCATATTCTCTCATAGACAGCAGCCACAAGAGAGATGCAAGGCTGTCCTCAAGAGTTGGGAATTTTTGTTGTCATGTGCTAGAACCTTTTTGGATGACATTGACTCTGTTTTGAAGGTGGGAGGCAGTTTATGGATGAGATTTGCCAAACTAGAGGATTGCATGCATATCCATTCAAACTGAAGATAGTCACAACATGGTTTTGAAAAATTCAGAGCGTCTTTTTGCCAGCTTTTTCTGAGTCACACCTTGAAACCAGTTTACAGTATCTTTCCATTGACAACAGTGCACATTGAAAGGACAAATCTACACAAAGAGCTATAGATAGAAGCATTGAAATTAGAATGATACAGAAAAGCCTCTGTCAGCAGAGTACTCAAAATAACAGCAACGAATGACCTTCCTCTACAAAAATACATGCTACCTACTTTAGGTCAGATATCTTTATTTTATTTTAGTTTTGCCACATGTAATGGTGTTCCCACAAGGAGTCATGACAAGCTGTTTTGTTTATGTCCAGCCTGAGTCAGATTTTGACACTTGCAAAAGGGTGGAAGCCTTTGCATGTGACCCCAGCCTGGCCATTAAAAAATGCAAAATACTCTGATCCATAACATATGTTTCTAAGCTGGTTGTCAGAAGTAAACATGGCCCCAAGAGGTGCTGGGGCTTCACTGAGCTGATGAGGCTGTCGCAAGTGACGCACGTTTGGGAGCCCTGTTCTGTTGTGCTCTGAAGGCTGCAGCACCTTTGCTCGCAGACGTGTCATTAGCAGTCAGATTTCCTCTGCAGTTCATTCCTTAAATCTGTGCTAACTAACCATAAAAACAACACGCTTGTTCCGTAGGGGTGTCTGAAAATAAAGGCAGTGTCACCTCTGTACTAAGGCACGAGGCTTTTATCAGCCTGGCACTGGGAGTTGTTACAAGCCAAAGCAGTCAGAGTGGGGTTCAGCTCATCTAACCTCAGCCATTACTGTGCTAAGCATCAAGCTGACCAGATGAAAGGCTCGGGGACAGTCAAGAAATTGTGATGTAGTCTTGCGAGGCTCTCTGGTTTTATTCTCTAGGAAGGTATGTCCACTGCTGCTCATCAGGAACAACAATCACATCTCATTTTGCAGGGAGAGAAAAATGGGATATTGCTATAACTTACCCAATGGATACAAACCATGGGTGTAGTTGTGCAGTCCAGACTTCCAGGTCTCTTCAGCAGCAGCCTGAAGAAATGTGATATGGCAAGCAAAGACACATCCATGTTAGAAGTTTTATTGTGCTTATTTTCAATGAAGAATTCTGCAAGCAAGCATTTGCATTTTTTTATTAGTTTATGAAGAGATTTGGAAGTAAGTTTTACATTTTAAATATGTCTGGGTTAAAAAGAATCATGGCAATGTTCCTTTTCCAACTCATTTTGTGTGTGTGCAAGTCACTTCCATCACTGTTTTCATTTCTGTCAGGACACTAAGCATATCTGTTAAGAGACAAGAGATAGTGGCTCTTGTTATGTGACTGAAAAATAGCTTTTGGTAACCTTGTTGAGTGACTGGAGACAGATTACAGCAGAGAATTGCAAAAGGAGTCCAGGGCACTTCAGGGATCAGTCATCTGCAAAACCAGTGGAAAACTGCAGTTTGCCTTAGGTGGCTGGTTACACAGCACGAGTAGTGAGCAGTCAAAACAGATAGTTTGCATAGGCTAAAATATGTTTGCAAAGTGCATTTGAGCAAAATTTACTGACAAGTGTATTTGGAAAAATCAAAGTCTGATACAAACAGAAAAACTACTGAACAAGTTAGATACAAATCACTCTCTCAGCAGTAGACAGGACTAATCAGATCTTGAGGTTTACACATATCAATGACACAGACCTCAATCTACTGCCTAAACCACCTGACCGTGTCAGGGCCATATGGAGCATGACTTTATGGTCTTGTTGTCCCTTTGGGGAGGGAAGATATGGATTTGTTTTTCTCAATTTCTTTTTGAATTGAAGAAGTTCATTTCTTGCTAGTAAGTCATTTGTGGAAGTGGCAGAGGTCACTTTGCCCTCTGAAGTTTTGTCACTCAGGGCCAAGGAAATGAATGATTGTGTTGTTTGTATTTAAATCACCAGTGTTAGATAATTACCTTTTTCCTGATAACCATCTGTAAAGTCTGGAAGCAGAATAGTGGAAATCGACCTTTTCCCATAAAACTCTTCACTGGAGATTTACTGTGTGGCTACTTCTGGAGACAAATTGTCACCTTTTCTTTCTCCCTCTCTCTGTCATGGTCACTTATGTTAACAAATATGAAGCAAATCTATCTGTTGAAGCTCAGCCAAGGCCAAAGTGCTTCAATTTTCTTAGCTCAAATGCTCCTGGACATTCTGAATAGTCTTGGACATTCAAATGCCTTGGAAAAGTTAATATATATATGGTTGTAATATCTTGGTCTGTAGCCATGGCAGTACAGATGTGACTCCCAAATATATCCCCTTGTCCCGGATTCCGCATTTGAACAATACTACAAAACTGAACAAATCAGAGCACAGCCCATTTCTGTGGGGGGTCAAGGCTGAGAATAGTGAAGACTGAGGTTAGAAGTATGGTGTTGCCACACTGGCCTAGCATGTCCATACAGCAGCACAAGAACCATCCACCTGCAGGACATGAGGCTGCAGACTGGCCCATCAGGGATTCTCAGATGAGCCCCATGGCAGCATGAGCCCTTCCCTGTTCTGGCACTTGCTGCCAGCAGAAACGTGCCAGCTCCTTGGGGGCCCATTCCCTGCCACCCATCAGCCAAGGGCTGTGCCCAGGGCAGTGATCTAGTGCCACTGGGGGCGACTGTGTTCCTGTGCCTCCGGCTCTGCTGCAGGGTGGTCACAGGGACACCGCGTGGTGGCAGTTCCCAGAGTCTCTGTCCTGGTGGGTCAGGACACAGCATATTTTAATCAAAAGGCTTGGAAGCCAAGCGAGGCCTCGTTGGGCATGGTCCTTAAGTTGAGAGTTTGATGCAAGGACTGATATTTTGGGTGGATTAGTGCTTTCCAGTGGCAGTGGGGAGGAGCAGGATTACTGGTATGTATCTGGTTTTGTTTTTTCCTATATTGAAAACCCGCTAGTCAAATTTAAAGCTTAAAATGTGTGTAGAACAGAATTGAAATATACATAGAAGTGGAATTGCATGTGCAGGTGGCCAGACTGTGCTAGCAGTGTGCTGACTGTGGTCCCTGAGGGCACTGATGGGCTCCCTCACCCTGCCCACAGCCTTCCCAGGGCCATTAGTCCAGACCAAGTCCTGCTCTGGATAAATGCAGTGACTTTGTCACCTGGGTACAAGGGTCTGCCTTCACTGTCACCCACAGCTATCCCATTTTAAAAGACTCTGGTTCTTGTTCCCATTTCCCACCAGTTTGAGAGACAGGGCTTGGACATCAGTGCTCAGGAAAAATTCCCAAACTGAAGGGATCCCTCCCAGTAACCACAAGCAAGTTGCCCAAGCCCTGAAGGGGGATACATTTTGGATACACTCTAATCTTCAGTGTTTGTTATTGAATATGTTCATGAAAACCACGCTAGGAAGGCTGTCACCTGTGTCCCTTCTTGAGGCATCTCTTCAAACCTAAGTAATTCTTTTAGGCTCTGATACAGGATTACAGGATCCACTTTGGAGGCCGTAACTGTGTGCCTCTATCTATATTTCCCTGCCATCCAGCTGTAGGTATGACCCTCAGCCACTTTCTGACATCATGTTTTGTCCAAACTCTGGTGCCATTATTCTCCCTTCTTCTATCACATTGTGTCTGAGTTTTCACAGGAAGAATACCCAGAATACAGCCAAGGAGGACATTTCACAGATGTAAGTGTCAGAGAGCTGAGGATGACCAGACATGTGACGTTGGTTTTACCTGACCAAATGTTTACTTCTATATCTGAGCCAGACACACATCCCTTTGCAATCAATGGAGTTTAAGGCATGAGTCATTTTATCCTAAAATTCAACTCATGATTATTAAAGTTTGCCACTAGTGGCAAAACAAATCGTATACAGCACCAAGAGGGTAAGGTTTTGCTGACAGTGAGTACACCCACATCTGCAGTACTTTAAGTCCTGCAAAGAGGTAACTTTTATTTTCTGGTGGTTTAGGAAAGGACTGTGGTCATGTTGCCCTGTCAGCACACCCCTGGTTTGCCAGGAGTTCATTAGCTATGGCAGATACTGCAGTCTTTTGAATCAGTGAAGATCAAATAACTCCTGCTTTACCAGAAAAGAGGATTTTCTTTGTTGTTGTAGAAGAGGGAGAGATGGTTCTTACTAGAGAATAAAAGAGACTGAATTCACATGACTAATGGAGTTAGATACATTTGAAAGGTGTGAGCTATACATTTGCTAGTAAAGGGCCCCTCTCCTCACCAGGATTTCCTGTGCCAGAGGGAAGAAAGTTACAGTCTGCTTTCCATTTTAAAATGAAAGAACAGAATATGGGAGCTGTTTTATAATCTTTTGCTCAGATCAAAGGAGAAGGGAGGTAAATATGTATGTACTTCTTTCTCTGGTGCTGCACCAGGTATTTAGTAGAACTAATGGAGCCTCTAGTGTAGAAGAGACAGAGATTAGCCTCTTCATCTCTACTAACTGTAAAGGGTCCAAAAGGATTAATATTATTGAGTGAATTTCAGCTAGAAAGTAGGAAGGAGCTTCTCCGTCCCCTCTTCATCTTTTAATCTTTGTTTCCAGAAATAACTCTGAACCAGGTTTTCAGCCTCCCACCCTTTCCTTTTGGGTTTTTTTCCTTATTGTTTCTTAGTAGAAACAGACTTGGAAATATCTAACACCCCTAAGAAGATTTGGCATCATTGAAATTTTGACAAGTTTGAGAGAGAATTGTAAGGGACTAATGAGATTGAATAGTCACGACAAGTTTATGGGATCAGAACCTTAACTGGTTTGAAACAGTGTTATTCCACTGACCTCAGCTGGCATGACTCCATATATGTTCATGGAGTTCAATAAAGCCACAGACACTCCCTCCAGCTGAGGATCTGACCCCTGAAATGATGGAGTGTTAGCCAAAGAAAACTGAACTTTTGGCATGAATTTGTCTTCAAGGGAAAATAATTGCTAATTCAATGACTCCCACTGTTTTATTGCAGCTGCTGGTCATTCTGCACTGCAGAAAATCTTTACTTTTAACTGGCGAATCAAGAGTTTCCCCAGCAGCTTCAGTACATGGAAGATCAGAGGTGCAGAAGTGTGTACAGAGTCCTTCAAACATTATGTATTAGAGGACAAGCCCTACAGTCAGTTTATGAAGCAAAAGTGAGATACTCAAGAGAAACCTTCCCAGCTAGACATTTTGCCTTGCTGTCCTATTAGCTTTACCAGTAAATGGTGAAAAACCATCTGAAACCCTGGTTTAGGTGGCACTTTTGGGCACATGGGGGATTCTCATAGTCAAGGTTAATTTTGTGTAGAAAGAGCCTGAAAGAGCTCAGTGGGACCTGTTTTCAGTACACCAAAGCAGTAACCCTGGCATCTGTATTGATGCTACAGCACTATCCAGACAAATTAGTCCTCAGAATTGCAGAATTTGGAGCTGAAGAAAGTAAGCAACCTGCATAGGAGGTTACAGCTCCTCTGTTCCTCTTGGCAGCCACTGAAGGGAGATGAGAAGGAAAGAAACACAGTAAAAAGTAAATGGCACTTTCCTGCTAAGCTAATCAGTTCTGTTTGAGAACAGAGGGCCGTGCCAACTGCAAATCAATGCACTAAATCACTTTCATTCTTGTGTGAGTCCTGGTGCCATGGCAGCTGCTAACAAGGGAATAAAGAAAACTGTTACTGGATATTTAGTAGACTTTTTAAGTGCTTGTGTAAAATAACATATTTAATTTAATGCAAAGTTATAAATGTAATTGGATTTTATGGACATTATAGCAGGGAAGAGAAGAAACAGATTCCTCTTCTTTCTGCACAAAGAGCTGGTTTATGTTCCCAGACTATCCTTAGCAAACTCTGTCTGCAGTGTTAAAGAGCAGCCTTCCTGTTGGATTTTAACACTTTGTCATTTTGTTAAGGGGTAAACACTGAGAAAATAATATGTCTGATATTTCATGTGGTTTTTAATATGCTCAAGTTAGAGCAGAACTAACACATACTTACCTTAGGAGGAAATTAATGCTCTTTTAATGCCATAGGCTATATTGACTGTGTCTTTACTGACTGCTTAAGAAAGCCCACAGTGCCTGCTCCAGATGTTGTTATGCACAAAAGCATGTGTAGATTTAATCAGATAATCCCACTTAAGGCAACAACAACTGCACCAGGGAATTTATTTAATGATGTCATATTAAATTTTCTTTTTCCTATTATTTTCCAAATTACTCCCAAATAGTGATCTTACTTGTCCCTAGATGTGACTGGGACTATCCTTCCTGTGGCAAGTTTCTGCAAGTTCTCAGTGGTGTTATTCATATAATGGTTTGGGTTGGGAAAGGACATTAAAGGTCACCTTGTTCCAAACTCCCTGCCATGGGCAGGAACACCTTCCTTTGCTAAATGGCTCTTGAGGAGGTTGCAGTATTCCTAGAAAGCTCTGTTTCTGCAGCAGTCTCAGAATTTTGAGCATAAAATATAGAGGATGCACATCCCTGAATTCATGGTTTGAATCACTGTTGCCCATATAGAGCAGCCCAACTTTGTGATCATTTAAATCATCAATCGTAGCTGTGCAGTGGAATGCTTAATATAAAATACCCACGGGCAAGCAATAGACTGCCTTCTCTTTAATTACATCAATCCTCAATCACCCCAAAGCAATGCCATCCTTGGAAGTACTAACTCTGACAGGTAGTACTTCTGGGAATGCCATAAAAATGCCAGCAAAGCAGCAATGGCAGAGAAAATAAGCTGCCTCATCTTTGGAGAATTATTGAACTGTACTAACATTCAAGGGTACAATGTCAGCACAATGCAGAAAGAGTTAGATGCACAACCCCCATTATTATTGTTGATGGGAGTCAGGTGTCAAGTTCCCTTTGCATCACTCTGAAAACTTGGCCTTCTTTGTAAAGCCTTAGCAAACTTTTCCTTTGTCACCGCTCTTAATTGAGGAAAAGATTTGAAGCCATTTGTCCTGGGATTGAATAAAGACTGAAAAAGAAAATACTAACAGAGCAGCAGTGATGGAAAGTTTATAAATATTGAAGGTTCATGCCTTAACAGGTGAAACTGGAGGAGTTGCTTTTTAGTCAAAGGCACTATGATACCAGCAACACTCAGGACAGACCCAGGACAGACCCAGGACAGCCCCTAACTCCTTTTAGCTGTCTCAGCTCCCAAGGGGTCAAATGAGAATTAAAATACCTATATACTTAAATAACTGGCTCTGTTAGCAGACTTGACATCTCTCAGTAGTATCTTGTCTGAGAAAGCCCTGCAAGTCTCAGCCCTCTTATATCACCTTAATTTTAACAGTAATGGCTTTAACTTTCTGCTCACAGATAGATTAGTTAACACAAGACTGCCTCATGTTACCGAGGATAAACCAGGGCAGGAATCAGGTTAAATATGCATTATTATTATTATGGAACTACAAGAGGGAGAGGTCATACTTGGCTGCTTGCAGCAGATGAACAGAGAAGAGATTTGAAAAAGCCTTTCACCACTAATTGCCAGCTGAAGCTTTCTGATGCAGGCCATTCACTTCCTAATGTTTTAGCAGGTACTCAGTTTGGGAGGCAGGGGCTCACAGCTCACAGAGGAGTGCTCACAGGCAGTGCCTGCACTCAGCTGGGACTGTTCCACATCAGTCCCAAAGTCAGTTTTGGAAAGGAGATGGACAGCTCTATCTGCATCTGCATTTGTGGGCTTAACTGCAGATTAGCAAGTGAAACATTAAAAGAACTAAAAGAGCTGTTTTTTGTTGAGGTGAAGCACATCGCTATGCCCATGTTGGGTGACCCACTTTACAGTGAAACTATTATTTTACAAAGTACAAAATAAATACTTAACTGTTCATCCATATTGCATCTACACAAATGTCTTTACAGCTTCTCCATGTAGTAACTCATGGTGTTTGCAGTTCTTTGAATGCCTTAAGTGGGAGCTCTGCGAGCATAAAGGAGTTTTGATTCTCCTTTCACTAACATACCATCCAGTTCATTACCCAAACCTATGCTAGATCAAGGACTGAAAATATCAAGAAAACATGTCAATAGAAAATCCTTCTTGCAGGGGCTGCATTGCTCAGGGAAGCAGGACATCCCCCTCTGCATCTTGTAATCCAGCCACAGGCAGTGGTAACACCCACCAGAACACAGGTCAGGCTTTCCCAGAAATGTACCATAGAAATCATGCCTCCTAACTTTGGACATCTACAAGTTAGTCTTTTAGCCTAAATCAATAGTCCAGGTCCCAGGTAAAATCAATAGGCAGCTGCTGGGAGGGCTTTATTGCATTTATGTCATTGGCATTTATTTGTCCATGCCAATGAGATCAGTCCCTCCTAGGGACGTTCAGCCTTTCTTACAGCAGATAATGGCAGAACTCAGAGACAGAGTTTGGAAAACTGAAACTTGGTGTTAACAGCTCATCCCCACCTTAGAATTCATCTACCTGAGGGACAGACCGGTTTCAGAAGGTGAAATTCAGGCAGTGAACCCTTCAAATTCAGGCAGTGCAGCACAAAGCTTTGTATCCTCCTTGTCCTTTTGCATGCACAGTGCTGAGCCGTAGTCTGTACTACTGCCTGCAAAGGCAGCTGCTCTGCTCCCCAGCCCTCAGCTCCGCTGGCTCCAGGCATCCTTTTAAATACCTTTACTAACTGTGGTACTCTTACTTTGGGATAGACCACTCATGTTTCACATAATCATAATTTAGTTGACAGGTTTAAATTAGTGATAGGCAAACCTCTCTTAACCCAAATCAAGAATTTTCAAATAGTTTTCTGTTCCATCTTAGCAAAGTCTCCTTAAGTAGTGCAGATTTGTATGTAGACACAGGCTGATGAGAAACTAACCCATTCACCCTAGTACTGGCCAAATGAGTTACCCATATGACTGAAGACTTTTCTCTTTGATAATACTGTTTGATAATACTGTTTGGCATACAATCAAGTAGTCATAGTTAATCACACTGATTTATTGTATGCTTAATAAATCCACTGGCTATTTTTGTGGTCTTCTTGCATCTCTATTCAGCACATGTTGTGAACTGGTGGGTTTCATGCTATTATTTTCTCTGTGCTTCTCCTGCTTTCTAAAGTGATGACATCTCAAAAAATAGGGATAAAAAAATGGGAAATAAAAGCCTGTCATAGTTTATAGAGTTCAAAATAAAAATATTTCCAAAATGAATGTTCAAATAGCATAAGAAGCTTGCTAAGATGTGGATTTTAAACTGTCATCTCCAAGCCACAGCCTGATCACTTAAAAATATATAATATAGTACACTCCACAGGCAGACAGATGCACATAAACTGATAATAACTCAAGAGTTTTTATCTCTATGTGTCCTCAAGCAAGGCATCAGGAGAGAGAAACATTCTTGCAACAAAATGAAATAGTTTTAGATCTAATTTTACTAGGCTGAACTAGATTTCAAATTGATTTCCAAGGAATCTAACAGAGAACAAAACACAGATACATTGCCTTTCTCATAAAAAAATCCATCAGCCACCTTGTGTTTTTACTTACTTTGCTCTTTACTGGAAGTAGTAAGAAACTAATATTTCACAATACAACGGGTTTCATTCTGTAGAGATCTTTCATGGTGAAGGAGCTTGTAGTGTGCTGATACAGAACACTGAAGTACAGCCCCTGAGATTTGTCTATGCAAGTCCTATTTGAATTCATGTGATAAATCTGCAGCTAAACCCCACTGTCTCCATTCCAGAAATGGAGGAGAGCTGCAGGACATGCCACTGCAGAAAGAAATGATGTCCTAATGCATGTTGTGATCAATTAAACATATCCCTGTGTACCTCAGACCATATTGACTGAATCCATATAAATCACATGCACGGGGGTTTTGCTGGTTCTTTTTGCTTCATAAGTGATAAGCCAGAAGTTACTTTGGCCTCAGAGTAAATGAGTGCAGCCATGTGTGGAGGCACTGGTGGGATGCAGAGCTGCAAGGGGCCAGAGCACAGGACATGGACCTGCCGCTGCCTGTTGGGTGTTGGATTGGCCCTGGTAAAACATTTCACACAGCTTCCCCAAAAGCTTTCCAAGGGTAGCAGTTCTGGGTCAGCAGACAGCTGGGATGCACAGAGGATTAGTCCAGCTGCCAGGCCCCCGAGCTAACCGATGTTTCACATTCAATGTTCTCTGCAGTATCATAATACCATAAACTGTTATTGCTACTTAATATAATTGCATTTCAGATCCCATTTTACTAAGCATTGAACAAGAATCGAGCAAAAAGATATTCTCTGCTCCAAGAACTACATAAAAAAAATTATACAGGCAGCAAGTAGATCTATTTACAGAAGACCTCTGCACTTGGCAGGCCATGTTCAACTTCCAGCAGGTGCTTCTGTGCCTGGGCGCTGCATCGTACTGAACAGCTTGTTGCCCTGTTTCAGAGGAAGATTTCATGGCTCCAGGTTCACACCTCTGACTTCTAACTCAAGGCACAACCTGCTTTGAGCAGCTGAAAACCTTTGCCTGAAATACCGACTACCAAAATGTTCCCTGGTTTTGTGTCCCCTTTAGTTATCAGACTAAAAACAATGTGCTCTGATATTTTACAGCTTCATTTCAGGTCCTTGCTGAAGCAGAGGACAAAAACAGTAACGCTGAATAATTTTTTTTCTTTTAGAAACCTAAATTCTTTATTCTGAATAGTCCCTTTTGTCCCTGTTTTTAAAAAAAATTGTTCCAGTCAAAAATCATGTTCCACCAGAAGGTTTTTCTCTCTGCATATTTTTCTGCTACCTCCAAGGAAAGATTTCCTTAACAGTTCCTCCATGGGCCAGGGTGGGATATCACAGCAAATGCTGAGGATTTAAAACCAGTTACAAAAAGCAGACCTTTACGAACTGTCCACCTCAAAGGCCATGCTCTCAGGGGTGCCAAGCATCACAGCTACAGACAGGAACAGACCCACATATTTTAACCCTTTCATTTTCTCCAGTTCCAAGGCTCTTTTTTCCCCCTTGGACTGCTCAGCCAGGTGTGCTGTTCCAATTGCATTGTCTGATGGCTCTCAAGGGTCCATGATGTCAACAGAGCTCCAATTTAAGACCTCACAGTGTAGGACTGAGAGAAGAAAACACAAACCAAGCAGGAATGGTCATGTGCCAAGAGCCCCTTGCAAATATATGCAGGCTTGAACTTATCCCATGCAAGGCACCAAACAAGCAGCCAAGAGACTGCTGCTCTGTCTACAGAAACATCAGCCCTCTGGAGGGGTTTAGGGCAGCCACACTTCCAGCTTAAACTGGGCTGGAGGGGATGGACAGAGACCCTCCCAGCCCAAGTGGAACTGTGGTGGTAATTCATGGGGACTCCAGCACAGCTTTGTCAGCGTGGATATAAAAGCATCACACAGAGCCTGCCTACTTGCCTGTGAAGCAAAAAGCACTTGGGCAATGCAGCTAAGCCCTGCACACCCAGAAACTTTTGATTCAACAGCTGGTTCTCAATCTCAGCTGTAAGGGCTGATTCTGACATCATGCAAGTAAACCCCTGTCTAGAAACTGGCTTCTTAAATTAAATGATGCAGCATGGTGGCCATATAAGCCATAATTTAGAAGGCTGTGAGCCTTCCCGTTAAGTGCTGTGGTTTAAAGGCATTGATATTTTACCCACAGATGTACCATAGTTTTCTTTTGCATTAAGAATCTCTTCATCCTGTCAGTAAGTGCCAGCCCAAGCCTGAACTGACTAAGATATGGGAAGGAAGATAAAGAATTGTCTCTTGATGTGCAGGCTCTCTTTTCCCTGTATTCCCCCTCCCTTTCAAAATAAATCAAGACTAAACACAACTGTAAAAATGTAACTATTTAAGTATCTGCAAAAACTGCTTTAGAAAAATAAAAAATAAGGTTTTTTTCAAGAGATTTTGCAGTGGAGTTTACACTATTGCACCATATTTATCCCTTCAACAGTACACCTTCCACACAAACCAAATGAATTACTCAGGACTGGTTTATGATGTCCACATTGTGTTTTTGAAAGGATACTATTGAAGAAACCTCTGACAAGTAAAGTAGCTTATGGTAATCAATTTGAATATGAGAATGAAACTAATCAGTAAAACATTGTTATCACTGATCTGGCAAACCACTGGTATCCATCTGTCTAATCTTTCTTGTGTTTGAAAGTTGCATTTTTGAAAAACAATTATTAATACTGCTCATTAACGGCCAAGCAAAAGAGCATGCCACAAACTTCTGCTCAGAGATAGCAAATATCAGCAAATACTACTGACTTTTCCAAGTTTGAGCTAGAACCTGCTGCAGGATCTCATGGTCAGGGCAAGTTTTTCTGCTGGAGTCTGTAGAGATGGGAATATAAAGGATGGGCCCTTTCTATACAGGAAGTGCAACCCCCTGCAGATTCCAAGTGTATCCCTACAGCCCTTCAGCACCTTCCCACCAGACAAGCTATTCCAGCACTGCACTATCCCTACTGCTAGGAAGGGTTTTTTAACGTCTAAAGTGAATTTTCCTTTGTGCAATTTAAGTCCATTACTTCTAGTTGTGTTAATGCACACGGAACACAGTTTGCTCCTTTCTTCCAAGCAGCAGCTTTTTATGTGCTTGCAGGCTGCTGTTATGACCCCACTCAGTCTGCTCTTCTCAAAGCTAAACAATTTGTCCAACATGTATAAGGGCTGATTTTTAAAAGTATTGAGCTCCTGCTGTTCCTGTTGCTTTTATTCTGGTGATTGAGAGTGAAAGAACTTCCACAGAGTTGATGATCAAGCAGTACTGTCTGGTGCCCTTCAAATACTGATAGGTATGAAGGGCACGAAGGTGTTTATAGCTGTATATGTGCATTCTTGTCTTCACAATAAAAGTGTATTTACAGGAACTCTGACCAGCCTTCTGACTGCATCCCCAGGGCAAGAGCAGCTTCACAAAAAAGCAGGTTTCAGTGGAAACTTGTCTGCCTTATGTGCCAGGCTTTGCTGCATCATCTGTACCAAAGCATTTTCTGTATTTCATGCAACACATATCTTGTTCCATGGGTTTTTTTATTTAAATTATTTTGATGGCTACTGTAAAAACACTGTTGATTATTCTAGGCTAACTATTTGCTGTTGCTGGAAAATATATCCTTGGAAGGGTGACCTATAATCCTTTTCCATCCCAAAACAGAAGAGTGAGGTTTCCTTCCTGTAATAGGCTTCTCTTCAGAAGAAATTATGATTTTTGTGCTTAGAGTACTGGAGCAGATTTCCACTTGGAAGACTGTTTTTATAGTGAATGCACTACAAAATATGATGCTATCATCTTGCAATAGTGTTTCAGGGCAGCTAGAGATAAATTCCACTATACCTGCTCTTTGTCTCTCAATTTCCATTGTAAGTAAAGCTTTCTTTGTGTCCATGTAGGCCCTTATGAAATCTCTTCTTCGTGGCATCAGAAGCTTTGGGTACAACTGTAATGCCAGCAATAATACCTTCATGTATTACTTCTCATAAACATAGGGTTATATATGCTGCATTTCTGCAGAAAAGAGTTTTTGAAATGTCTTTTTTTTTCTGCTTAAACCCTCTCTCCTAACCTTGAAAAATAACTTCCTCAGACAAATACAGAGAACATTTACAATTATAAAGGAAAAAAAAAATCATGGAAGGAAAAGTGAGAGAAGGAGGATTTAGTGGTATTTCTCTCTATGATTTTTTCAAATACAACCTTGTTCTTTGTTGTTATTGAAGGCTAATTATGATGGGCATTAGCCTACACAGGGACCATAAAGTGTGAATACTTAAGTCTCCTAATCTTGACAATGAACACTGAATTTCACTGAATTGGTTATAAAGTTGAAGTGCCTCATGGTCTGTACAGCAACAGGCAATAATGTGCAATAGATAGAAGTGCATAATAATACCAATAATTTTAAACCTAACCTGACTTTTTCCCTGTAAACACCTTCATTTAATTATTCTGTCATTTATCTTTTCCTCCTTCACTTGGTCAATAATTTATCTGTTCAGTGTGTGTACTACAGCTTTTCTTTTTTTACAGAGCTTACTCAAAACCCTGTCCTCCTCCTCCTCCCAGACACACACTAAATGTTGCCTTGCTTAGCCAATGGATTGACATATTGAATTATAATCGTTACCATTGGTATTGCTAGCAGTATATCCCGTTATTAGGATCTGCCTGTGTTTGGGTGACACAAACCCATCCATCGCTGCTCTAAGCATGCAGCAAATTTTACATCCTGTTTCTCTGCCACACAAAGTGAAGTCACCAGCAAGGGCTTTGGGGACAGGTGGAAAACAACACCAACAAGAGCTTAAGATGGTTAAAGGGTCCCTTAAGACAAAATAAACATGAAATTGATGAATTTTAAATCCACATTGTAAATTTCACAATATCAATTACACAAAATTAAATCATAAAATATCCCTTTACCTAACCGTAGTATAGTATAAAACTAAATGGATTTGGATTTTATTTGGTGGCAGGAGTAAGCATTAGCCACTGCAGCAAGAAAGCACTTCCATCTTGCTTGGTTAATGGGTTAACTCTCTATGAGAAGTGAGAATATTTCCTTAGCAAAGAAGATTTAGGTTTGTGTGTGACATCAGGGTCTTGAGGGTTAATCCTGAAGGTCTGACAGCTGTCAGCAGTCAGGCACAGGTGGAGTACACACACTTTAGGATCTCAGTACCCAGACACAACAGTCACTACTGGTACTACAGCCAAGGGCTGCCCTGATCCTGTGTCTATCATCTGAAGCATTTCCCTTACTAAATGCAGCCTTTGGATTAGGTCCCAAAAGCCTACGCTCTTTTCACTTCAATCAAAGAAACCAGCTGAGAAAGTCAGGAGTGAATACCAGCCTTTATCATGATCACAACCCAGCAGTCTCACACTGTGAGATGTCATACAGAGACACCACATTTCTCAGTGAGCAATGCCTTAGCAAAAAAGTGTCAAAGGATTCACTTAGGAAAATCTTCTGGCTATAGCGTTCATAAATAGCTTCATTCTTTTGGTTCTTGACATCACTGCAATCCCATAATGAAATTGCAATTGAAGGAGACTAATTTGTGCTCTAATTATATATTAGTCTGGGCTAAAAGGTTTCTGGACGGAAAAAAGGTTTTCTTCAGGCAATCTTTTATTCTGCTTATTGTATTTACTTAACAAAGAGCAGTCAGCTTTTACAGTGAGTTCCCGTAATAGAGTTGAGCTGTAATGTTACCCAGCCAAGGGCAAACATATGCAGTCATTTTTGATGGGTTCTGATAACAGTCTTTAACAAGAGCAAGGATTGTTTGCAAATGTAGGAAGAACTAGGCCAAAAAGCTACCAGATGTGCTGCTGAAAAAGTTTAAGAGCTCTTCAGCTGGAATACCTTCTCGCCCAGTGGTACTTTAGCAGATAGGTAGTTTGAGGAAATTCAGATAAATACTTTCTCAATGATAAAGAAATTTCCCATGGAAATATTTTTTCTTGTGTTACTTCAAAGAAAACTTTCTTGGTCTGATTTTGATGCTTCTGCCACAGGATGAGAGTCCAACATTGTTCACAATGTACAGGATGCAGAGCATTTTCACTGAGTAAATAGGTGAGCCTCAGCCACCTATTTCCTCAGACATTGCTGAGGCTTTCTAAGCAGAGAAGTATTTTAGGAAAGCAACAAAGTTCTTCAAAGCTGTGGATCACCTTTGTTAGGTGTGTTTCTGTTCTTTCTGTCAAGTAAGCACTCTGCTGTTATTGGTCCTCAATAAAGTCCCCATGGTGTGTCAGAAGGAATTCAGCCTAAATAATATAATGTTCAGCTAAACAAACTGTTGTCAAAGGAAATAAACCACTTAAATATATATCTGTTTCCAGTGTTTGCATTAACTTCAGCTTTTCCCTATAGATAAACCCTGAGCCAAATATTGACCGTACAAGTCAGTATCAGCTCTCTTGTTGCTGAATCTGCCCTGGCCTCTAATGCAGAGTCTGATCATGGCACTGGAAGTAAATGTCTCTGCCATACACTGTCTGCAGGATAAACAGAAACCGCAGTCAAAAGCACTTAATATGAACTCACAAGAGGGATTTCAAGTAATGTTCTTATTGTGTGAACAATAGCTTTCTGGGCACACCGTAAGGGTATTCCAAAAATCATAACAAAACTGATAGAATTGCAAGCCACATTAGTCTTTTGTGCCCTCCACCACTGAGTTTTCTCTTAAGAATTCTGGTTCAGCCTCTGTTAGGGAGAGGAAACAAGCAAAGTAGATGGTCTCATCCATTAGAGCAGTGCTCATGTCCCTTCTCCCAGGGCTGACTGCCTACCCCATTCCCAGCTGGGCCAGTTCAAGCATCCCCTACTCTGCAGTGCTCGGGCACCGTTGCTGGGAAGCACAGCCAAGAATCACTACACAGGGGCAGAAACCAGGGGGAATGTGTATTTGGTGTTTGCATGTGCCAGCTGTAATAAATGCATTGAGTTCAGTAAACTGTTGAGGTAGTGTAGAGTCATAGGATGACAGAATGTGCTGAGCTGAAAGGGATCCACAAGGATCACTGTGTCCAACTCCCAGCTCTGCACAGCATCATCCCCAAGAGTCACATCAGGTGCCTGAGAGCATGGTCCAGACACTTCTTTAACTCTGTCAGGCTGGTGCTATGACCACTGCCAAGCATCCTCTGGGGGAAGAATCTAATATCCAACCTGAACCTTCATTGACACAACTTCAGGCCATTCCTTCAGGTCCTAAAACCAAACAGACTTACCAAGACATTTTGACCTGAGAAAAAGTGTGAAGTAGATGTGAATACATTGACTAAGTACTGATTTTATATGTATCTTTTCTTCTGTTTTCTTCTAGAAAAACTAAGCATACTGTCAACCTTCATAGCACCCTTCAAGTACCTGAGTCCTGGCCCGACCACCATGGAGGATGAAGACAATTTAAGTAAGCAGTCTCTTTTCTCTATTGATGAACAGTAAAGTTCAAAGATAAAATCTCAACGGTGGAGGATCAATTGTGGAAAGGAGGAGGTTTTGCAACTATTGGCAAGTCCTCATATGAAATCACAGAAGGGAGTTGGAAAGGTCCCACTAGGATCAAGTCCAGTTCCTGGCCCTGCACAGGACCATCAAATTGAGAATTGATTAACCAGGCTTAAACAAACCAGTTATAACCTAAAAATTAACCACTCTTGGCTAATTAGTATTCTCTTGGGCCCTTACACCTCAACCGTCTGAGCCCACGACTGTAGGGCTGGAGGAAAGTCCTGCTGGATTTGAAGGACTTGAGAAGACTTCCAAACACCAGGAAGTCCGAGAGTGGCAGTTAGGAATTAATAACTCTCACTAAGCGCTTCCATTTGTCACCTAGAAGCAATTATTGTGTTTTATCCTGCCTGCTTATTATAACACAACTTGAATCTTTAAAAAAAACAGGGAGGGAAGCTTTCTGAACCAAATGAGCAATGTTTTAGTATCACCTACCAGATTGGTTTCTTTTCCAGCCAGACACATTCTGCCATGTTGCCCTATCAGAGCCACTTAGTGGGAAGAATTTGGTGTTTTTCCCTTGTTGTTGCTGATCTGCCATGGTTTGGTCATGGTGCATCACCAAGGGGAAGAGCTGCTGGAGGAGTGAAGAAGCACAGCCTGCTATTTTCTGCTGCTGAGCATCACATGGACATCACACTGTTCTGCTGCACAGCGAAGGCAGCAACTACAGATCTTAGAAAAGGCAAAAAAAAATCCTGAAAATCCTTCAGAATTGCTCCCAGGAAGGCTGTATTTTCAGGAAGACATATGAGATGTATACACACACACACAGAGGAAACATATTATGCACACCATGAGCTTGCGCAGGCACCTCCTGCGTAATAGTTCCCAAATGTGCTACTTAGTTATTTTTAGGTAATGTAGGAAGTTTGTACAAGCCAAACACTGTAACACAATTTTCTTATTGCTACTGTAACACCAAGACAGCTTTGTGCCTGCGTGGGCTGTAAAACAGCTCACATGGACAGGGTTAAGCTATGTTTTCTGAAAGAGAAACAGCAAATGTCACTGTTTCCAGGGTTATCCTACCCAGTCCTCCCTTCGGTCAAACATATGCTCCAGTGAAAAGGCAGCTATTTATTTCTTGGTACACGTTTTAGGTGTTACTATTAGAATCTTTAAACAATTTTTTAAAAATATGGATTAATTCCAAATCATCCACATTTCTGTGTTCACTTGCACTATAGTGGCCTAAATCCCACTAAAGCCTGTAGCACACAAGTACCTCTGCAGTAATTTCACATTTTAAAGAGCTTCAGAGGTTTGCTCTGAACAAGTGGAAAAACCTTCTCCTGTGTTAACAATTTAGCAGGAGCCCAGGAGAATGCTGGCAAGGTAGAGAATGAGGTTGCTTATCCGTGTAGTTTTCTGCTCACTGAGCATCCTGTGAGAGCACTGCTTCCTGGGCTGTGCTGTATCAATGGGCAGAGTTCCACCAGCTGAAATGGATACAAATCCTGTTTCACATTCCCTTAGGCCTTCCTTACAAAGGGAGCCATGCAGTTTAACTACACCTGCATTTTCAACAGGTGATTATTAGCAGAGACATGATTTTTGTGGTTTATGATCAATGAACTAATACTAGAAAAACCTATCAAAGGCACTGTGCAGCTTTGGAATGGAATTAAGGGGAATCATCTGTCTCTGATGAAGGTCTAATCTTGAACATGCAAGGAAAGGACCACCCCATTCATCCCCAGAAGGCAGCTGTACCTAAGAATGTGAGAAATGTCACAGAGGATTAGAAATAGGATGCCTAGCTCTGTACATGGTCTTCAGCATTTGTTAGTGATGCTTTGAGAAAAAGGACATTTAAATAGGGATATTCCCCTTGGTATCTCCTTCTAGCACCTATCAAAAATTTACTCTGCTAGAGCTTGCACCTGAATCATCATATTTCTTAGACATCAACAGAACTGTCTAGTCCTCTCCAGAGCCCACTGTTACTTCTGATCTCAACAACAGCCAGGAACAAAGAGTGATTTAGAGTGTTGTCAAAAAGTGCACCCTTTTATTGCTTCAAGCCTGCTGTCTCTAGTGCTGGGATTGCATGAAGCAGTGACTAACCATTCCCTGTTCACTGCTTAAACCTGTCTGCCTTTCATGATGTTACAAGCCTATGCTTGTCCCTGATCTTTGTGCCATCCCCACTTTGCCATAGGATCAAGGCACAGCCACAGATACTTTTGAATCTAGGTTGTACCTCTAGCAGGAGCACATGATTCCTGGGAATCTCATTATGGAGTGCTGCCACAGGCACAGGCTCAGGGCAGCACACACCTCCCCAGCGTCTGCAGAGGGAGCTGATTGTCCCCAACACACTGATTTCAATCACTGCAGCAGTCTTGAAGGACACATTCCAGACTCAGATTCAGTGTCCTGAAGCGTGTTCAGTTATGAGCATGTTGGTCAAATTCCTCTTCAGACAGCATGAGGCCCCAGAGCTTTTGTTTCCACAGTGTGAGATACAGCCTCACACTGTGAGACAGACAGCCCTGTCTATAAGAAAAAAGTGAATATCCCATTTCAGGAGGCAGAGCTCCAAGCAATCCCTGACCAAAACTATATTGGTCCCTTATTTTTGTTTTAAAAACTGTGTCTCTTGCTATCATTTGAATTTCTCCAGGGCCTAAAATGTTCTGGCTCTGATTCAGGAAGGCACGTCCTTAGGTCTGTCTCTGCCAGGGGCTGCCCACATTTCTGCTACATGCAGTTCTTTGCTAACTTGGGCAGAGACTGTTGGAATTTGAGTATCAATCTAAGTCAGGTCATTAGATTATTTGAATAATTTCTCTCATTCATAAGATCTGTACTAGACATGGATTTCACAGTTACTTCAGATAGTTAGGTGGGCAGAGTATGTTCATTGTGGAACAGCTAAAGATAATGACAGTCACCTTTCACAAACTTTTTACGTTCACTTTAAGCAAAGTCTTGTACTTCCAGTTCTGGTAATGCTTCTCTCTGCAGTGTGGTGTTACAAACCACACAAAATCTAATGACACTGGTTTTCACCACCTGAACCCTGTGAGCTGCCAGGGAGTGTTCAACAGCAACAGAGAAGTCATAGCTTACCTAGACTTTTTACATGAAGATTTTAAAAGACTTTTTTTTTTTTTTATGTAAGAGAGAAAAGAGTGATTTCCGTTGTTAGCTTCAAGTTTATCATTCCAAAGCCAAGAATATCAGCCTAAAAATCCCAGCAGAAGCATTCCCAGTTCTTGGTTGTAGAATCAATAAGTGTATGAAAAATGCCATTTTGCTTGCAAGAGGAGACTGCCCTACATTGCATTTGATGTCAGAGCTGGCCTTGGACAAAGGTACCATGACTGCTTCCTGGGTTCATACCTATTGCTCCTTATTCAAGATTTTTCTCTTTCAAATATTCCAGGAATTATGAAAGTCAATCATTCTAACATCTGCATCTATGTGATATAGATGAACAGCAAAATGTACTCTAGATATGCAATCCAGTGTTTACTGAACATTTCTAAAGACAGGAACTGCCTGTCCCAGAGCTATCAGTTGAATCAGGAGTTGGCTATAATACAGATATTGCAAATTCTTTCTTTTAATATCACAGCTTTTCAATAATGTAGTGTCCATTGTAATTCAATAGTAAAGATGCCAGTGAAAATGAAGATGCCACCTACCACCTCTCCTTTCCCATCGTCCCTAGAAGTTGGCTTGGCTGCAGAATAACCTTCAACAGGAACAATATTATCTCTTCAAATGTAGCGTGGAGTGTCAGATGGTTAGTTCTGCAGAGCCCTTAAGACCCAGAGACATCATCTGTGTCATTATTAGTGATGCATTATAGTTCTGAAATGCTCTTGATGATGCAAACTCTCTAGGTTAACTCTACTGTGCATAATGACCAAAAGGAGAAAAATATGAAAGAGCAGTGAGAATATTGAGGAATAGTTCATAAATAAATATATTTCACTAACTGCTTTCCTTTCTCCCATTCAATTACTGAAGCAAGTACAAGATCACAATGTCTCCTGTTGCCTGTGAAACTGCAAAAATCAATTAATCAAGTTACCTGAGGAGATATTACAGTGTAAAGCTGCAGGACTTTTTTAGAAATCTTATACAATAAATTAGAAACTATTGCCAAAAAACTATATTTTTTCTTCCTCCTTTTTTTTAACTCCATCCCATTTCAATGTTATTATTCTCCAACCTTTCATCATGGGAGAATCATAATTTATCACCTTTTTTTTTTCCCTCAAATATAAAGAATATATTTGGGAAAGTCAAGAACAAAGACATTATGAGAAATAACAAGACTGAAAATGATCCACAGTTTTGCATTTTCCCTGTGTGTATCCTCTGACTTACCCCTTTCCTTTTAGCACTCTTCATTTCTAAAATTGCTTGTGATTGTTCTATTACAGCTGCTTACAGTATTTATCTTGTGTAGTTTGGTGTCATTTGCCTGCTTTGTCTGATTTTCACAATAGAAGTACATGTGCCACCATTAGAGAGGTAATCTTATGTCTGCTACACAGAGGTCTCATAAAAGACACATTTCAAAGACTTCCTATTTCAAAGATACCTGAAAGTATAAAGTAATTTCACATTTCCTGGCAGCTGCCAGGGATCACACAAATCCATCAGGCTCACAGACTTTCTGAGGCACTCACTGAGTTCAGGCTGCCTCTGGTTTACAGGCCATGGTGACTTTTGGCTGCTGCAGCTCCTACTGAGAGCTGGGCAGAACTGAGCTGTTTCCTGCTGTTTCAGGACCAGGTGCTCTAAAATCTGGTTGTCTGTAAGGATACTTGCAGAGATTTTCTTCACTGTGACGAGGCCAAAACACACAGTAAATACAGGCATGGCATCATCATGCATGCCCAACTTTGTCCACATATCCTCTGTGCTTGATCTCTGGAAGTTTTACACTTGCATCTCTGCATTTTTTTCACTTCACCAAGCCAAACTCTCTACTGGCCAAAATATGGGCTAGACAATTTTATAGACACAATTTAAGACAAAAAAGTAATGTTTATTTTATGGTTTTAGATAACGATTGTTTTATTGAGGGTGGTTAAGGTAAGACATTAAGGTCACACCTTCATGTTCACAAATCTGCAGTTCTCTGACCATGAAAGAAAAACCAGATGGAATAAGACAATATGAATTATAAACACAAATAACCTCTTGAGTTTTCCTATTCACTGATGCATAATCAATACAAATTCTTTTCAAAGCTGAATATTGTGTGAAGCAGGAGCTATCTTTCTTTTCATGCTTCTTGACTACAGTATCATTATGTACTATAATTGGCTCTGTAAAAACCTATTAGGTTAAGATGAGAGAGGAGGTGTGAAATGAAGAACCAAACCTGCTTCCTGCTAAAAAAAAATATGCCTGCATCAAAATATTTTGCCTTTACATTAAAAAATACACATAACTAAAGAGATGTTTTTGAGTGGGACAAAAACATGAGAAAAGGTCATGACAGAAAATAGCCAGAGACACTGCCAAGCTGGATAGAGGAAGTTAAAGCTGGTATTCCCTTTCTCTTTAGAGTCTCTATAAATAGAGTTGTGAACTCAATGAGAAAACAGCACATTATCCTTGCGTCTTAGTTATCACGATCTTTTAAATGTCTTATTTCCAGAGAGGTTGGTTTAAAGATGTAGTATTTTATACAGCTGAATACCATATGATGAAACTTTTCTTTTTCTATTATATATGTCTTTCACTTTTCTTTCCTTCCTCACCTGTCTTCATGCTGTCCCCTTAGCTTCAGAAAATAAAAATTAACTAGTCACTAAAATCTTAATTTGTCAGTTCAGGTTCTGCCTCAGCAAAGCACTGCAGAAGGGAGCTCTTTGGTGATAACTTTGGTGAGACATAGACCCAGTCTGGAAGATCAGTGTGTGCTGCAGGTTTTTCAGGAGAGGGAGCCTAAAGACTCAGTTCTGCAAAAGGGCCCCCATTTGTGCCATGGTTATGCCTCCTGTCTAAGCAGTGTCCCTCTTTCTGTGGAACAACTTGCATGAGTGCAGACTTAGTGCTCTGATGGGAAAAAGTCTTTTGATATTAAATACAAGTGTAACATTTCAGGATATAAAGGAAGTTTTTAATCATGATGGTTGGTTCCACATAATCTCCACAGGTTCCTGTGCACCTGTTGGCCCAGCCCAATCCTGGGGTGCAGCACAGACACAGCGCTCCAGCAGGAGTTTCTCAAAGCTTAGCCAACAGCTCACCCCTTACATCCTCGCAGCCACCTTATATTATCAGAGGAGAGAGAAAACCAAACATGGCCATGGCCCCACAGAAAGTGGGAGGATCATTCTCTGTCCCCTAAGGAGCACAGGGGATGGGACTCTGTGCATGGGACTGACGCAGTGCAGGTGGCATGATCACATCTGACAATAACAAACCAAAACCTGGGAAAGGCTCCATGAGTTTTCTGGGTTTGGAGTAAAGCAGGCAGCCACACAGTGCTCTGCTTGGAATGGGATCAGGTACGTCACTCCTGGGATGGCTTGCCTTGTTGGTTACATCCATATTTGTTTCCTCCATTTGTCTCTGTCCCAGAGAATGCACAGAAGGACTGGAGGATGTGTCAGAGATGCAAGACATTTAAACAAACCCATCAGAAATTACAGAAATTTTATAGGATGATTATTTAGCCAGCAGTACATCTTGTGTCTCATTCAGGACATCTGTGAGATGACTCTCCACTCTCAGCCATGCCTCTGCTGTGGCACATTACACAAGTGTGGTCCAGAGCAGTGGGGGATTCATTGGTTCAACAACAGAGTGCTCCCTCCATAGCTCCCCGCTGTCATTTCATTCCCTCCTTGGCACTCCTGGCAGTCACTCTCTCCTGTTGCTTTTCTTTGACATCGATCATCCTTTACATCAGTAATTGCTCCCATCATGGCGTTCTGGCTTCTCCTGGTCTCATTTGGATTTATCTACAAATTTTGCAATATTAATTGTTGCTGATGCAGAAACTAACAGCATCTGCAATTGAATTTGACAGAAAGGCACTCATTTACTAAACTGGGATCTGAGTCCAGACCAAATTATTATTTCAAATGCTATGAAGGTCTGTCAGATCATTTCCTAGTCTGGATTCTTGATGTTGACAACACAAGGGGCTATGGTGTGGGCAGAGACAGTCAATATATTTATTGCAAATAGATTATGCAATGCATTGGCCCATTATTCTGTTTGTGAATAATTTCTGATTTCTAATAATGTGTTCATAAGCGTTCACCCACATGGATTATAGAACAATTGTCACTAAGGGAATTTTACAAACTATTTACATCTTACTAGTAATTATCAAGCAGTTCATTTAAGTCACATGGCATCCATTATGCTTCATCTTTGAATGATGTAATCTTTTCTTAAAACAGAAGGCTAATGACTAATAGCAGCAGACCTTTAGGGACAAGTAAACATTCAGAACATGCAAAAAACCTGTGCTAGAAATAATAAACCAACCATTATACAGATATTTAAGGAAAACTCCTAAAAAGGGCTTAGCAAGGATTTCTATCTTTTTTTTCTTTTTCGGCTATTCTGACAGCCCTAGGCATAATGTCAGCTACGATGATGACAATTTTAATGCAGGTTGTTTCCTTTCTTTACTGACAGGTACCAGCAGTGCAGAAGTAAAGGAAAATCGAAACATTGGCAACCTGGAGGATCATCCAATAGCATCTACTGATAGGGCGAGAGGGGGAACAACTAGCAGTAAGAGGAAAAGACCCTTAGAGGAAGGCACTAATGGCCATTTCTGCAAACTTCAGCTTATCTGGAAGAAAGTTTCATGGTCAGTGACACCAAAGAACGCTCTGGTTCAGCTACACGAACTCAAACCAGGATTACAATACAAAATGGTTTCCCAGACAGGTCCAGTGCATGCTCCAGTCTTTGCTGTTGCTGTGGAAGTAAATGGACTTACATTTGAAGGCACGGGCCCCACAAAAAAGAAAGCCAAAATGCGCGCCGCAGAGTTGGCTCTGAAGTCATTCGTTCAGTTCCCCAACGCCTGCCAAGCCCACTTCGCCATGGGAAACTGCATCAGCCCATCCACAGACTTCACTTCCGACCAGGCAGACTTCCCAGACACTCTGTTCAAGGAGTTCGAACCATCCACGCACAGCGAGGACTTCTCAGTCTACAAGCCCGTCAACAACGAGCTGCTTTCCACGGCGTACCGGCACGGGCGCTTGCTGTGCCACACGCTGGACCTGATGGGCCACGCCAAGCCAGGCAAGCACAGGGTGGCCAAAGCCGAGAGCGAGAAGAACCCGGTGGTGCTGCTCAACGAGCTGCGCTCCGGCCTGCGCTACGTCTGCCTCTCGGAGACGGTGGAGAAGCAGCACATCAAGAGCTTTGTGATGGCCGTGCGAGTGGACGGCAGAACGTTTGAAGGCTCAGGACGTAGCAAGAAGCTGGCCAAGGGTCAAGCAGCGCAGGCGGCCTTGCAGGCCCTCTTTAACATTCGTCTGCCCAGCCACATTCCCAGCAGGAGTAAATGTCACCATTTGCCACAGGTGAGACCTCCTGGGTAGCTGCCACCACGTTGGAGGAACTCTTTCCATGAGTGGGATCGGTATTGCTGTAGCTGTTGTTGGTCTACCCAGTGGTTCCTCTGATGTTACAGCAAGTGTCATGCCACAAAACCACTCTAACTCTTTTCCCATAGAAAGAGCCACAGGCAAAAGCTTGGAAATAGTCTCCTGAAATCATTGGGTACAACTTGAAGCTCATTCCAAGGGAGGCGTAGAGGAGAGGGCAAAATATAAGGGGAAATACCAACATTTCACTTTGCTAGAGACAGTAATATTGACACAGGCAGAAAACTCAGGTAGTTCTGTGGTACTGCATCTTTCTTAACAGAGAGGAGCCCATATACAAAGGTGTCCTGGGGTGACTTTATGATGCTTGTATCCCCAGTCGTCTGCTCTGTTTGTGTTGGATATTATATCCTGTTGGATATAACCCCCTAAAGGGGTGCTCAATCTCCTCCTTTTAGAGTTAATTTTTTATGAGGACCATGCTATTCAAAGGAGACATCAGTGATAAGGAATGTGCCTGCGTCAGAGCAATTCTGCCACTGGAGAAGTTAAGGGATTTTGTTTATTATAGTCTTACTATTGTGGGTTATTTTTTTGTTTAGTCGGTTTGATTTCAGGGCTTGGGTGTTTTTGGTTTTTTTCTTGTTTTCACATATGCCTCCGACAGCACAAGGTATACGGAAAGCTTTGACGCTTTTGTGGAACAAATGTAGAGATTACTTCTGTATTCATATAGAAAATATAGATCTGAGGTGCATACTTATCACATGAAAATTTCATTTCTGGTCATAGGCCAAAGGCTGTCCAAGCATTACTCACACTTGTGTCAATTTTTTTAACTCACAAGAAGTCAGGATTTGCAGGCACTGGGAAGCATTACATGGGTTCAAGTAATTTATTGATTTGTTTGCACTATCAGAAAAGGTTTGATTCATCAGCACCAGGAGGTGATCTACAGCTACAAAGCTCCCTTTACAAAGGGAGCTGTTAATGTCCAGGATTTAATGCAAAGCACTGGAAGCACTAAGAGTCATTCTGCTGTTGGCTTGCTGTGAGACCCTAGGCAAGTCATTTAAATTCAATATGCCTATAATAAAAATGAGCATATTATATGAAAGAACACTTCAAGATCTGTAAGTAGTGTGTAAATGCAAATTATGAGTAGAAATTCTCATTAACATTAGTAAAGATGGTCATTATATGTTCAAGGAGTTTGATAGGACATTGATCCTCTAGGTAACATGGCTGCCTTCAGGACCCAAGAATTATATTTGGTGACCCAGAAGTTTCCTTTCTATGTTTCCAAAAAGGAAACATGACAAATGTGAGAAATTCTAAAATACACCATAATCCTCCACTTTTCTTTTAATTCAATGTTGCAAACTCCATGAACCAGTGGGATAATAACATAGTTAAATAATAACAGTGATCTTCACAGAGTGCTTTGCAGGCATTTTGGAAACCTTAGCCAACATGGCAGTTCCACCTTTCCAGTGCTCCTTCAAAGTACAGATGATTTAAAATGAGATACCTCTAGTGTTTCCTACCCAGATGAATTCTGGTTATAAGTAATCCCATTCTGGTGGCTGCTTTGCTGCCCCCAGTGAACTTTGATGGGTGTGTCAGCAGGTAAATACCATGTATTTATTGACCTCTGGTTTGTCATTTTCTGCAACTGCACCACAAGGATCATTGCCTCAGCTCCTGAGCTCTCTGAAATATTCCCTGGTTCCTTGGCGTCACGCTCACCTTCTGCCTGAATATCACATTTTACTTCAGTCTCCAACTGTTCATTAAGCAACATATTCTCCAGTGTATGTTCCCTTTTTTATGGCCTTTTCTCCTTTCTGTAGACTGCTGCCCTCCTTATCTTCTTCTCTTCACTGTTCTGGAAGTATAAATGTCAGTGAAAAGGTGTCACTGAACTTTCTCCGTCAGTATTTCGTGAGTGGTTATGTATTGTCCAACTAAAAGATTACTTTTAATGCCAGCATTCAGCACATTAATTGAGAGATAAGCCTTAACACTGATTTCTGCTGACCTCCTTACAAGCTGCTCTCATCAACAGATATAGCAGCTGTGACACAAAACCTGAGTTTGTGGTATTCACTACATCATAATTCAAATTCCACAGAAACCAACAGACATATTTCCACTGACTTCAGCTTAAGCATTAAATCCAGAAGCATCTTTTCTTGTTCTCACTGTGTTATGCAGTACCTCATCAAGTGACTGCCTTTGCTCACTGCCTCAGTCAGCCCCTCTGGTGTTTGGTCAGCCAAACAGTGTAACTGTACAGGGGAGAGTGCAGCTCTCAGTAGCTGTGGTCACAGCCAGCTGCTCCCAGCGTTGTTTCAGCTCCTTCTTGTCCCCCTGATCTTGTGGGAACTACGTTTTCAAAGACATGCTTCAACCAAGTTTCCAAAACTATTCCTATTTAGTAGTCTTGGTTTATGTCCATAGGTGTTTAAAAGCAGGAGAGCATCCTGAAACCCAAATAGCTTAGGAATGGAATTTGAAATATCAGGAGGCATTGATTTCTTCACAGAATAAGGAGCAACTATTGTCCTATGCAGCCATCCACTCTTTCCATGTGCTTCTTTGTATTTGTTAGAGTATCAAACAGCGACCCCATTGATAGTGGGGACAGGAAAACATGATCAGCTGTAAGAGTTTCAGCCATAGTTTGAGTATTTTGTGGAATCCAGGAGTGTGTTTATCTCTGTGTTTGTACTTTTAAAAGAGTATTCCAATTGTGATGTTTCTGCTCCTGTTTGCCTTGCTGTTATCAGTGGCTTAGGAGGCCACAATCTTTTGTGGTTACAGCCTAACTGGAAACAGGAAATAGCCGAAAGTCATATAACACCTGTAGTCCAGTTGTCCTGAAATTCTGGATTTCAGAGCATCTAAGAAAGTTTCAAAAAAAAACAGATGTCCTTATGAGCTGAGCCTCCAAACTATTGACATTTCTGCCTTGTTTATCAGGGCTCCCGGGGGACCTGGTGTCCCTCAGACAGATGGACACCTTTCTGCTGACTAAGGGAGATTCAGTGTAAAATGTCAAAAGAGGCACAGTAAGAGGAACTACCTAAAGGAGGGTCCAGGTGGGGGTTGGCCTCCTCTCCCAAGCAACCAGCAACAGGACAAGAGGACGTGGTCTCAAGCTGTGCCAGGGTGGTTCCAGTTGGACATCAGGAAGAATTTCTTCCCTGACAGGATGGTTAAGAGTTGGAATGGACTGCTGAGGGAGGTGGTAGAGTCACCAACCCTGGAAAAGTTCAAGAAACGGTTGGATGTGGCACTTGTAATGTGGTTTAGTTGGCATGATGATGGTCAGTCAAAAGTTGGACTTGATGGTCTTGGAAATCTTTTCCAACCTTTATGATTCTGTGACTCTGTGATGCTGTATCATCCTGTTTGTCCTGAGAGGTGCTGTCCACACAGGAGGCTTCCTGAACCACCAGGAAATGCACAGCATGGATGTGAAACCCTGTCACCTTGATCTCTTCTCATTCAGGTGAAACAAGGTCTGCAAGAATAGCAAAGCCAGAAATAGATAAAATTCCCCCTATCCAACCTCCTTCTTCACCTGCCTCTCACCATGAAAACAAATCATGAAATTCTGAGCACTTTACAATACCAGGGTTTTCTTAAAAGAACATTGCTTTGACTTTGAATTTCTTTCCTGTGATTGCTGCACAATGTGTTTGGACTAACTGCAAAATTATACACCAAACGTTAAGAAAAAGCATATTGCAATTTACACCAGAAAAAAGTTAATCTCATAATTTAAAACCAAGATAATTGATATCATGCCTTCTTTACTGCCATCAGCAGTGCATCAATCCACTTCTGTGAGTCTCATACAGGTACAGTAGTGACTGGGAGACATGTGCACTTACCCATGTATAGGATGAAGAGAAGATAGCTGAGAGAATCCAAGAATCACCTGAAATGGTCACAAGATTTGGCCATCAATCTGCCAGTTCTTCCTCAGCCAGATGTTTGATCTGTGCTAGGCACTGAAGTGCAAGGTACATACCATTGATGGTCAGAGACTGGGCACACAGTATATCAAAGTAGCTAAAATAGGAGCCTGGAGATATGCTAAACTCATGGCAGAGATAAAGTGAATCAAGAGAATGGAAATTACAACTCTTTACCTTGTATAAGCCACTTAATATTACTCCTTGTTTCCTGGCATACTTGGTCTGAATTCATATTCTCCATCAAATAAAATGCAATTTTTTCAATTACCAGCTTTGATGGAAGTCTGACAATTGTTTCTTCCCACTTTGGAAACTCATGTTCTTACATTCCAATACAGAAGGCAACATCAGAGGGTGCTGACCTAACCAGCCCTAATGAGTCTGCACAGTTAGAAATTCATCCACACACTCCCAGGCTTTCCAAGTGCAGTGTGGTCAATTCAGGAGATCAAGGTGGCCCCCAGCTGCATCTGATCAACTTGCAATTCTTTTTCTAATCTTGTAGTCCTTCTAATGTGTCTTAGTCTAAATGGTGTTCTTACTTCTGTAGAGCAATACCATTAATTAATACTGCCATAACAAATTAGTAAAAGAGGGGTGCCTGGATGTCAAATGGTGTGAAAATTGCATTCACTCTGCTTTGAAATGGCTTAACTCTGCTGTTGCTCATTCACATTCAGAGCCTCCAGAGCAGTGGTTGTCTATTTATTTTAACAAAACCTCATTGTGTTTTGTCTGTGTATCATCAAAACAAAGCAGGGTTTCTCTCTTTGGCAAATACAGTTAACCTTTTGGAGCCAGTTAAATCCCCTATTTGCCAAAAGCTTCACCTGCAGGCTAAAGCAACCTCAATCCCACATTGCAGTGATTCTTTACTTTAGCAAGGATTCCCACCAGTTAACTTCAGTGTCACCTTGGTGAGAAGGTGGCATCATAATGGGAGGAACAACCACCACGTTTCCACCAGGGAAAGCCAGATACCCCACCCTTCTCACCCCTTCCCCTCCAGAAACCTGTTTCCCTGTGTTGCAAAGCTGGTTCATTTTCATGCAGTGTCAGTTGTTTCTGCTTCCTTAACTTTATTTCTCTCACTGTCCTCATTCGCCAACTTCCTGGCAGCCACGGCCTCTCACCCCCATCACAGTTAAGCCAGGGCTGAGGTTGGCAGTGATATATTTGACTCCAGTGTGAAGAGCAGCAGCACAGAGAGCAGGCACTGAGCTTTGAGAAGCTGTTCCAACAGGTTTCTGTGAAGAACTTTGTCTGGCCGACTGAGCAGGTACATAGTTTTATAAACTTCTCTGTTTTCTCCTGCTCAAAGAGAAACAGCTGATAGGTGTGTGTGTGTGTAGCTCCTGACAGGAGAATGCTAGAAGGAGAAATGGTGGGGACCAGAGATGCCTCTGCAATGCAAATAACATTTGATTTTCAGCCATCTATTTCTTAGTCTGTAGGTGGGGAAAGTAGTTTTTATAATCAGAGCTACAGGCAATCAAGAAATTTATAGGATTATAGTTTCTTAAGCAAAACACTGGCAAAAGAACCAATTTAGAGGCACAGCATTAGTTTACTGGATACTGTTATTATTATCTTGGCTGCTAATTGGATTGTAGTCTCTTCTAGGCCCACAGTGGAGGAACGAGGACCACCTCCTCACCCTTCATACAAGTGCAATATAAAAGATAGTTATTGCCCCAGAGAGATTACAGCTTGAGTCTCAGATGAAGAAATGACTTTGCTTCAATATATATGATCCATGCGAGATCAAACAGAGATGCAGAATGGCTACCTACCTGGAATTACAGGAAATAAATTACCAGGGTAGAAAGGACTCTGGTCACTTGCCCTCACAGCATCAGCACATATATGTAGACACATTAAGGGGTTTGCACATGAAAACCAGTCATCACTGCAAAACAACACATGACTTGGTATCAGCCAGGCTCCAATAATCCTGCAGTTCTCTGCTGCACAAAGAAGTTGGTGTATCCATCTCCACACTCCCTGCCTCCCTCTTTTGCTCCTCAGTTGCTGTACTGTGTGACTCCCAGCCATAGATACCTCCAATCCCCAAAAGATTCCCCTGCACTCATCTTTAAGTCCTATGTGATACAGAGCATGCTCAGGGCTTTCAGAGCATTAGGTATGCTAAACAAAACCCTCCCACCTGAGATGTTAAATTCTAAATGTACCACTCACTTCATTAATAATACTTCGAAGAACTGCAATAATCATGGTAATTAGTTAATGAATGGCCAATCTTAATTTACAGAAGTGAAAAAATAATTGTAATACCTTCAAGGAAAAAATCTATAAGGCTGAAAGGTATTTTTCTATGCAATTTAAGTTTATAAACAACCCAAACCTCTTCTTCCTCGGAAAAGAAAGGAAAAACAAAAGTATCTGATTTTCCCTTATAAAGACTGTAAGGGTTCACGGTGATTGCAGTGCATTCAGAGTAGAGTAAATTGGATTTAACCATTAACTTGGCTGCTGCTTGCTCCTTTAGCTCTTTAGTAGTTGATAATACTTCATACCATCCCTGCATCCACAGAAAGAGCATTTGATTTCTTCCCTTCAGATTCTAGACTGCGTATTAAACATGGCTAGTCAGACACAGCGTGGATTCTGCTGACTTGTGCTATTTACCTCAATAAACCAGCTTTGTCTATCCATGAAGCTGATGGTGTGGATCTGATTTGTGAAGAATTATTATTTGTGCAACTCATTAGGGTGAGCCAGTTTGTGCAGAATGATTGCTGGGCTCCAGCAACCAGCAGACCTAGTTAGTACATGAAAGCTGAATCCCAGTCTGGTGTCATCCAGACATAAAACCTTCTTCTAAACCAGACACTCTCGCAGCTGTCAGAGTTGCTTCTGTTGTTTTCTGGCTTTGTAAGTGAGCTAGGGACACTTCAAAAAGCTCCCGGCAAGCTGGACCTCGTTAAAGCTGCCACTTAATCTTGGACTTGCATCCTGACTTTGTTTATGATGCTTCATTATTACCTACTAAATACGAGCCACGATCGTTCTGCTCCACTAAATGGAGCTGTAATACAAGCGCCCGGAGTGAATTTTTCTTTGGTTGACTTCCATGCAAAGCCTTTTCTGTTTGAACTGGAGTGTTAAAGTCATGCCAAAACCACGTTCTTTATCTATTTTTATCTGTATTCACATCTAGGAAGCCGTAATTATTCAAGCAGATTTTTCCTTCTATGGAGAGTACCAGAAGCAAGCTCCTAGCATTTATTTTACGATGACTACCTCCCTCTTGTGGTCCTTGTGCCAGCCCTCTGCCAGCAGGCAGATCCATCATCATGTGAAGGGAAAACTAACACAAAATGCCTATGCACTTGGCAGGGCAGTAGTCCAGAGCCTCCCAGAGATGCTGCTGAGAATCCCAGTGCCACATAGGAGAGGGACCACTCCCTCCTGTTGAAAAGGGAACGTCTTTGTCCATTTTATTTTTCTTGCAAGTGTTAGCCTTTAAACAGTGAATTTGTGTAGTGGTCATGGAGAAAACCAACATTTCTCCTGCCCCTTTATCTCAGCTAAAATGTCTACACATAGTGCAATGTGAAAGGACTATGTACATACACACAAAATAGTATGTATGCAGGTCATAAAATTCAGTAGGGGGAAAGTAATTAGGGCTTAATCTTAGGACTGCTGAGAAGTAATGGACAGAACAGACTTTGGATTTGTTATACTGGATGTAAAATGTGATTCATGTGTTTAGATATTTATACAACCAGAGAGAAGTGGCTGAGGTTCTTTGAGACAGTAAAATCCTTCATTGTTCACATACTGCTCTCTTAATATGAATGTCTTACAAGTGAGTTTGGATTTTTAATGGAAGCAAAATTTTGGAGCCAGGGTGTTGCTTTTTTCTCTTTGATGCACGTGATGCATGATGTGAACTTTTGTTAAGATGAAATATTTTTACAAATTTCTGAGAATTCGAAAGGGGAGATAAATCCATGCAATCACTGGAAAAGTGGGTAAAAGTATCCATCTCTATTCATCACGTTTTATTCAGTGAAAGGAATCAACACTGTCTATGTCTCATGATATCCATCAACTTCTCAGACTGAATTCTAAGACACATAAAATAATAATGGATCCATTAAACTTTTCTCCTCTACCTTTAATACTGCAATATTATTGTGTTTAGACAAATTCATGTTCCTTTTTCTTCCTTTTTAGTTTTCTAATTGACAAGTCAGAGTCTACTTCCAAGCAAGCTGTAATTTTGTATTTGTCTTCTGAACGGGGTTAGACATTTGATATGAAAATACCTAAGCATGATTGCTCTTAACCTACTTGTCATCACATCTGCTGCAGACACCAGCCCCATAATCAGACCTGAATTCACACAATGGTACCTTAAAATCAGTGCTACAATGAGATGTCATCCAAATGAGCCCATGCTACTGAAGCCATGCTAATTTGCAATTCCTTTTGTGCTGTCTCTTCTTGCTCTCTTTATCCAGTTCATCTTTAAAAAGTAAAGGTGGAAAGAGTACATTCTCTGAGCAAACATAGTCAATTAACAAAATGAATGTGGTTTGGTTTGTTCAGAAAAATAACCTAAGCATCTCACGATTTCTAAATTTTCTATTCTTGTTGAGTTCCTATTTTTAGGCCATCTTCTATGAACTGGGCACTAATGCTCACAGAAATAATTATAATCAACTCCTTTCCCTCTTATGTGGGTCATTACTTTAATAGGTTAAACACAAGGAATAATGTGTGTCCCCAAGGTCTTGTGGGGAGGGTGGAGACAGCTACACTGCCTTCATTTCTTGTTTGATAATTAGTTCTTATCCAAATCAACTTTGCCCTGTAAGGAATAATCCTCACAGGGATATTGGAGAACAAACTCATTACTCCTGAATGAGACCCCTCTTTTCTTCTACTGTCCTTGGAACACACACAAGTCATTCTATGCCCCAGTGCCTAATGACCCTTGTACACCCATCCTATGGAGAATAGCTCAGAACAGCACCACAAAGATACTGTCAGGCCTTGGTTGTCCTGGTATTTGCAGAGAAACTGTGTCCAAGAGAGGAGTAGAAATGCTTGTTTAATCCTGTCCCACCCACAGAGAAAGCCTCTGCAAATCAAGCCAGCAGCCATCAACATGGAGCAGACAAAAAAAAAGCAAGCCAGAAAAAAGCAGGGATCAGTGGTTGGTAAGACAGCAGTCAAGTTTCTTGAAGGCTCGTGTTGTGGCAGCAATGAGGGGCAGATGTGCTGATTGATGCACACTACAGGACACAAATCAGAGACACACCGAAGTTTTTGTGCCGGAGTATCAGCAATTTGCACAAAAAAAGAAACATACCACGTAGCTGTTAAAACTGTTGTCTGAGCCAAAAGTTAGCAGGCACCGCTTGGAAAGCAGCATGAAAATAGTGTCCTATAATAATGTTTATAGCAGCTCATAACACAACCACATGGAGAGAAGAGGAATTGTCCATGAGGGTCACTAGCTTGGAAAACACCTTCAGAGATGCTAAAGGCAGTTATCAGCTCTTAGCAAAGAAAACAAAAAAAAGTCTTGATTCTTTTTTGATTCTTATAATTTATTATTCTTATCATTGATTGATTGATTGTGATTCTTGATTCTTATGGATCCTATGGATTACTGAGCTTGCAACTCAGCCCAAGGGTTTTGCTATTCCCAGCAAGGACTGACAACACATTAAAACACTGTCATATTTCTGCTGCCTTTTGTGGCATTGCTTGTTCTCCCTTCAGTTCTCAATTAAACTCAATTAGGACTTTTTCCTTTATGGAGTTACATGGACATTACCAGAACAGGGGGCATGAGCTGTTGACACAAAGATATCTCCATCCATTCTGTGCCTCGCTTCTTCAAAAATGCACCTTCAGTGCTGCAGCAAATTCTTGCTAATAATAATTCATCGCTCTCTGATGGCTTGGGCATAGCCTAAATTATCAACATTTACTCTGGCAAATATCTCAGCATGTCTGGAGAAGTCTGTGGACTGTATTTCCTTTTCACCTGGTGTTGGCTATTAATTAGAGAAAGCAAGACACCTTAATTTTTCTTTTTTTTTTTTTTTTTGCTAAATAAGCAATTTTACTCAAATTGACAAAAAAATCTGAAAAACAAAGCCACAAAGTACTGCCATTTGAACTGTCAAGTAGAAATTATTTTTCCCTTCCTTTTTTATTTTTTATTCAAATATATGATATATTTGGTCACAATCATAATACTACTGATAGGAGATGCCCTCTGCTTTTGCAAAGTAAAAGCCTTCAGCTGCATATTTTATATTTTGACTTTGAGAGAGATCAAAGTTCAAGAGGGATAAGATACTGCTGTCACCATGCTCTGGAGAACATTGATGGGAAGAAATTAATAGCATTCCCTAAAACACTGACAAGCTATACTGCATAGATTTTCCTTTTAAATCCTAGATTCATGAAAAAAAAAAAAGTAACGACTTTCAAATTTACTTGTCTTTGATATAGATATTTTGAAGTTTTTCCCCTCATGAATAGGCAGGAGCCTAAATTTATATCTTTGCCTCCATCTCTTCTTGGACATTTGTGAACTTAGAGAGATCTTAAGCCCTCTTCTCTCCAAAAGAAAAAAAGTTTAAAAAATACCATTCTCCTTTATATAACAAAAATCAATCAAGCAAGCCAAACTAGAAAGTCCTTACGGGCAGACTAACATCCTTGCTATGTAACAGAGCTAAAATCTGGCAGATATTTGAGCAAAGCTTCCTTGTGGCAAACCAAGAGTAACTTTTGCAAATCCAAGGGATCCGTTGTGGAGCCCTTGATAACAATAGGTCACCAGATAAACGTCAATGAGGCTGAACTGAAAAGGGGGAGAGAAAGAAACTTTGCAAAGACAAGCTGGAGGAGAAAGAAAAAAAAAAAGCCTCCAGGCTGCCTTTGACAGAAATTGATCCAAACAAACTTAACGCTCCTACTCTAGTGGTTAGCAGCAGTTGGGTTCTTCTTCTCCGTTTCAAAACATGAGATGTGAGCAGGGGGATCAGCAGGGGCCACTTGCCTCTCCTAGGCTGTGATATCCACTGTGCAGGAGCAGGGCTGCTCCCAGCTGCAGATTCGAGGGCACTTGCTGGAGTCAGGAATAGAAGCCTATATTACAGAAATCACTCCCTTGAGGACCTGGGAACAGTTTTTATGGAGTGATGGGTGGAACTGACCCCCTTGGTGAAAATCAGGCAAAAACCACAAGTGTGGGAAGGAAAATGTTGGAGTTATAGCACAGTCTTGAAGTTAAGAGGCATGCATAGGGAAATCCTTTGACAGTAATTTGAGCTGTGTTTTGCTACCTATGCCATGTACTGTATTTTGGGAGCTTATTTTTTGCACATATACTTGCTACCATTACAAGTATTAAAAGTCCTTTTTGTGGTTGGAAGATTATGGTGAATAACTGAACCAACATAAACTAAATTTTCTCTGATATACATAGGCATGAAGACAAAACAAAGATAATACCTTTATGCCAAATTCCCACAGGCATAAACCAGAGCAGAATTTGAACCTGTGAATTTATAGCAAATAAAACTTACACTGAAATATGTTGGAGCTGTTTCTCATTCCATCAGGCAGCTGATAAACAGCTAATCTCCAGTTCAGGCTTCTCTGTTTAAATAAGCACACTAAAAAGTTTAGCTATCTCTGACTGAACTACTTCAGCTGAATATCCCTAGTTCACTGCTTCTGGCCTCTATTAAATGCAATTCAGATAAATTCTGTTTTCACTAGTATTTGTTTCTCTCTTGACACAGTTGGTATCAGGTCCTGCTTAAAGCTTTCAGACTGGAAGAAAAATCTGAAAAACACATTATTTAGTAAGCATAACTAAGCATCGTTAACACTAGGAGGACAAAGGATGTCTTCTGTATTAGCTGTGAACAAACACATTGCTCTCCACGGGCAGCCTCACCCCCGCCATTAACACCGGTGATTTTGCAGAGCTGTGACCAAAGAGGGAATACTTCTTTCCCTGAAGCACAGCCGACAAGCAAGAGCTGTGAGACTCCCTCGACCTGCTGCACATTCTGCTTACCTGCTCCTCGGCTTTAGAGCTGCCTCTTTCCCTGCTGGTGTCAGGCAGCAATCTGGCTGCAGGCAGGGAGGGGGCAGCTCTGCCCCTGCCAGGGCACAGGCTCACAGGTGTCCCCCGAAGTACTGAGCCCTGTTTCCCTTCCTGCCTCTGCTTGTCTCGTTGCTGGTTTCCATTTTCTGACACTTCCTTTATCAGGAGCGATCCCCTCTCTGCCAGCACACCCCATCCAGGCAGCAGCAGGCTGGAGCTGGAAGGAGGCAGCTGTGAGAACAATTCAGTGCTATTCTAGGTGAAATGTTGGGTGCCCTGTCCTTGTGATAATAGCTGGCATTAGAGCACATTAACACAATTGCACTTGCTGCAAATTAACAGCGATCGGTGCAGAGGCACAATATCAAGTGCAATAATAATACACATGTATGAAAAGCAACATGATCACTACCTAATTAATTAATAACTGGTTACTGATTAAAAGGGGAGCATTTGGAGCTAAATGTGTCCTTGACAACACTAACAGGATTGGTTTAGCACTGATTGTATTTTCCAATAAGACACATAAGTGCAAATAATTGCTTCCACTATATCATGGAATTAGTTCCATGACAGTTCAGCTGATTACTTCGAGGTTTTATCTGTGTTTTGTAGCTGCAAGATCAGCTACCATTTTGCACCTTACCAGCTGGTAGTGAAACACTCTTCTGTTTACATGTATTGCATGTAATGTAGCAGGAGAGGCAGAATCAATACTGTAGATATATACAGTACCCACATCACAAAGGTTACCACCCTCGGAAAATAGCTGATGAAAACTTGAGGTAATGAGCTGAAACATCCTGCAAGTAATTCCTAGCAGTACTAAAAACAATAATATAATTTCGCCTGACATGGGTAATCCTCTGCAGACTGAGGGAAGCATAATTTTTTCTGGAAAGGGAGTTTTGTGGTCCACTGGGGGTTTGAGTGAGATATGGGATATACCTTATAAGTGAGGAGTGGCTCATAACTCAGGAGAGGTGGAACCTAAATGAAGTCACAGAGGTCATTCTTATTTTATCACTGGGGAAAATGTGCCCTGTATATCACAGCTTTTTCCTACATTTAGTTAGTGGGATAATTCTAGGTACAACAAAATGTTCCATTTTTTTCATCTTGTATTTCATGAACGGAAAGCTTTTAAAACAACTAAAAACAATTGCACAGGGACCATTTGCTATACAAGTCCAAAGTTAGGCTTCTTTATAAGAGTTCAATGAAATACATGGGAAGTCTGTGGTTCATTTAGGGTATGGAGCTATCAGCTAAATATTTTTACACATTTTTCCGTATATTTTTTGCAGTGGCTACAGTGCAGAATCTAGACGTGCCAAAGAAACAGTCAGAGAAGTTTGCCCATCTTTTTATCTCCTTCCATGATAGCAGCCATTCATGTGATGTGAATATTCTGCAGAAGGGGTTTCTGTGTATGTTTTCAGGCTGCTTTCCAAATTAGCTTTGTGTGATCAGCTTTCTGCTGCTCTTAGCAATCCTCGAGACCGTTCAACTATATTTGATAGCATAAGATATCTCAAGGCATTCATTCATCTATACAGTTTAAAAATAGGGATTTCCAGGGAGCAAGAGGAACCCAAACTAGTCCTGCACGAGGGCAATGCAGTCACCCCCAAATCAGCAGCAAGTCAGGCAGCATGTTGACAACACATACCGAGACATTATGGTGTCTCCATTTCATCTTGTTTCTTCTCTTCTTAGTGCAAGGAGCCTGTGCACTCTCTTTTCTAGAGGTAAGAGTCAATTTGAGCCTGAAGAATCTCAGGGGGTAATGGGCTCCTGGTGGATGGAGAGGCCGAGCCCATGTGTTGGTGTGGGACAAAACCTGAAAGTGCCAATATCAGGGCAGTCAACTCAGTGCTTGCTTGGTGGGGCCAAGGGGGCAGGCAAGAAAAAAAAACAGTGCTTCTTTTATTTGTGCCTGTGTAGGTAACCCAAAAGTGATCATGAGAGTTTAAATGTAGTAACAGCTGTGAACAGTTTCACTGTTTCTCAGTGCAGTGTGTTGCCCGTTCAAAAGACTGTCAGTAATCATAACAAAGCTATTTCTCCTTTTCTCAGACAGTAAGATAAACACAGACATAGAATGGTTACATTATCCTTTTTTTCTAACGTATCTAGTTCTGATTGCTGACAGGCTTTATTAGCAAGAAGCAGAAAGGTTGAGAAATGGTTGATTAGAGGTTCAGCTGTAAACATCCTTAGTCAGATGTCCGTTGATGAATCTGCTGAGGTATATTTGTTATAGTATAGATGGGGCAGGTGTTAAAATCCTTATTTAGCAAAATTGAAGCCAATCAATGTTGACAGTGGATTAAACAGGAGTATTTGTTGCATTTGGCAGCTGTGATGGGAGTTGCAGTTTGTTAGAGAAAGGGGGCAGTCCATAATGCATCTTTGGGGTTATGAGCCATGTATCATGAAATGAATGAGCCACTGTTAGGAGGAAACTGAGTGGGTGCCCCTGCTTTGGGATGGGACAGACTTAATTTTCTTCATAGTAGCTTGTATGGTGCTGTGTTTTGAATTTGTGAACTAAACAGTGTGGATATAACACCAATGTCTTACCTGGGGCTGGGCAGGACCTACACAGCATCAAGGCTTCTCTGTTTTTCACACCACCCTACCAGCAAAAATGCAGGGGGGCCACAAGAAATTGGAAGGGGACATAGCCAGGACAGCTGACCCCAAATGACCAAAGGGGCATCCCACACTCTGTAGCATCATACTCAGCAATAACAGCCTGGGGAAGAAGAAAGAAGGGGGAACACTCAAGAGTTAAGGCATTAATATTAGACCAAATAAAGTGTCTTTAACCCAATAAAGGGTCTTTAACTCAAGCTGTGAGTTTTCTCACTTTTATCCTTCTGATTCTCTTCCATATCCAACTGGGAGGGAGAGAGGAAGGAAGCAGCTGTGTGGGACTGAGCTGCCTGCCAGGGTAAAACCATAACAGTAGCACAGGGAGACAACTATGGGAGGTATATAAAGTCACCATTTAGAAATCTACATTGGCATGCTGGCTTTCACTGAAGCCAGTGGAAAAATTTGTTTGGTACAGGTTCCATGTTAAAAAACTACACTTAGGGAACGTTTGTATAAGAAAATGCTGAGATAGTGCAACTTAAAATCCACATTGATGGTTGTTCTCAGAAAGCTGCCTGGTTTCCATTCATATCTTGAGGGGCTAATCAATAAAGCATAATTATGTCCTCTGCTTATAGGGTGATGTTTGTTCTCAGTTTGAATTGAGAACTATTGAAAGGACATATGAGGAAGACCTGAATGTATGTGTCAGGATCAATTCAGAGTTTAAATTGCTTATAATGGCTTTTTAATGTCAATGCAGATAATCTCTGAGCGGCCTAAAGAGAGGATGACAAAAAAGTAACTGTCTGTGTCATAAGCTAGTTTTTCTTTTTTTTTTTAATTTAAAGGGACATTGTCAACAGGAAACATAAGCCCAGAGCTTAGTGTAGCTCTAATATAGCAGTTTGCATCTTGGTGGTGCAGCCTGTGATTGTTTTATTTATTTTAGCCTTCTTTTCTCCCTAATTGCTATTGGAAGATTCATTTTTTTTAATAAAGGAAATATGATCACTAATTACACTAATTATAGTATTTGTTTAAAGTATGAAGTTGATTGGTAAAGGTTTTGATAAATGGGATCACAGAACAGCTGAGGTTGGAAGGATTCTCTGGAGGTCATCTAGTGCAGTCCCTGCTCAAGCAGGACCAACTACAGCTGGTTGTCCAGGCTCATGTCCACATGTGGTTTGAGGTATAACAGATGGAGACTCCACAACTTCTCTATGCAGCCTCCTTCCATTCAGATTGAATTTAAGGTTTTAATTTGTGCCCATTGCCTCTTGTGCTGTCACTGGGCACTACCAAGAAGAGTCTGGCCCTTCATTCCCTCCCATCAGGTATGTCTATACATTAAGGATATCCCACTGAGCCTTTTCTTCTCCAGGCTGGACAATCCATCTCTTTCAGCCTCTCCTCCTATGAGAGATGCTCCAGTCTCTTGATCATGGCCCTTTGTCAGACTCAGTCCAGTATGTCCATCTCTCCCTCTTATTGGGAGGCCCAGCACCAGATCCAGCACTCCCACTGTGCCTCACCAGTGCTGAGCAGAAGGAAAGGATCATCTCCCTCGACCTGCTGGCATCACTCTTTTTAATGCCGCTCAGGAGGCTCTTTGCCTTCTCTGTCATGAAATCATGTTGCTGGCTCATGGTCAGCATGTTATCCATGCAAATCTGCTCTTCATCTGGTCAACCCCCCGTCTGTCTGGGTACCTGAGGCCATTGTTCCACACCTGCAGGACTTGACACATCTCCTTGAGAAATTCATGAGGTCCTCATCAGCCCATTTCTCCAGCCTGTTGAACCTTCCCTCTGGATGGCAGCATGACCCTCTGATGTACCAGCCACTCCTCCCAATGTTCTATCACCAACAAACCTGCCCCATCATCCAGATGACTTATGAAGAGGTTAATAGCAATAATGTTGACCCTTAGATATCCCATTAGTGACATGCCTAAAAGTGGACTTTGTGACACTGTTCCTACTCCTCTGGTCCCAATCTTTCAGTCAATTTTCAATCCAATTCACTGCCCACTAACAATCTAACCCATACATTGTCAGCTTGTGCATTATGGTGCCATGGAAGATGGTGTCAAAGGCTTTTATAAAGCCAAGGCAAGCAAGATCCACAGCTCTCCCCTCATCCACCAAGCCAGTAACTTCATTATAGAAGGCTATCAGTGACTCTCAAGCACAATTTCCCCTTCATAAATCAATGTATATTCTTCCTCAGTCTTCTGCTTGTCCTTCATGTTTGGAGAAGTTTTGGAGGAGGATTTTGTCCACCACCTTCTTGGGGGTGGAGGTGAGACTGCAAGGCTTGCAGTTCCCAGGATCTTCTTGTTCTTCTTGAAGACAGGAGTGACATTTGCTCTTCTCTACTCTTCAGGAAGCTCTATCGGTTGCCATGAGCAGGAGCAGGATAGAGCTGGGTATGTTTGATTTGGTTTTCCTCTGAGGAGCAAGTTACTGAGCTACTTTCAACACAGCACTTCCATGTTCAGTGCTCTGCTGGAAGCTGGATGAGGAGATCAAAACAGCCCTCCCTGACTTTAAAATCTTTGGGTTTGAAATTACTCATAATACTGTCAAGTCAAATACAACTGATAAAAATACAGCACCTTTTTTGTAAGTTGATCATGTCCCTTTAGCATGGTTGTTCAGTAGTCCTAAACACTCTTGGTAATAATGTGTGACAGATAACTGTGATGGGAATGCTTCATGATTGCTCCTTATGCAATATCATGCTGGGATTGCAGACCCATGCTCTGCTGTTTTGTTATCTGTACTTCACTTCAGATATGTTTTATTATAGTACTTTAAAAGGAAGAATGGAACATTTTATATTTTCCTGCCAAACCTTTTCTGGTTTTGGTTTTGGTTTTTTTTTCCCTTAAAGAATTGTTTTTATCATCTATCTTTTACTGTGTATTATACCATTATCTTCACCTGTTGGGGGGAAATGAATGGACTTACAGTGTACAACAGACTGACAGCAAATCATAGCATGGATGTTCCCTTCAGAATGACAGTTATACCCTAGATGGCACAGTGACTAAATAACTCATTGTGAGAAACTCCTTCTCACAGACAGTTGTTAAATTGAAGGTATTACCAAAACAGAATGCAAGAATTATTGCTTGTTCTATGGTCATTTTTCTTTAGGTAAGGATATAAGCTTTTTTCCCCCTTCTATTAGAAACAAACTGAAAGAACCAATCCAGCCCTCAGCATCATTACAGCACCATTATGGTTTATGCTGACCTAGTATTTTCACTATAAATGCTGTTTTCCACATGAGTCTTGAGACCAGGGTTCATTTGCAATCCATACTGGTTTAAGGAAAAATATTTTTTAATGCACTTACAGGCTAAGCCTGGACCTTTTAAAATTTTCAAGTGACATAAAAATAAAAATTATTTCAGATGTTTTCTAGTATTGCTCTTTCATTCCTGTAGCAAAGAACCTAGATCACAGTTTGAAGCTGGAATTTTGCTAAAATTTAATGGGAAATTACTATAGGTCTAAATGATCACAATCAACCCATTAAGATGAATATCCTAATTTATTTAGAAAAGGGCCTATTTTTTGATAAGGCATGAATATTCAGAAACTTTATAAATACAGTATATTTGTATATACGAAGACTCAGGTACTCCAAAGACTCACTGAAAGGTGTTTTGTTTCATTAGGAGATCAGCAGCAGACTTGTAATGCAGAAGAGCAGATCTACCTACCTTAATCCCAGTACAGACACAATGAGTAAAAAATGGTGTCCGCTCAAAGAGGAGAAAAGAAAACACATCTTGTTCCTGCTGAGACACACAGCAGGAGTGCACTAAGTGCCCACAGTGGAGGTGACTGAAGCCTGTGCTTTGGGACAAGGACGGGTCCTGCCGCCAGCAGAGCTGGCCCTGCTGAGGAGCTGCTGGGGACATCTGCAGCCAGCATGGCTGGCTCTGGTTCAGGAGGCCTGACCATCACTCCAGCTCATGTTATGGCCCATACCATGTAGCTCCAGGGAGGAAAAACATGGTTTTAAGCTTATTTCCAACAGAGTCCAGCATTTGCCCAGCAGCTCTGTGGCAACTGAGAGAGGCTGTGCTCCCCTCTGCGTCCCTGTGCCCAGCAGGTCCTGGCCAAGTGCCACCATGGAACTGTGTGTGAGGGCCCTGGCAGCAGACAGGAGCAGGCTCCTTCCACAAACACCAGCTAAACCAGGCTCCAGCCCAGTCCACTCCCATCAGGACAGGGATACGTGTTGGACAGGCTCTGCCAGGGCCCTGGCTTAGTCTGTCCCTCTGTCCCTTACCAAGCAGAATGCCCTTGCTAAGGCTGTGCTGGATGGTGTAAGCCATCTGGACTTAGTCTAGCTTGTTCCTATTGCCCATGGTGTGCTGGATCAGCAGCGTCTGTACGCAGGGACAGGAATGGGGCTGGGAGCAGTTTTGCCCAGTCCCTGTGCACTGGGGGAGCTCCCGCTGGGCAGCTCTGCTTTACCTCTCATTCTACTGCTCAAACACACACAAACCTGCCCAGCAGCGTCACTGGAGTCGTCCTCTAGGATAACTGAGCCTTGTCAGCCCAATTCCTGCTTTCCAGAGCCTGAAGGTGAAATTATGATTGACTCTTGCTTAAAAAATGAGAAGGAGAGGGGAGAACAGAGCTCCCATTCCTGTCTCCCCACTGGTTTGTAAGTACATGACAATACACAGCCGCACACGGGCTTACACTGCTTTAGCTTCATACAGAGATTAACAGCTGATTTAAATTCAGCAGGTGCAAGTTTTCCGTGTGGACAAGACTCAAGCTGATAGGAAATCAATGGGTTTAGACATTTCTGAATTCTTCCCTGGTGCCAGGCATTATGAAATTCTGTAGCCCTGGGGTAAGTGACTATAAAATGTGCAGGTCAACACCAAGTCAGGATGATTCTGATAAAATCGTTTTCTGCCTCCCATTTTACATCCCCTTTCTTTTTATTTTATTTCCAGATACCGGCATTAAAATTACTTCAGGATCCTAGTTTTATCTGGCAAAGATTAGGGACAGAGAGAGAGATTGAGAGGGCTGTTTGCAAAACTGTCAAGAACACGGAACAGTCCAAGTGTAAAAGTTATTCACCTTCACTTTACACCGTTAATGGGTATAATAAAATATTTTTCATTCATCCATCAAAAAAGTTAGAGCTATTTACACATATATATGCAGAATGCCCAATGTGATTTGGCATAAATGCTTTAATCACATGCATTTCAGATGTAACCTACTTGTAGCTGCACAACTGAGAGTGTGAGGCATCTGTCTTAAGTGCCAGCTGATAATAAGCGTCATGAATCTTCCCTCCAGATCCCGCAGCACTTCCCAGACGACGGGTTTGATTTGGCCTGGGCTTTCATGCAAAGCTTTCACTGAAGGCAAAAGCAATTCCACGTGCAGAAGAGCGCACTGCACTACACAAAGACAGCGACTTCTGGGGGGTGAAGCACTGCAGCTTGAGCCAGAGCTTTGTTCTTGTGAGAATAGTCTTTTGTCCCCTGAAATACTTGAGCCAGAAATGTTATGAGTAACACTTACATGTTATGTGAGAGTCATGATATCCTTAATGTCCAGACAAGGACAGAGGACATGTTCTGTGAGACTCTGTAAAATTTGTCTAGCTTTATAGTGCTTTTAAAGGAAAGGAAAAAAGGCACCTGCTGCTCCAGCACACTGCAAAACAAAATATGTGGAAGATGATATAAAAGCATAGAATAGTCTTTTGTGACGTGTGGAATGGACAAAAAGTCAGTAAAGGAAGAAACAGTGCCCATTTGTAAATGGATGATCATTTTATTTCCATGTATTTATATCCATAAAATACTTTGTTTTCTGTTTTGACACTGGAAGGGAGAAGTAGCTCAATTCTGATATTGTGGTGTTAACCATATGAAAAGCAGCTTTGTTGTAATTGATTTTGCTCAATTTCACGTGTACACCCACACCCATACATATGCTTGTAAATGCAGAGGGATATAACAGGCAAATTTTTGAGGTAAACTCGCTTTCTAAAATAAATCTTTTAAAACATGGGTTTTTTTCATAAAATCTCAAACAGGAAAAATAGATGTTAAAGCTGTCTGGAAGTAAAATTTTGAATTTCAAATACCTGCCAGAAGTATTTGTAAAATTATCAGAAATATTCCTTGAGTCCATTCAGAGAGCGATTGGAAGGAATTTGTTCATTGTTGCCACTTGAATTTCATCTAGCTATATTTACATGAATGGATCACATTTGAGGAGGGAAACATACATTTGGTTTTCAAGATTGTCAAGTTTTGATTTTTTTGTCTTAGCTTTACAGATATTTACGTAGAAAGATTTTTTTGCTTGAAAATCATGAATATAAAATTCAGTATATTTACACAGTCTGAATCAAGTCCAGTTGAAGCAAGTGCTACAAAGTAAAGTTCATATACACTGAAAATCTCTAGCATTAATTACTCCTCAATGTTTGTGAGTACCCAAAATCCTGACATAAAAGCTGTAATTTCTATGCAAAGTAGATAGGATGATTGAGTTATAATTAAAATGGTAATTATACCCTTAATGCTCTGTATTTGACTTTTCAAAAAAAATGTTATGCTCCAAGAAAAGCTATTTAAAGATCAGAGAAAAATGTTTGAAAAATGAATGTATTCAAGACATTCTAGATCTTTTAAAATCCAGTTACTGATTTTTACATGCTTTCATGTATAGTCTGAAACATTTTCTTCATTTATTTTCGTCAATGGAAATAATAAAAAATCATTGGAACGTGAAAAGTTTAAATGAACACAATATTCTCCAAGTTGATATTTAACATGATAAATATTTGAAATGTTGGAGGGCAGGCAGCAGTACTCACTTGCTGACTAAAATCCTGGCCTTAATCTCCTTAACGGGGTGATGCCAAGGAAAGAGCTGGTGGGAATTTGGCCACCCTGCTGTTCCTCCCTGGCCGGTTTGAGGCGTGTCACACTGCACGTTGACAGGACAAATGCATTTCCTTTGATCCCTCATTGACTCTTTAGAGTAAAAGCAGGAGCACCTAAAGCTATACATTAAATGTCAGGAGTGGCAGTGGAGTGGAACGGTGTCAATGTTTGACACGTATGGCTTGCCGGGAGGCACTGGAAACACTGGCCCTGGCGGGGGTGACACCCAGCTGCTTGGCACCCACCCAGCCATGGGGAGTGCCCAGCTGTGTGGGAAGGGGTAGGAGAGCAGTGCCCACGGGCTGGGATGTGCCTACAGATCCAAGAGGATCCATGCAGCAGAGCAGGGCTGTTTCCCAACCGCTGCCAAACTCGTGTTATTTGCACATGTGCACCCATCTGCCTGTGCAATTGCTATGTCCGTAGTGGGACTCTGAGCATCCTGATTCACTCTGGAGTTGGTACAGCAGCCCCTTCTGCTCCTCAACTAAGCACTCCTCAGGGCAAAGTAAAAAGAGGGTCTTAGGAAGCTAAAAACAAAGTAAATTTGGTAAAGTTGTGCAGTCTTGGATACCTGGGTTTTTTGCAGCACATCTCAGCAAAGAAGCCCCTTTGCCTCCATCCATCTAATCCACATCACTTATCTTGGACTTCAGGACTTTTCATTCTTAGTAATTTTCAAATATGATTGAAAGTTTTTCCTTGTGTCCCACAAAAAGCATGATAGGGAGGATTTAGGACAGGATTTTCCAATTTTTATAAACTACAGACCAGTGACTTTCCTGGCTGCTGGTCTGTTTTTCTGCTCACCAATGGGTGGTAGTGAGGAGCTGTCAGCATGCTCTGAAATGGGGGTAAAACTGAAAAGTCACTGAAGAAAATGAGCTTAATTCCTGTTACATGCTGTCCCTCCTCATCCAGGACCTGATCCAAAGCCAGGGCTTGCTAACAGTAAACCTCCTCTGAGGTCCAACAATACCCATGATATTAATCTGTTTGGAAATATCTTGTGACTGATAATAGGGATGATCACATCCTCCAGTGTGTGCTCTGAGTATCATCCTTGGCTCCATGTGTGGCAGGTTCTGTCTCTCTCTGAACATCAGGTTGTACCACCCAGATCCACACATTGTATTCCCCTCTCATTTCCCTACACCATGTACCTGTAATGCTCAAGATCCTCCTCTACTCCAAGCAGACTAGAAATGGTAGCAGGAGAAAAAAGAAATGAAGAAAACTCATCTGGAGGGTAAGAGGGGAAGGAGCTTGTGATAACAAGATAAACCTTTGTAAAGAGCATTAGTGTTATTCAGAGCAAGCAGTAAAAAGCTTTAGAGGAAGAAGAATGGTAAACAAGCAATTAGTGCTTGAGGAAGGAGGAAAAAGTCTGTAAAGAAAGGTAGGGGACAAGAACTATTGGCTGTCATCTCCTCTTGCTTTTTTCAAGAGACATTTGTGAAGTCTTTTCTTCTTGAGTAAGTCTGTTTCAATATCCCACCCCTTGTTTCATATGATGGTTTATAGTCTCTCTGCAATGCATAATTGGGAGCTGCTGTTTGCAATCCCCTGCAGTAAGTTCTGAGTCACTGATTTTTAGTCATTGAGATTTTTAGAAATAGTCTTAGTTAGCAAAAGACATGCTACAGGTATTTATCAGTGCTAGTTGGCCTGAAAAAAATGTATTGGTAAGCATCACTGATAGCCACTAGCTACTCCAAATTTCTACAGCTGTAAACTGAAATTAAATGCAGAAGAAAAAAATTTTAAAGCTTTGCATGAAAAGCTGAACTCATAAAATAGCAGAAGTGTTTCATTTTTAAAGACACAGGAAGCCTAAACCAAAGCCTGCTTAAGCAAAGGTAAGAGTCTCAATTTCTTCGAAGTTTGGCTCAGATTCTGAATTCTTTCCTTAGTAAAACAATTGCACTCTAGCAGAAAGGCTTTGAGGGAGGGGGAAAGAAAAAAACTTTCTGAAATTATCGGTGATGGTGGATTTAGAAGTTGGTTTTATAAGTGCTTTCTCCACTTAAATTAAAGCATGTTGGATGGCAGTCTCAGCCACATACAACTGGGCTTGCCACATGAAAATGAATGTAGCTCACCCTATTCTTACTAATTGAGGATGTCAGCAGCTGCGGTTCCTTTGCCAAATGTGGCACAAATATGTGCCAGTCCTTAATAAGTGTTTATTTCTTCTTCACAAAATGCTAGTCCATGCCTTTTGAGCTGGGTTTTACATTTGAGGCTTCTAAGCTAAAATTCTCAGCGTAGATTGCGTAGTGTTTCTTGGCTTTGCTAATCTCTCAAGAGATTTTTAGAAAATTTTGTTCTATGAATGTTCCTGGATCCTCAACTTTCCAGGGGAAAAAAAAAAAACCAAGATCAGCAGCTAAGAGGGCTCCTCCTGTATTTTGCATTGTGTAGAATCACAGAAACAAAGAATGGTTTGGGTTGGAAGAGACCTTAAAGTTCATCCAGTTCCAACCGCCTTGTCATAAGCAGGGATGCCACCCGCAAACCAGACCCCATCCAACCTGGCCTTGAACACTTCCTTGTATGCCTGTGAAGCTGCTGCAAGCTGCAGAAACACTCTTGCCAGACACTGAACCAGAGCAAAAATCAGCCCACAGTCTCCATAAGGCCAAGAAAGCCACTTTTTTCCTTAAAACAAGTAATCCTTAATGGCACTGGTGTCACTGGCTGTGATGGAGCCCCATGCCCAAATACTGTTGCTGAGGGGCTGTCTCTTACCAGTGATGTCTGGTCAAAGTCTGCTGTATTTCTGGTAGGACAGGTGTGTAACTCCCCAGAGAGCTCATGGGTGATGATCTTCTATCAGCCAGTACACAAAGCCAGTGGCTGCTGCTGGAGCTACATAGTGAAAAGTGGTTGTCCCCTGTCCTGTAAGGAGAGGTTGTCCCCTCTCCTGTGACAGCCTATGCAATCCTCTACCTTCCTTGTAGGGCAACCAAGAAGGCAAAATTAGCACCATAGCCCGTGGGACTGATTTGGCCTGCTAGCAGCTGCTACGAGCAGCAGTACAGCCTGTGAGAGAGATAAGTTTTCCCAAAATATTGCTCTGGGAAACCATGCCAAAGAATGTAAACAATCTTGTGCACCTGTTGGTTTTTTCCAACCTGTTACGAGATGTTTACAAAGAAGTGTTGTTTCTAATTAGCCAGTCATGGTGATGGGGTGTTGACCAAAGGACCAATCATGTCCAGCTGTGTTGCAACCATCTATAAAATGGTGCGTTTTGTTTAATAAACTAGAGAACAGCCTTCTGAAACTTAGAGTCTTGCATCTTTTTTTGTGTCCAACAGCGACAATAGCCCATGTATTTTAAACCCAGGGGGACAAAGATAGGAGGATATGTTTGGGCTGTTAGCTCCCATTGGTGTTGAATGTGCTGTATTATTGCTTTTATAGCTGAATTTCACCTGCAAAGGAAATAAATGGTGATTTTGTCTCTTTGATGACCTGTCCCATGTGGCTGACATGCTGTAATTGTAATGCTTCACTTTGCCCCAGAGATTTACTAAGTGAGGCCACAAGAGAGGTGATCCTTGGGGAACTGCAGGCAGATAAATGCAGGTAGAGAAACAGAGGCACAGGAATTCCATAGCTGCTTCAACAAAATGATTGCAGCTTCTGTCAAGGTCTGTCATGCCTATACCAAAAAGCATTAGATGCTTAACATCTCATAACATAAAAGGACAAGCTTACATCTCGTTTGTGCCTGCAGTGAGAATGAGTCCTTCAAAGACCTCCAACTATCTCCCTCTGCAAGCCTGATACTTAACACAAGGGAAGCTCCTGTTTTGTCCTTTTCTGTGGTATGGCAATATATTTTGCAAGGAAAATAATTTCCTTCAAGTCTCCCAGTTGTCCCATGAGAGATTTGACATCACCCTTGCCTTGAAAAACTTCTCTGTACCTCTTTGATGAGAGTTTGTTTTGTAGGTTTTTTCAGTTCTAGCTAGACAAAAAATATTAAGGATAAAAAACAAATAGTGAAGCCTGAGATGTGAAAGTTAAGTTAGAGAAAAATGGTAATACTGCTACATCTCTGTTAAAAGCTGGTGTTAGTCTGCCAGCAGTTAAACCCTATATGTGCCAAAGAAACCATAAAATACATGATACATAACATAGATTTTAGCAAAACATTTGCTGAGATGTGATGGAAATGTCATCTATAAAAAGCCTCCTTAGCCACCTTAATATATATAAAATGACAATCTACAATTTGGCATAACATATGCAGATATATATATATATATGCTCATATATATAACGTACATGACAAAATACCACATAATTTTAGCCAGCAAGGGTAAGCCTTTCTTATTCTGTTTGTTTTGCAGGTCAAAGGCTCTGCGATAATTTCATTAGCTGCTGAAACATATTTTTACTGTGTTCCAAGGACAGTGTTAAGTGCACAGGACTCCTGTTACTGGCAATGAAAATTAATACCTAGGACATTGCAATAGCATCTGAACATTTCACTACAACAGCATGGCAATGTGATGAATGTAGAGCTAAATTCTGGGTAGATGAGGGGATTTTATTCCATTCCAGGTGTAAGTAAATCGCTTTATTCTGATCTCTTACTACTGGTACCTATTCAGTATTACTGCAGCACTCAAACTGAAAGTGTAGACAACCAATTTAATCTGCTGCTGAGCCAGTGGATCTGGGCTTTTCATACCATCAGTGGGAGAAATAATCTCCTATGGGAAGAGATGACCAAAATATGGCCATCACTCAGGGGTCTTGCATGACTCTGTGGACTGACCACTGGAAATGAGGGTAGCCCATGAATGTCCATCTAGGAATAACAACCCCAAACATTCAAGAACAGGTGAAGAATTCTCAGTTTTCTTAATCCACCTCTCCTAACAAGCTCATCCCAGTATAGCCTTTTCCCTAGGGATCATTGCACTGCTTTTCCATCAGGGCACTCTGGCCCTCCAGACTAAAGCTTGTTATCCTTGACAGGACAGGGACATGTTACAGTTCACCCCGCTGTTTGTATTACTAATCAAGGAGAGAAACATTTGTGACATAAATTACATCCTTTCACTGCACAATCTGAACTATCTCTTGATTGCCCATGGCAACAGAAGCGTATGGTACCCTAGGACACAGCTAAAACAGATGAATGTGCAGGTTAGGTTTTAAGAACATGCTGGATTATGAGAACAAGGAAGAAGAAATCTAAAGGAGAAGGAATGTAAGAGAGAAGACGTAAAGAAATCCTGTGTTGGCCATGGGGGACAGAGAGACTGAGATACAATTGTGTTGCCCAGCCATGTATTACCCAACCATTTGTCAAGCTAGATATCTTGGGGCACAATTTGGGAGTGGTGAGAAAGCATCAAACAGAAGCAAGAGGCTCTGTGAAGCTCAGGGAAGGTTTGGAGATGTATGTCTTTGGTGAAAGGATATTTTTGAACTGACACTAGACCCATAGAATCACGTTTCCCAGATCAGTGACCTTGCAGTGCACTGTCTGCATTGCATAAAAGAAAATGTGTTTGCATATTATTATAACTGCATTACTTCACAACCAACCAAATGTTAAAGTGCAGTAGATCACCCACCCTTTCCCTGCCAAGAGGTACGGGTTTTCTCTCTGTCCCTCACAGTCTCTTTTATTTTTAATCACTTTCATTTCTAAACATTCACAGAAGTTGTTGTGTGAATCAGACCAGCAGTGCTCAAGCTTGCAAAGAAACCCAGGGGGCTTTGATGTTTTGTCAGTTGTAATCAATGAGAGCAAGTCTGATGCTTTTAAATTCCTGTCTGAGGTTTCCTTCCATTCACCTTGCAAAGCACAGGAGTTAGACCTGCAGCATATAACTCTGCAGTGAGAAAGGAGCGAATGGCTGGCCAGGTATGTGTGTTGTGTGCCATATTCATACACACATACCTGCACAATTTCATACCCACTGTTCTGAAAAGAGAAAAAAAAAACCACAAACCACTGCTAGAGGAGACTGTGCCAACCTGCTACTCACCTGTGGAAATGAACTACCCAGATTAATTACCTGACAAAGGCTGGACTGCAGCTGTCAGCTCAGAACAAGAATAGTGTGTCAACGACAAACAAAACTGCAGACATGGTGGAAGGGCTTTTTGTAACCAGGTTTTTTCTTTTATTTTTTTCTCTTTTTATTCTGAGAATTTCCCCACTATTGCTATCACTTATTATTTGCCTTGCCGTCATACCACAGTGCACTGGAACTTGCCTGCATTGGGATAAACTCTGCACAGACATGGAGCAGGATTGCTGCCAACCACAAAGCCACACAATTCTAACAGAATCAGGAATACCAGTGAAGTGGATGCAGTGTTAACCATATCACACAGGTGCTGGTTAAAATTACAATAGTTGCATGAGCTATTGAGGTATTTACTCTTCCTGATTCCCTCGCAGGACTCAGAAGTGGTACCAAGAACGAGCGGTTTTTCTCCTAGTGTAGACACCTTCCGTGCTCGTGTTGCTGAGTGCAGGATCCAGCTGCTCTCAGGGCTCAGCATGGCCACACAGCCAGTGCTGGCTGTGCCTTTTCTGCCTGTCCTCCTGGACTGCCTACATCTAAAGCTTGGTGCTGTGCAGAGTGGAGGGGTGGGCAGGACAGAGCTGGGCCATAAATTGAAGTAAAACACTACTTTGACCCTCACCTATATCAAAGAAGTCAGATGCATGACTTCTTGAGTGTTCCCATTTTACAGACTGGAAATTGAGGCAGGGGCTGATGGCATGCCTGGCATCATCAGGCTGCAGAGGATCCAGCACAGGGGCAGAAGCTCACCCCACATCCCTGAGCCTTCACCCACCCCATTCCCTGCCTGCCATTCACACTCATAAATGCTTCTCTGTGCTAATTTGACCACAGCAAAAACAGCATTATGAGGTGTTGCAGTTTGAAGCCTATAAACAGACTCAGGAAGGGTCCTGATCCTGTAGATGAAATACTTGCAAAATGCAAGCAAGGGTGACCAGGCCAGCAGAGAGAGTGTAAATCACTGCTCACCCCAGAGCCGCCTGAACCGTCACCTCATCCCTTACACCTCCAGTTGTTTGCAAAGCCATCTCCACCCAGAGGGAACTTTCAGGCAGATGTGTGTAGAAATTCTCAGATTAATTTGATTTTTGGGAGAAGGCAGGGGGATTTAAGTGAGAGGGTTCTTTGTTTGTGTTTATTTCTCCCCTCAGAGCTGCCTTTCATTGCACATTTACAAGTTCTGGAAGACAACACCCTGCTGACACTTAGAGAAGCATCAGTGAATAAAGTCTGTTGTACAGGCTGCAAAGCCATCTGGACTTTCTGCTGAAAAGGTTGGACATGGTTTTAGGCAAGATTTTATCACATCTGAAAAAAAAAACCTTCTGTACTCAGTACCTCTTCCAAGGTTGATGTCAGGATTTTTTTTTTCTTTTGTCAGTTGCAAAGCAAAAAAAAATGACAAACAGTTGGAAGGCAGTAAGGATGGAGATATAAATCTCTAGAGGAAGCTTTGTCAAAGGTAGTGGAGTATAAACAAAAAATAAATTAGTTTTGGTGTTATCAGAAACTGGACAGCCTTCGATTTGTATAATAGTTTGTCTGGGTTTCCAGACCACCTATGCAACGCCTCTGTGAGGCAGAGTACAGATTCACTTGACAGAAGAAGGGAAGAAAATGGTTAAACAACAATCATAGGAGGAGAAAGGAAGAAGACAGGAAGACAAAGGTGCAATGGCAGACAGCCTTGAAATCCTTCATGTTTTTGCTTGTATTATTTTCAGAAATTCCAAGCAGAATGTTTTACCTTGCTGTCCATACTAATCAGTTCTTGAGTCCAAGAATTTTGTGTATCCCTTGTGTTCTACACCCCCCTTGCTCAGGTTTTGGCAGGACACTTTCACAGACTGAAAAGGGTACCACAAGGCTTGTGTGCCAGCTCCTCCTGGCTGAGAATTCCTGTGAGCAGAGCAGGAGAGAGAAACGCTGAAAGTAATTTATTAGAGTGCCCTTTAGGTTATGTGCAGCTTAAGAAGTGAGCTAACAACCAGCGATTACCTTAGAAACACAGATTGGTGAGACAGTTTTATATATTCTCAGAGCTGGGCATGAAGCTGGGTATTCCTCTTTTCTCTCCAAAACTGCTGTCTGAATTTCAGAAGATTTTTTCTTACCCCACAGCTGTTAAAAGGAGCCCAGATGTGTAATGCCAGTTCCCTTAGAGATACTTTGAGGTATCATTCCTAAAATACATTGTGCTGGTAAAAGAAATGTATTCATATTTGTATTAGCCTTTTTCTTTCTCTAGAGGAAGAATTGTACATTTCTTGACTTTGACACTGACTTACCTGAGGAAAATATTGGAGCAGATTGTCTCTCAATTTAATGATCAGTTTATGTGAATAAATATACTTACATATATTACATAAATTTTATAGGGTTTGGTCAATTTTTAGGTAAATTGCTTAAATTTGGGTAAATTGCTAAATTTTAGGTAAAATTTTCTGTAAGTACATAAATAAATAGAAATAATAATTTTCAATTAAATTACTGTTTTATCTATTTATGCCTTTTCTTCTTCACAAAAAGCTCTTATTTTCCTGCCCACCAAGAATAAATCACTTAAAACAACTTTCCCATGATGTGGAATTTTTCAAAAATATTTTAGTTGTTGTAAGAAATCCAAGCTCTAACTGAAAACTGTGGCATTGCACTTATCTGCAGGCAGATATTTCACACGTCTCTCACAGGAATGGTCACAAGGGAAGGTCATCCTGTGGAGGACAGCCCACACAGTGTCTCATGGCCTCATGCTCCTGGCCCTGAGTTCTTGCTTGAGGGCCAGTCTGCTGAGGCAACAGGTTTTGCTCAAGAGTATTGTCCCAAGGTTTCAAAATTACGTTCTCAGGTTTTAGGTGTGAACAGTTGGTTAAGAGTTTCTTGAGAGAGATGGAGGGGAAGGTGATGGGACAGCAATGTTTGGGATTTAGAACATGGGCTAAAAGTAAGATTGATTTTTTAGATTCACATGCATGTTCTTGGCAGGTATTAAAAAAAAAAACAACAAACTCTTTATTTCAGCAATGTTGTGTTAATTGCTTGTGTTTATCCAGTAAGGGACAGCAAATCAGGGAAGGGCTATCTTAACTCTGGTACCAGGCACACACCAGTCCCAAATGGCTCTGGGGGTGCCCGAGTGTCAATTGGGATTCAGGTTAAATCATGGTTCTGCCTCTCCTAGCACAAAGCCACCATGGATGATGAGAACTATCCCTGCTAATTACACATTTGAGAAGAAGCCCAGAGAAGGGTGAGGTAACATGAAATGTAGTTTCCCTTACCACCCCTCTCAGCCAAGGGAAAGCTTATTAGCAAGGTTACAGCCAAATTTCAAGAATTATTACAGCAAATGACAGCAAGATCCTTAACAACAAGAAAGGAAAAAATCCAATGTCTGTACAGTAATTACCACACAAAGTAGTATATGCCTTGCACTGCAGTGATTCAGAAAGTTGTGTTGTGTCATGCCTTGCTGGGATCAGCAGTTCAGAATAGATTAAATTTGTTTTGGACACTGGCTGCTCCCAGCTTTGTCTAACAAAGCCCATGTGTGGTGGGAAAGGCGTTTAATAGCACAGACCATTAATGAGAGCCATAAACACACAGGCATAGATTTTCAAAATCATGCTCAAGAGATTTGAGCAAGCACTGTTCTCTTCCTGCTTTGAGCATTTACCCAAGAGCTGCTAACTGGTTAGGCTTTGGGAGGAGAGTGTACTTTGAACAGCCAAGAGAATTGTATGTGACAAGGGCTTTGCCACCATTAGCTTCCAAAGGATATTCATTTTAATGCACCTACTCAAGATAAAGCAGGGAAACTGAAAACTGAAAACTGAAAACTGAAAATCCTCAGATAAAGGATTGATTTCATTAAAGAGAGGCAACTCATAATATGAATCTAAAATCTAGGGGTTTTTTTATAGAGACCATAAAAGCGTTTTTACAGAGTTAGCCATTCCTAGACACTGTTGGCTTCATAGAGCTTTTACCACGTTAAAGAAAACCCATTGGTGTTAATTTAATATCTGTAGTGTACAACAGCTTGACACCTGAGGCTTGTCCTAAAGCAGTCACAAGCCTACAAAGCAAACCCTACTTCATTTTTTGAATTATTCAGCACTTGCAGCCAACCTTATGTGTGTCTCTCTAGGAAGAAGGCTTTTGGATTAATGATTAGTAAAAGAAAAGAAAAAAGGCAAACAAAAAGCCATTCCTTTCTGGTGTTTGTTAGCAGGTGCAGTATTGACTTAATTGGTGTGGACATTCTTCATTGCCAGAGCTGTATGCAGAAGGAGCAAAGCTGGCAACCTAGCACGGCCTCCTTGAGGGAACAACTGTTCATGTCTGTGGAAAAGCTTGTTTCCTCTAAATTCATTGAAATGCTACCTATTGGTAGCACCTCTTTAGAGCAAAATGAATGCAGACAGCAATGAATCAACCTCAAATAGAGAGGCCCATACATTAGCATCCTAACATTAGCACACTAATATAAATTTAAAGATTCTAATTAAACCTATATGCAAAATGTTTGTCTACTAAATAGAAAACTTTACTTTTTGGAAGAGCTGAGGCATTTGGATTTGACAGCATTTCCTTTTTCAATAGTATGCTTATTTTATGTGTTCTATTTTCTTTCAGTCACTCCAGGGGGTTCTGAAACAAATAAAAAGCTACGTTATATTGTTTGATTGATTCCCTGTAGTCAAGGCATATATTGAGAAAACAGACCAATTTTTTTTCACTGAGCTTGTAGAATAAATTTCACTTTGATATTTATACTTCCTACTGTGGCTACACATTTCTTTTGAGATATTTAACACTGATTAATCTCATTTACAGGATCCCGTAGTGGTACTCAGGTACAAATTCAGAAACTTTTTCATTATGGAAGAACTCGCATCATAGCTTTTAGTTTCTAAATTTGTCCCTTCCCATGACTCCCAAATGCCCCAATAAATCTTGGGGTGTGTTCTCCCCATTTCAAACTTGATACTTGTGTATTAAATGTCAGTATTTTAGGAAAAAGATCTGTGAACTTCTGATCAGTACCTCTTTGCCAGTTATGACTAAAAATTTCCCTGAAAATATTTATAACAAATTTTATTAGGAGACTTTTGTGGTCACTAGTAAAAGTTTCAGATGCAGTGGAGGTCATTCAGCTGGCGTTTGGCCACTCAAGAAACATAAAAAGTGAGAAACCTACTGCAGCCTTTAAGCGTTGCTGGAGCATATGCTGGGTGTATGAACAATTCATCAAAATCTGATTATATGTTTTTTAGCAGACCTTCCATTCATTAAAATAGGATTGAATATAAAACATAAACCTAATGCCAAGTTTTACCAAAGATGGACCTTAATCAATCCTCCCATTCCACCTTTTTCTCATCTTAATTTTTCCATGCATGCTGTGTCCTCCCAACTCCAGCACAGGCAGTGCTATCCTTTTCATAAAGCCCTAATTTACTGTGAGACACAAAAGAAAAATGGGTGAGAGAAGGAATTCTCTTTTTTTAATCCCATTCTTGGATCTTTCAGGACATTTCATCATTCTTCTGTCTGCCACACAGGGACTATGTTCAAAGTCTGCTTCACACAGCAGCCAGCACAGTGCTGATACTTAGTAAATGATCACTAATGATAGAAGCAGCAGCATGGAGGCAAATATGTTTTGCGGGGCCTGGGAAATTAGCAGAGCAATCAGCCTCCAGCCAGGGTGAGGGAGGAGAGGGAAGCAGACAGCAAATAATCGCTCTGAGCCCAGGAGCTGGTTACACAGTCTGGACAAGCTGGCCAAGCCAGCCGAGGTCAGCTAAGCCTCTGGGGAGCCTTCAAAAATGCAGAGCAAATCTGGGACATTTGATGATCACGGAAATAAGGAATTCATTGAGGTAGCTCAGCATCATATGTAGCTAAAACATTTGTGATAGGACTATGAACAGATGGGGGAGGGTGATGAAAGTGATTCTTTTGACTGAATCAATAGGACCAGCTGATCTTCCCCATCAATCTTGATAAGAAAACTGTGAGGATACTTAGTGTCAGAAGTGCTTTATTGGAGTTTTCATTAAAAGCTCCATGTGGAAATATGTACCCAGCTGCTGCCACATGCAGCCTGTGCAGCACACGCCCCATCCCCCTCTAAGAAGCATGACTGAGAAGACCTCTCTGAATCGGGATGTGCTCAGGATATATCAGCACATTCAGCTAAAATGAAAGATACAGCCAGACAAAATAAAACCATGGCCATCTAAGATAAAACAAAGCCTGTATACGTTGACCCTGAGGGGTAGGCCAGAACTGGACATAATGATCAATACTGTAGGAGTTATGATCAGAGAGAAATAATTACTGCACATCTCAAGGAAAGAACCACGATGAATTCCCTGGCAGAGCCCTGTTGTTTGAGTAATAATCTGCAAATGCCTGGACATGCTGAAGGAAGGCTGAGTTATGATAGACTGTGGGCTGCAGCCTCCAGTCTGGCTGCAGAAGTCATTGTGTGACTCTGCTCAGAGAGTCTCATCACTGACAGTGCCATTTGCCTCACATTTTCCTGAAGGGTGGGTAAAATTGTTCCCTTTAACCTCTGGATAAAGCGAGCTGATGGCAAAGCAGGTGGTTTGCATCCTGCCCACCAGGATGGAGGGCAAGGAATGAGCCCAGCCTCCAGCCCCCTCTCTGTGACCAGCTGCCTTCCTTCCTCCCTTCCTTCCTTCCTTCCTTCCTTCCTTCCTGCCTTCCTTCCTTCCTTCCTGCCTTCCTGCCTTCCTGCCTTCTGTCCACAGGTCCTCCTGCCCCTCCATTCTCCTAGGTCCTTGTTCAGTGCTCTTCACTGTGCTGGGGGCGCCCCTGGCACTAAATTGATTTCAGAAGACTGATGATGGAGGACAACCCACGACCCTCAGCTATTTCTCTGCTCAAGGCTGCATCTTGAAGATGATGTAGTACCTAGGAAGAGCCTAACTAATTCATTGACTTGAGGGTACAATCACTTCTCAGTGAATCTACAACTAACTACAGCAAACTTATTTACAAGCCTGGGAAAAGAAATGTGTTGTGTAGCAATTTGCTATACACCCCGACCAGGAGCAGCTCTTCAGGATTGATCTCTGTGCTGTGTTTTCCTCCCCTCCCATTTAGACAGTGAGTTCTCCACAGGAAGAACATACAAACTCCCACTGTCAATGAGTGTGTGTTTCCTTCTCAGAGAGTGAAAAGAAATAGGTGTGCAACTCCTTTTATCTGTGAAGAGAGTTGTGAACTTAATTCAACCTGATCCCCATTCATAGTGTTCAACATTTAGCCCCCAAATATCAGTGAGATTCAGGAAATAAAGTACTTGGGAGAGAGCAAAAACAGAACCCTTAGTGATATCTGTATAGTAGAATATTTCTTCCCATCCATATGCAAATCTAACCTTTTTGATATTTCAACCCTATAAACCCTAAGACAGGATTTCAATAGAATATGTTTACTAAAGGCTTTCTGCTTTATAATCTATTGATTTTAATATCCTTACTATTCCTGTTGAATGTCAGTTTTACCCTGAAGACTCCCATTGCAAACTTGAACACATTTAATTATTTATACCATTGGAAATATTAGTGCCGAGAAATCCCTAAAAGTTTTTGGTTCCGTAATGGTGTGATTTAAAGTTTGATTTTCCTTTGTGAATAACACAAGTAATTTGATATAGTAATCAAGGACAGATGAATACTTCAGACAACACAGTGCAGTTTTAATAGTAATGACATCTATTTTTCATCTTTCCAGACTCCTTGTAGATGTAAAATACAGCTCATTAAGTACTGTAGGATCTCTCCGTGAACAATTCAGCATTATGTTTTCTTTCTTCTGGCAGCAGCCTGAGCAAGAAACTTGTTTCTATCAGAGGCAGAGGGCATTTGGACAATGTTCAAGGTTTGAGTGCAATCTAGGGCAGATTTGCCCCTGGATGGGGGTCAAGCAGTCTTCTTTGCCTTACTTGTATCACTCACTGTATTCACAAGACTGACATTTGTCTCTGAGACAATTATTTTTTGCACAGAACAATATATGTGAGGACCTATGAAAAGATTTTGATAGCAGCCAAATCCAAGCAGGGGATTTTAAAAAGACTCAGCACCTTGAAGGTCAGCTCTTCCTCTGAGTCATGTTTTTTACTCCCAACATCCACCCAAAGCCAGAGTGATGGAGCTGACCCTGCCTGGCCAGGGCATGGGCACACTTGAGCTCCCATCCCTGCCACTTGAGCCTTGTCTGGGACATCTAAGAGTCAGGAATACTTCCACTGGCTTCAGTGGTGTTTGTACCAGACCCCAGGGTTCCAAGGGGATTAAACCCCTAGGCATAAGTCCCTCCTAGGTTCAGAACTCAAGAAGCATTTGAGCATTTATTCTCCCATGTATATTGGGAAAAAAATTTCGAATTTCTGACTGTCCCTATCTTTTTATTTTCTTTACCCCTGTCCCCCTGCCCCAAGCTGCAATTTCTCTGCCATGACGTGATCAGAGCAATTGTATGCACCTCTATTAATTGCATTGAATTTCTCTTTCACAAGGTAAGTTTCTACTTTTATTTTTCCTTCATCTTTGGAAATTTTCCCTTTTTCTTCTACCAACCTGATAGCTGTTCAAAAGCTGCCAAGATGCATTTGGCTCTTGTATTTACTCCAGATGGAGACTTTTATTTTCACTCATATCTGGCAGTGGGAACTGTGGTATCACCAAACACAACTTTTCTCTGAGATTGTTTTGATAGAAGAAAAGAACCATTACTTTTGCATATGGTTTATAAGTTACTTCTGATGGCAGATAATATAGTCTAACCTGGATCCTAAAAGTTCAACAAGACTCAAAATAGCCATAAATAGTTGTATTTTTCTGGTTTATATTCCGTCAGGAATAACCATTTGGATATGTATGTTTTAGTAGACTTGTATTACTGTTTAAAAGTAAAGCTAGAGAAATCTGAATGAAATCTGGAATAAAATAGTTCTGAACTAAGCAGGGATAAATCTAGCCACTCTTATCTCCACCATATCTGTCCTGTGTGCATTAGATATGTCTGGAACCAGTTAAAGTTTCCTAAGAAGCATTGAGAACCAGTCTAAAGGCTCTAAATAGGCAGAAATGCTGTCACTGATTTCATTTCACAGAACTAGGTCAAACCAAATAGCTGCTCTGGTGTGTGGAAGAGGTGAGCTAGCACAAATAGCTGCTCTGCTGTGCAGGGTGCTGCATGGATGGGTATAGGTGAGCAGCCCAATGCCACACCCAGCTCTGCCACTGCGCCAACTTACAGGGCCAAAGTATTCAAAGCTCTGAAATTATTGCTGCACTACAAGGAGCAATCTTCAGGGTATCAAGTCTCTTTACGGGGCTGGGCCATGCACCTCTTCCTTATTTTTTTCCATCTGAAAAAATAAACTGCTGCTTTTCCTGCTTTCAATTTTATTTTGGAATATCCGTTTGGAAATGTAGGGCAATATGATATCCTGGAAATTACCTCTCAGATTAGACACTCCTCCTGGTTGTTTTTCCAGCATCCTACATGTATTCATCTTTGTTACTCTGTTGCTGTCATTAGGTTCACTGGCATCCTTTTAGGCAATGGAATCAAGACAAAAAAATGTTCGCCTGACTTATTTTAGCTAAGAGGCTTCATATTTAATGGATTTGCTGTTGTTTAATGTCCCAGGTCACTCCTTGAGATCAGCAAATGCCGAATTTCTTATCGCCCTTAAATGTTATCTGAAGTCATGTCGTTATTTTGCCTTTAGTGAGTCTCTTTGCTCTCTGGCTTTGGAACCTACTGCCAAATGAAGTAAAGAAAGCTCTGACTGTGGGGAATTTCTAAATCCAAAGTTAAAAGTTATTTGTTCTCTTTAGCATTTTTAAAATTATTCTTTTAGGAATTGTATGTGCCTCTGAGCTAATTAACTCTTAATGAGCGCAAAATGCCCTGGGACGCAGATTTGGAGGGTACACTAGAAATGCAGACATGGATTGGACTGCAGTACTGCAGCAGATGAAATTTATGATTTGATTCTTTTTTTAAATGATGGTGCAGATATTTTTATTGAGATACTCTTCCCCCCACCCCCCAAGCCGTCTTTCTAGTCTAAATAAAGCTGATCATATTTTCAGTCCACCATATGGGGCCCAGTTATATCAGTTCTGCAAATACACTTCAGTTTTCCATTATGGATGAAGTCACTCTTCAGCAGGGAAAACAAGTTGAGAAACAAACTTTCATATTATGAAAGACAGGCAGTGTTCCAGCACTGAGCACTTAACCAGAGCATCAGGAAATCAGAACACCTGGCTGTGCCCAGCTCTGTGCTATTCCCCTGGACCAGTCCCTCACCCTTTTAGTGCCTTCACTCATTCATCTGTAAAGAGACTATAATTGCATTTATATCACAAGGGTGCCTTGATGCTTGACAAATGAGAATTGACCCCAAATTCATCCTTCAGAAGCACTGTATGAGCAGTACCTCGCTCACATGGTGATTGTGGACAATTAGATTAGAAGAGGTATAAATGCAGTGAAAGTGAAATTCCATTTAGGAACTGTCAAACTGTTCTTGATAATTTTTCTTAGTATTCATCTAATTCTAGTGTGGAATTTTGCATGCATCTCCCAGAAAGGCTTTATATGCCTATTTTCTTCTTCTGCAACAAGATAGCATATTTTATTCCATGTTATATTAAACTGTATTTTGGGCAAATGGTTTGTTCCCAGAACAGTACCTTGGAAAGCTAGGTTTAGAGAAACAAAGAAAAATTATTGTGTCAAAGAAATCCTATCCTCTATGTATTTCAGCAAATTGCAATCACTTACAAGGATTGTACACAGAAAAAAATATTCCAGGTTTTATGAAAAGGGGTTTGCCTAAGTGTTGTTATGTTTCATTTAATTAGATTTTTTTTATACTTGCCATAATAATGTTTTAAAATTAAGCTGAATTTCCACAACAAACTGTAGAAACATATGGTATACAGCCTGCAGAGGCACTTAATGGCAGCAGCATTACTGATATTTGTGAGTTAGAACCTGCTTTCCTCTGAAAAATAGCTGTATGTTCTCCCAGTTTAAAACACCATTTTACACCAAGCATTTTTCATCGCCATTAACAGTTTGGGGAGGAAGAGAATGAATGTGATCTTCTTAAATACATTCCCGTATCTCCACATGGCTGTGGATATTTCAGGGTGAGGGAAATTGTGTATCAGACTCAGGCTCTCCTCCATGTGTGCCATGAACACACTGAATGAACCCAGGTGAATTAAAGGGGCCTGTTTTACCAGGACCTCCCACAGGTAGCACATCCCAACACCGGAAGGAAAAAATGGAATTGTTGTTTGGTTGAGCCACTTTTCCCAGCAAAGGCACAATGACTTGGGGCTAGCCAGATTTCAGGATGCCAGGAGGTCTCTGTCAGCACCCCAGAGTAAGCTCCAGCTCCCAGGAGCTGCTTCCAGAAGGATCTGTAGTTACAGCTTGGTTCTCTACAAGAAATCATATGTCTGAAAAAAAAATCCTTTGGATTTTATTTTTTAATGTTCAGACTTGCAAAGCCCTTTAAGAACAACTCATGCTCACAAGAGTGTTCCACTGACTTATCTCTAATGTACGCTTGAGAGGCTCAGTGCAAAACAAAGAGCAAAGATTAAGTAAATGAAAAGATATCAAACATTGCAGCAGGGAATCATTCCAAGTTGTGGTGTTCTCAGGAGCACTAAAGCTGGTTTAGGTTCATGCTCATCCCTGCAGAGTCTACAGAATTCACTTTTTAGACCTTTTTAACCTGCTCTGTTTTAGTAGCCAGCTTCCCAAGACTCTCCCTGGTGATTGGACTCATTCAAACCTGAGGGATCAGACCACACCTCTCCACTGCCCAGTCCATAGGAAAATTTCAAAAAAGATGCCATGCTCAGGAGGAGACATGGCAGACCAGTCCATCCCAGACTACTGCACACCCACGAATTGCAAGCAGCATCTTTGGTAGGATGTGCAAGCAAAGTTTCCCCATCATGCCAGTGCCTGTCAAGGTAGAAGCAGGACAGATCATGGTGCTCCTCTGACAGGTTCCTGAGCTGATTGCTTTGCCTTAGTAGCTGTGAGTCATTAAAACTCACTCTGAATGCAGAAATAGATGGTTTTCACTGATAAATCAGGCCTGGACTCAGCGCTCAGTCTTCAGTGGACTGAGTAGGACACAGGTCCACCTCTTTAGCTTACTATAATAAAGTGCTTTAAGTTCCTGTGAACTGGTGCTGGACCAATCTCTTAAGAGACTGGGAAAAGGTTCAGCCTCTAAATCTTCTCCCTTTACCCCCAATCCTAGTCAATATGGGTCCCAGCTTTCATGCAGTTAATTTTGCCATTTCTGAGGATGATGTACGAAGCCAAAGGAGGGGTACTAGTTTTATCTTTGCTCAGATAGGTGGTGTTTAATTCTAAAGTGGACCTCTCAGCAGCTGACATCAGGTGACTATTCTGCAGAAATGCCCAGGTTCCTCAACCAAAGAAGTGAAAAAATTCTTTCTGACTGTCTCTTTCAGGATTTTGCTGACTCCGTATACCAAATGGTTGCACAGAAGTTCCAGGAACTGACAGACAATTTCACTTCCATGCATGCACGCCACAAAACTCTTGCAGGCATTGTGATGACCAAAGGTAAGATATCCTCTCATTTATTTTCTTCTGGAATTTTTCATGACCATGTAATACATTATTTACCTGGTTCACAATACTGAAGGATGACTTTACTCCCACACAGAAAAATGAATAGTAATGCAGTGAAAAGAAGCATTAAATATTTACACATCAAGTAAATTCACACAAAAATATTGGCAATAGAGTTGAAGATTTATTCCTAAATATGTTGCTATGTTTCTTCATTTACAGGACAAAATGCAGCCCTCTCTGATTTTTCATTTCCTTACAGATGGGGGAGAGATCAATAGAAGTAGTATTATTTATTAATTTCTTTCTTAGGTCTGAAAACACCAAATTCTTGTTGTACAAGGCTACCATAAACTTTGTTATAGACTGGCAACAGAAACAAATGTGCTTTCCAGTCAAAAGCAACAAACCCAGAGCATGTGTAATTTTAGTTCTGCTCTTCTCTAGCCATGGGAAATACTTATACTTACCAGCAGGGCCAAAAATTGGTATTCACTCCTGTTAAGATTTGACAGATTGACACATACTATGTGGAAATCTTTGGTGCTTTGATGGAAAAGTTGCATAGATTGTCTTTCTTTGCAAGCACCCCTCAGTTGGGGCACCTCAGTATTTATGAGGATGTCAGCAGTGGAGATGCTTCCATAAACTTCATTCTTGCTCTGACACGTGGAGCAGTGGGTCCAGTACAGAAATGAGAGGATAAGCTCAGAGGGAAAGGCATATATAATTCATCCAGGCTTGTCTCACTCCTTCCTTTCAACAATTACTTTAGCTAGATTCAATAGGGACAGTTGTGAATATTGCAAGACAGCAGGATGGAGACAGGATTTTCTGATGGATCTTTTCCAACCACAGAGCCTAAATGCAGATAAGATTTCTGTGCTGAGCATCTCCTTTCTGATGTGAAAAGAATAAGTAATCATATTCAGTATGAAGGGCAATAAAAAGGAAGTGTGATTGACTTTAGGATGTGAAAGATGCACACTAGACCCAGTGTACCAGCTGCCTTGTCACTGTCAGATTTCTTGACTGTGGCTCTCATCAGATTTAAACAAAGTGCTATAGTTTATTTAGAGGAGCTCTTTCCAAGTAGAAGCACAAGGAAGAATGTTTAAATATACTTTTTATAAGAAACTAATCTAGAGGAGCCAAGAACTGTTGCTTTAACCACATTTAAGAGGAGAGCACAGGGGAGGTTACACTTGCTCGGTGTAAGAATTGTAAGAAATGCCTGTAGGAATTTCATCCCATTCTACTTTGCCAAGGAACTGCTCCTACATTGTTTAGCCCAGGTCTAGACCAGCTTTATAAAGCATGATTGAGCCACTGCAGCCTTATTTCTACATGTCCAAAGAAGCAGATTAAAGGCCCACAATATATGAGAAGAATGGCTGCTGGAAGGAGTCATAACTCCCAAAATCATGGCTGCTGAGTGCATGCAGTGCTAGGGGAAGAAAAGGGCACTTCCAGACTTTCTTAGGCTTTCTGGGCAGTTGGAGCTGTCTATGTCTCTTCTTTAGGGAGGGGTTGAAAGTGTCCTTATGCTGTTTGTTTCTTTTGGTGGGTTCCATGCCCTTAGTGGGATTTTACAAATTTGTGTTTCGTATTTCATCTTAATCAGCATTAAGACAAAGTATAATTTTACTTATGTTCACAAACTATTTCCCTCAAGGCTTCTTTTTCAATTCTGAATTCCCTCTCATGAATTTGTTCAATCTGTCAGCCATCCAATTTGTCAATATCTCACTGGTGTTGTGGAACCCAGAAAGGAAACTTGAAGATATAACGTGATTCACAGAAGTTGCAAAGCTACAAACAGCCTTATCTTGGTATATTCTCCACGATGATTTGAGTTCTTTCCAGCACAAGAATCTCAGCCAACCAAGGCAAGATGAATCATCTGCCATTTCTGTCATTATTTTCTGTACTAAAGTTGTAGATTTGTGGTCTTTTCTTCACCATCATTCCCAGAAGTAGCAAGGACAACACACACTTTTCAAAGATGGCACAGGCAGATTTTCCACATCAAGCACTCAAGTGAGTACCAATTCCCTGTGTTTTTAACAAAAAAAAAATTGGCAGAAGTTGCCTTAAATCTCTGCAAACAATTTACTAATGACAGCAACAAAAACAAATTTGGAAATGTCTTGTTGCATTCAGTACCATAAGTGACAAAAACTGATTTGTTTTTACCTTCATTTCAATTTAATGTCATCCTGACTAGAAGCAGATTTATCCGTGCTTGTACAGTTTTCAGTCAAAGCCAGTAAAAAGCACAATGGGACTCTGTGATAACTGCTGTTAAGATAATGCAAGATCTCTACTGACAAAATAGAAGTGGGCTAGATTGGTTTTCTTTTTCTGAACTCTGACATTTTTTCTGTCATTTCAATTTCCCAGGGAAACCAGAGAGTTACATTTGGCCACTGTAATTGGCTTATGCTGTAGCACCCGGGGCAAATTCCAATGTGTAAGAAAGAAAAAAATGTGGAAAATTATGTTAGTGATAGACTAAGAATGTTCTGCAGTAATAAATTTCTACTCAGTGAAACAGACAGTCCAAGGCATTTAAAAATGCTTTTCTCTGAATCGTGATGACAATTAAAATTTCCATGCTTTTTTGTGAAAGTAGTTTTCAAAACATTTGATTATCAGACATCAAGATAATCTTGAAAATGTTGGCCTAGGCAGGAGCAATTTACCACACTAGATACCAGCTGATGTGATCTTATCTGATGTAATACAATAATTGATATAATAATAACTAAAAACCTCACATAACTGATCTTGAATTAAATGTTTCAAAAGATTGAAGCTTTTAAGTAAATTATTTAATAATTATAATGCATAATGTTATGATGTATTTGAAATCTGTCAGTCCTTTAACATATTCTAATTTTGCTGAAACACAAAGATCGTTCTATGAAAAATTGTTGATCAGTTCTAAGAAAAATTGTTTAATGAGTAAGATATAAGTAAGAAAAATGCTTTCAAATCTTCTACATACAGCAAGCTAATAATCCAGAGACTATCTTCAAGCAGGACAATAAGCATACTTGTTATTGTAGCATAATATTTATATGAGGACCTTTGCTTTACTGCACATTGACTCTCCACAGTAGATCTGCTGATTTCTCTGAAGATATGATGAATTCACACATGGTAAATTAAGAACATCAGTTCACCTGTGGAAAAGACATTCTGGACACCACCATGTCAAACACAAGCCATCAGCTCAGAACTTGCATCATGCAATGCAAGGAGTTAACTTCCCTTGTCATGTTTTGCATTTGTGGCTAAAACAGGGTTGATAACACCAACATTTTGGCTGTTGCTGGACTGTGCTTGCAAAGTGTCAAGACTTTATCTCTCTCTCCTATCCCTATCCCCAACAATTAAGGTGGAGGTGAGCAAGAGGCTGAGAGGGGAGATAGCCAGGACAGGTGTCCTCAGCTGATGGAGGGAGTATTTTTTGCCATGGGACACAGTGCTCAGCAGTAAAAATTTGGGGAGAGGGGAAGGGGGAGATAATTTGGTTTATGGCATCTGTCTTGCCAAGCAACCATGAACTATCATTATATCAATCCATTAGTCTTGCCTTCCTTCTGTTTCTTCCCAGTTCCACAGGAGAGTGGAATGAGCAAGAGGCTGTGTGGGTGTTTGGCTCTTGGCCAGGATCAACCAATATTGCATTTCAACAGCAGCTGTTTCTTGATGTTTCATGTTGTCAGGGAAAGATGACCCACCAGCTCCCCATCCTTCTGTCTCTCAGGTGCAATTTGGACGTCTTATTTTGACTCACTGGTCTGCTGTTTCTTTCTATTGAAAGGTTTTCAGGGAGAAGTAATTTTCAATATTGTTGTTGTTATTGTTATGTCAGTTGATACATTTGAAAAAATGAAGGGCAAGCAAGCTACTATTTTCTAACACAAAGCAACAAATGCAAAACCAGAGCACTCTCACACACCTCTAGGCCCGATGCCCACGGATTGTGGGGTCAGGGATTGTGGGGTGACAGGAGGAGCCCCTCTGGGCCCACCACGGGTCACCAGGCAGGGCAGCTGCCTTTACCAGCACACAGGGCATTCAGGGGAGTGTGGCAGTGCTGCCTGTCCCCAGAGCTGGGAGGTAGGACCTCCCAAGGCAGGGCAGAGCAGGGTGGGAGGTGTGAGCCTCACGCTGAGTGCTGTGATCTAGAGGCTGGTGGCATTCATGCTGTTTGCTGGCACCACAGAGAGAGTTTGATCTTTGCTCTACCTGAAATCACCAGGCACAGTAAAGAATTCACTCAGTAATGAGATGGATCTATTATTGCTGAGGTCCTCTTTGCAAAAAAAAACCCTCCCATAATCATTAGGGACAAAACGAAACTGTTATTTAAACACGATTTTCCCATTTGTGTTTGACAAACGTTAGCAGTTTAAATACTGATAGGAACTTTTTGTCATGCTTTCTGTTAAAAATGAAGCATTAAGAAAGTTCAGTCCATTTCATGGCAGCGTAGCATTTGTAGAAAAAGATTGTGAGTTGATTTCTTGCTTCAATTTTCTCTCTTCTATATGTATTTTTTTTTAAGGCTGACAATCATTTTGATGTTAAAAGCAAATTACGAGGTCTTCTCAGTTATCTTGTGTGAAATAAAGATGAACTGGACAAAAGAGCCATAAATAGAAATTTCATGCTGTGATAAAAGATGGGAAATTATCATCCGTATCTCATGGAATGGATCTTAATTACTGCTAAGTGGAATAACAGAAAAAAGTGAAGTTGACAATATGTCTCCATGGATCTTTGCAGTCACATTAAGATTCACAAAGCCTGACGTTTAAGTACAATCAGAAATACTGCTGTCCAATTGACTTCTACTTCTTAGTATGAGGAGGAAAGTTCCAAAGCAGTAGAATGTAGTAGAATATTCAGGCCATATGTAGATTATCAATCTGCTCCATCCCATGCTGCACTTGAGTAGCCAAACCAGTTAGAGAAAATGTGAATGATTTACAGATTAGTGTACAGAGCAGAGTCCTTCAGGAAGAGAGGCACAGGAGTAATTTAGGCTCCCGGATCCCATTTCATAGTTAGATGGATGTTAAAAGCCTGGTCCCAGTGAGATTCTATGAGAATTGAAACTTCTGAAATCAAAATTGGGTGTCCAAACTGCTGACATCCTTTTGAAGATCTCAGGTCTCTTCACCTGCTGCTGTCTGATGCTCTTAAGGACATGGTGCAAAGTCATGTGACATTCTTTTAAACATTATTGACTTCTTACATATGCCAAGGTTGACACTTCACCAGTTGATGACAGTTTTTCCTCAAAATATTTTAAAATAGGTAAATAGATATGTAGTTAGGACCCATATATGTCACTCTTTCTCAGAAATCTGTTTTCCTCTTCTTATAAACCCTAAACCAATAATTTTCATATTCTGTCTAAATAGTTTTAAACCCCGTAAGATTATCCCTTTTCCACAGCTGCAACTCTATTCCTGGATTTTGTAATGTGAACCTAAAATGAGCACCATCTCATATTCCTGCAGCTCAAGAGACTTAGGTTTCCAAATTCCAGCTCAAAGGACATTTGAGGTTTTGCAGTTAAAACTCTGGCCCCACCAGAGCTATCACTTCTGTTAAAATGTGGGTTTAGGCATCGTGAGTACTCCCCCTACAAGAGCAACTTTGAGTGTTTCTTCATCATTTCTGTTAAATAAGGGCTAAGGAACAGAAAGTAGTTGAAGGCAGATTACTTAGAAACAGAAAATATGAGACAGGACACGGTCCTGCAGCCTTGCACAGAGTGAAAAAAAAAAAACAGGTTCAGGGACAACTCTCCAGGCCAGGTAATATGTTTTGCATAAAAAACAGGCAGAAAAGCATGCACCAGTTGGGAGTAAGTACAGAACCAGAGCTTCACTTTTGGAGATGAGCACCCCAGCCTGCACAGACACAGCCTCTCATTGCTGTTATTGCTGTTATTGTCTAACCTAATTCCATCCTCTTAGCTGTTTGGTGGCACAGGTTCAGAAAGAAGAGGACAAAACACCCCTCTCATATCAGTAGTTTGAGGCATTTCCACAGGAAAATGACCCAAATGGGAAGGGAATTGAGCCTCTCATTTTCCACCAGCTGGAGCAGCTGTAGGTGTCTCTAGCACATCGTACTGCTGGCCTCTGGGCAGCTTCAGCTCCCCATTGTGCCCACTGGTTACTCTGGTGCCCCTCTCCTCTCAGACACTGAGCCTTCTTACCTCCCTGAACATTTACTGTCTCTGGATTTAGTTTTCCATTCCTGCTGTTCAAAGTATTTTTCTGATGGAAACACCTCTCAAAACCTGGATGCAGACAAGGCCCTGGATCTGCATCACATATAATTGCATTGGGCACAAGGATGGGTATAATAATTAGCATAAAACATGGAAATTAAAAATAGGCACTTCTGTTTCCTAAGTGTGTCAAGCAAAGAGTTGGCAAGGTCAGACTTTCATTCTGCTCTGTGATGAGGCAAACTGGAAGCTGTCCCAATGTCAATACCAAGAGTGCATTTCACCCTAAAAAAAGAAATTTCTTTGGTGAATAAAGGCTTGGCAACCATTGCTTTCACTTTTCCCACCTAGTAAAACACATAGGAAGATCTTTTTAGATGGAAGTTCACCAAAGAATAAAGAAAGATAATACAATAAAAAAAAACCTCATAAAATTAAGTTTCTCCTGTGCTTAACTGCCAAAATTCATGTTCAGGATTTCATTCTCTCTCACTGCATTTTAGAATCTTACTAGGATCTAAATATGTCAATTTACTTAACACTCAGATATCAGTGGCATAACATGTATTAGAGAAACACAGATATCTGCAATCAGGACATGGCAGGAAAGTGCAGTTCAGTCCTGCTTTAAAATTAAGAATTATGTGTAAATTCTCTTGCTGGGGAGAAAAAAAGTATTCAGATTCACATGGAAGGAAAAAACCCTCAAATAACTTTGATTCTGCCACTATGAATTTAGATTTTAAAAAAAATCCTCAAGGATATGATATGGGAGTGAAGCGTGAGAGGGCCTGGACTGACCCTCCTCCCTCTCTGGATTTCCAAAGCCCACGCTGAGGAAAGCAAGGGAAGGTAAAGGGCACTGGTGCTCACAAACACAGCACTGCCTCCTTCCACACTCCTCAGAAGCCAAGCTGATGGGATTTCATCCTTTTGGTCCATTGAGGGGAAAGAAGAAATGGACCATAGAAATTAGAACTGGGAGAGACCACTAAGTTGTCCAGTACATTTCCCTGCAAGCATAAGATTGTTCCCAAGTGCTCTTTCCAGTCTAGATTTAAATTAATCAATTAACAATGGGGCTTTCAACAGTACCTTGGGAGACCATTCCAGCCTAATGGATCTCATTGTTAATAATTTTCACCAGTTATTCACCTGGCTTTTATTTTCTTTGATGTCATCTCAGGACCTCCGTTCTCCTGCTCTAAATTTAGTGCCCACTTCTCTCCTTGAGGGTTGTACCGTTCAGATGCTCAGAAATATGCACACCATGTTCATAGTTTGCGTATTCAATTTTTGCACTCTCTCCTACTGGATCACTCTTCTCTGCAGCCCCCAGCAGTCTTGCCTTTGTTTTCTGATTCCCATCTACTTGGACAACCTCCTCACCATTCTTTTCCACCCTGGAAATCCACCTTTTGAATGAGGTTTAATAGAATTACCTGCACAAAAATGTCTTGCAAAATGGATTAGCACAAGAATCATTTCCCAGGCATCCCATGATGTGATCAAACAGTACAAAATGGGCTTGTGTCAGAAAGAGATTTTTGTTTCAGAGGAACTGAATTTGGAACTTATTTAGAAGTGCACTCCCTCACTCCTCCCCACCCCCGTGGGTTTGGGCAAAATTCACTATGGCTGGCTGTGAAAGGAGAGCCACAGCCACTCTCAGACAATACCCTTGCCCTTGCTGCCACACAACGGGGTCAGAGATCAGGGTAGAGAGGACTGACTCTGTCCCTGCTCCTTCACTGATGAAGAGGTCTGCAAAGAATAGCTTTCCCTGGGCAGCTCAGTCAGAGGGAGGATTACTCAACACATTAATAAGGGAAGAAAATATGAGGCTCTCAGAGGCCCCCTCTACACCCTCGGTTTTCACAGAAATACAATATATTCAGTTAACATAACCCACCTTCTGATGTAAGGAAAGGAATCCCTGTGCAACTCCAGTGTTTCAAAGACTGTTCCATTTATACCCCTAAATATCTGTAACCTCACTGCTAGCCACTGCTTTGTTCCTATTATTTGCTAGCTGTGTATCTGCCTTTTGTTCAGACTTTTGCTATTCTGTTTCCTAAGCCCTCAGCATGCTTCTTTCTTCCCATATTATAGTCAGCTACTTCACATCAGCTGCTCCCATCCACATCAGGGATGTTCTTTGGGACATTCAGTGTGAGCTAGGGTTTACAGCCAGGGTGCTCACTGAAATCTCAGGTCACTGAAATTGCCACAATCGCTACCACAGGGACAATAGAAAATGGAGAGACAAAAATGAGCTGCAGCAGTCTTTATGGCTGGCAGATAAGTGCATACTGTGGATTCATATATGCATACTATTAATCATCCCTGCTGTGCACAGTTCTTCTTTATGCCTACATATTTTTTTTTTATTTTTTTTTTTAGTCATGAGTGTGGTTTTGTTCTCCATGCAGAGCTGGGGACAGCAGAGCTCCCTGTGTCAGGAGTGCATATCCTACTCCCAAACTGAGGAGCAAGGTCCACCATGCCACACACCAGCCCCCCAGTCCTCAGCTCCCTCCTTGCACATACATTTTGATTTCACTCGTCTTGAAGCCTTAGAATAGAAGGGGTTGTAGATGCATCACCAAGTTGTGGGGAAAATGGACTGATGGACCTGAGTAAACACATCTCTGACTTCTAACCATAGACATACCCCTCATGTAAGCACTAGCATACAGGGGATACAGGGGCAATGGTTTCAATTTCCTGGGAAATGTGTCCTTTATCCTGTTTGGGTTTTGGTTTTTCTTTTTGGTTTGGTTTGGGGTTTTTTGGTTTTGTTTTTGTGGTTTTGTTTTGTTGTTTGGTTTTTTGTTGGGTTTTTTTTTTTTTTTTGAGGGAGAAGATGGGGAGAAGAGCTCTGCCTCTTTGGCAGCATTTTCTGTGGGACATTGCCCACTCCTGGGGTGGCAGGCAGCAGCCTGGCAGCACAGTGCCCACAGGGCCCTGCACAGGTTCAAGGATCTGCCTTGGGACAGTGGGGTGCAGGGCTGTGCCCACAGCATGTCCCTGCAGGCAGCTTTTCCAGCATCACTGCCCTTTCATGTCTTGACTATCTCTTATTACAAAATTAAAGCCATTCTAAGAATGTGATAGGGCTGCCAGGGAAGAAGATAAGAGAAAATAATGCAGGACTTGTCAGTGCTATGTAACATCAAGAAATTTTCCTTCCCTAAATAAACCAGAAATGGAAACCTGAACTTATTCAGCTGTGAGTAGAGTATATTAAAAAAAAAAAAATAAACCTCCTCTGTGATCAGAGCTCAATTAAGCTGCCTTGAAAATTATTCCTAATACACTTTTTTCCAGATAACAATAGACAATCCTTTTGACTGATTTGTTAAAAAAGGTAAAGAAAGAGCATAAAATTATTGCTTATCAGAGAGAGAAGCAACACCAGTTAAAATAACATGAAATTGTATCCCATGAATTATTCAGAAGGGCTGATGTTACACTATCATTATTTCTGACTTTCCTTTTTACTGCATTGCATTTTTTGTAAGTTGTCTCCCATCCAATAAAAGAGGTGGGGGTTTTCTTAATTAATCAAACCTGATTTTTCTGATTTTTTTTTTTCTAATTTAAAATGAATATATTTCAAGCAGTGAGCTGTCTTCACGGTGTCAAGCTGAAAAAGAAGATAGATTTTAGTACCACTAGCAGGGTCTAAAACATGCAGTGCAATAGTCACTTCCATACTGACTGGGGCTTCTCTGCGTGTCGTGCCAGCTGCTGAGAAACCAAAGTGTGATCCCAGTTGTATTTTGGCATTAGCAGTTGTAAACTCCATCCTGTTCTGTGTGAATTAGGCTCACTGAATTTTGCAGTTCTCTGATACACAGGCAGTGTGATTCAGCTTGCTGATTGAAGGTTCCAGTCTACACCTCTTGCAATTACGTCATCATTTTGATTGCCCTTTTCCAACACAATATGCAAGGCTACAAACTCATTCTTATGGCAGGTCCTAATGATCGTATCCCACTAGAAGAATAACTCTTTTAAAATCAGTGGAAGCATTGACAAGACTAGCCAAAAGTCACTTGTTTTATTGGTAGACTTGTGTCTCCAAGCAGATTGGTGAAGGCATTATGGCCACAGCTGACTTAAAAGCCCAGCTCATAACCACAGTTCGTAAGATGTCAGCCAGTTCTCCACATCCAGCCTATCTGCTGAGCAAACCTTCATATTTTTGCTTGCTTACTCTCTCTTCTGTCAACATCTTTCTGAATCATTTTTGTTGCAAGCTCTGTGGCTGCAGGCCTGGTGTTTTGGGAGGTCACATAGGGAAGACGGCCCTGTTTGCTTTCTGTGTGTAATAGTTCAGCTCAAGGCAAAATGACCATCCTTGAATTTACTAACATTGACACAATTATCCTTAATTGTTGTAGGGGAAAAAACTGAAAAAATTATCTGAAGAAGTTTAAACATAAGGGAAAAAATGTAAAGGCCCTAGATTTGTTCTGCTTGCCCTCTTATGACTTGAGGGGTTTTGATCAGTATTTTGCTGCTTGGAAGGGAAATCTTAGTAAGAGCATCTCTCCACAGTGTAGAAAGGTTTACTTCTGGCTGTCTATAGGTGTTCAGAGTTCACAAAGAGAAGCTGGCAATACTGAGATGTAATGTAGACTGTCAAAAAGCAAATATCTAAACTAGGCCAGATGAATCACCTTCTAGGAAAATTCCTCTCCTTTGACTATAAAGAGAGTCTACAGCAATTAGCTCAGCCACGGTCTTCTAAACTCTGGTTATCCAGAACAGCTGAAATGAATCTCCCTGCTGGTGTCAGCAAACTGGAAATGGTTTATAATAAAACTCAGTTTCTTTAGAACAGCTCAGCTATGACATGAAAGTCTGCACTATCACTGACAGACAAAAAATGAACATCAGTGTTTCGAGGTTCCCCCTGCCTGGCTGGGAGAGGAGTTCCTGCCTTTAGAGCCAGGATGGGCTGAGGCTTTCAGCAGAGCACCAGAAAGGATTATTACCTCACTGGATCATTAGACTGAACCTGTGATCAAAGGCAGTGTGCCATTTATGTGTACATTTTTGTTTTATAGTGCAACTAATTGATTGAGAGAATTTGTCAAGATAAAATGTAGTGAATTCCCTCCCTGCTCTCTCAGCTGTCCTCAACAACAGGGTGTTAGCCAGGACCCAGCCACTATGCTGACACAGCTTCCCAATTTCCTTTCCCTTGCTCCATTTCCTTTTCAAATTGAAAACTATTAGAAGTCTTTAGGCAAATAATAGAAACATAATGCAGGTGCCTGTCATAAATCGTTCACTAGTTACTTTTAACCTAATGTCTCCTCAAACATTACTTTGCAGAAGGCAGCGAGGGTAGGAAATGCCTCATGAACTCTGACAATCAGTGGGTCAGGAGTTAAGGTCATAATAATGTAGCCCATTTCTCCTTGTTTGTCAAATAACCTGAATGCAGTTACATCCCTGGATCTTTCACCCGAGATTGCACTCCCTCAGTAAGAACATGAGTCTTGTGGGGAGCAATCTTTGTCCTGGGTCAGACTCTGCTGTATTACCCTAAGCAGGGTAGGTCCCATAAGGCTGGTGGTGCCAGTTACTGCTCATGTAGGATTCTGCCACTCACAAAGCCATAGCTTTCCTAGGCATGGCCTGAGGATGTGCACAGTCTGCATCTGCTACATGTCTGAGGTTAAATTAATCAATGTGTATGAGGGAGCTCGACTTTCATAAATAGAAATTACTTGAGAAATTTGAAGTATTCTGCAAGCAAAATAAAATAGGAAGTAAACATCAATAACAAGAGTTAGTAATTACTGGTTTTAATGCAAAAGAGACAAATGTACAGAAGTGCCTATTAATTCTGAATCACTGAAGCAAATATCTAGGCTCCAGAGCTGGAAATGCTGCCTAAAATGCCAGTGTGATTAGTCAATGCTAAAATCTGCCTTCATCAGCTAGGCATCATGTCTTGTTCTCAGAGAAAAATTCCTCCCATGTTCACTGGCAATTATATCAAACATTACACAGGGGATAAACCTCCAACTCTGTGTGTGTACCAAACAAGGCGTGCAAGAGGACAACCTGTTAGCATGTGTGCTCCTGAACACAGCAGACAACTCCCAGATTGTTGGAAGTATTTCTCATCATGCTGGGTGCCCTCACAGGCAGCACTGAACAGAGCTACGTTGGTCACAGATCACTTTCTCCATTTGGCTCCCCAGTGAGGTGTAAATATTTCAAAGCTAATGCATAAGTCATGTACACCTGGGTTTCCAAGTGCCACAGCAGTAAGCCATAACTCTTGGGTATTTCTGAGCATAGAGGAGCATGGATTATTTTCTGACACTGCAAATGGAAAATACATGGAGATCTTTAATGTTTAACACTCAGACTGGTTCTGCAAATTCTTGGAAGCCATTGCCTCCCAGCCCCAGGCAACATCTAAGTGATGTTCTGCAAACAGACGCACCTTGCCAGGACTGGCAAACACCCCAGGCTGTGTCCACACATGGCTGTCTACTGGGGCCCCCTATCATTGAAAACCAACATATGGAGTTAATTCACCCAATCATGAACACCCCAAGCACACTGGCTATTGCTGTGCAGGTGGACATTGTGACAGCAAACAGCATCAGAGGGATTCATATTATTGCTGTATCTGATAGGTGTTGGGTGCCTTTCTGTTTCGTTTGTGAATAAATCCAGACCTTACAGAAAATCCTGAATGCATTCATCAGCTTACCTTCGTCTGAGAAGAGAAAAAGAGTTAAATTTATTTGTGGATAAAATGATTGAAAAAATAAAAGACGTCACACTGTGTACTGGGCTGATTGGGGGGTGAGGAAGGTGTAGATCCCAGAGGGCAGGAAGGCTTACCCAGGTGGTTTGGTCTGTATTTTCAGAGCCTGGTGCTTTGACTACGAGTGAAGGGGGAGAGGAGGAGGCACACCAGGGGCAGGCTAATGTTAGGAGAAGGAAGCAGGTGGTCTCACTGCCCTGAGGAGTGTTGATGGAGGTCCTCAGGGGCAGACAGAGAGGCTCAGGGGTTTCTGTAGGAGGGAAGTGCCTCTTGGTGTGCTCCTGCTGTGCTGAGGCAAATAAGGCTGTATCCACAGTGGTAAATAAATAAAATAGAACAAAAAAAAAATTAGCTGATTCTTTTCATGGACCTTCCAACCAAGGAAAATATTACATACTGTTGAGGAAAATATACACTGCTTTTTGAGATGCTGAGTGGGACTCAAACACCTCAGTGCAGGCAGTGGCCCATGAAATGTTTGATGTTAGTCCATGTGAAAGACACTGTTAACTAGATGGACATGTCACTATCTAAAATACCTATTATTTTTCTCATAAAAGCAGTGACCCTAAAGCAAAGCAATTTTAATGTAGAGACTATAAGCACTTTTCTTTGTAGGGAATGAGTAATTTTTCCACCTCAACTTTTTTACCTAGTAATAAAACTGGAATAAACACAAAGGCTTTTTCTCCTCTCCATTTCTCCAATGTGTTCCCATCTTCAATTCTTGGGTTTTCAAGATTTCCAGCTCTTTTTTTTTTCTCCCCAATAAATACTCCAAAACACTTTTCAGTGCCACATCTATAGTAACAAATAGAGATTAAACTCTCAGCACAGGCATACAATGATGTGTACTTTGTCACTCCTACCTGTAACAACTCCTGTACGAGACTCACAACCAGGGGCTCAGATGTGATTAACTGAGTTTTTCACCATACTTAATACCTCTCCTGCAAATGCCAAAATGCTGCAATGCCACATTACTACTAAACCTTTTGGATTACTGATGTAGCTTTTGTATTGATATAGGCATGAAATAATTTTGATATCATTTGCAATTATATTCATTAAGCATGGCAACAGTGCTACAGCATGTCATCCACTACTAGTCCCAGTGCTGTGTGGAGATTATGAAGGGCTGTTGATGGTGTTTACTAACTGGGAAATCGTTGACAGCACCAATCCTTTCATTTAAAATATTTCCTTCTCCATTCAGCTCTTTTGTCATTTAACACCAATAGATTTTATAAGGAAATATGGCCCCAAGCCTGCCAAGCCAAAAAAATCACTGCGTTTTTCAGTTTTTCTCCTGGTCAATAGACCTCAAAAGAGGAAAAAAAACATTTTTGCTGACTTGATAAAATTTTTCCCAAAGCTTTTCTAAAGCTAAAGTAATACCATAGAAACAGCCTCACTGTGGCCCACGGGAAGATTATTTCCATTCCTCCTATGGGTATTTGCAGTCCCAGACCTGTCTTCATCACTGACTTGTCACAGTTTGAGGTCTTGATTCAGTTGCCTAAACATGGGCATGTGTTTTCACTGAGCCTTTTTATGGATTTCCATGTAAGATGTGTAAGAGTGTGCAGAACCTCCTGGACTTCCCAGACAGCAGGCAGATGTTAGGCAGGACACCAAGGGCATCCCAGGTGACACTACCTGGGCACAGCCACAGCAACACCAACAGTCTGAGCCCCTGTGCTGCACTGTGCAGGTGTTTGCCTACACACAGTCATTGTGCCAAACACAGCCCTGTGCTCAGAGGCTGCTCTGTCACTTCTAGAGGAACCACCTATCAGGCAAAAAAGGTCATTTTTCCCAAGAGCTGCTCCTTTGTTCTTTGGTATTCAGAGAGATGAGTCCTGAGATGTGCTTTTCAAAAGATAATTTCATTTTGGGCTCAGTTCATTCTAAATTCTACTATGAAATTGTCCACAGGGCTGAATGAGCTATGTTTTATAGTGAAACTCAGGTCCAGTTGAAGTCTCTAAGCATTTTGGAACTGACTCCAAATAAATTAGGATTTATTCCTAGGAAGTGTCTGTCTGGACCAAGGAAGGTACATCTTTCAATTGCCATCACTATTATGTGGAGAGGCAACAGATGAACAAAGTGGTCTCAGTGATAAATGCTCCATCCCTGAGACCACACCGAAAAGAGCACTGATGTAGCTGCTCTTGGAGAAGCTAAAAGGAAACTGGACTGAAAGTCAGATCTGTTGGGGTATTTTCTTCATGATTTTTAAAGAGCAGCCCCAGAAGCATTACTTCCATTTTATTTAGTACTTGGAGTACAACAGCAATGAAACCTAACATTAGAGGGAGTATGTGTTCCCACCAGAAAATGTCTTCAACAGCTCATAAAAACCTGGCCATTTATCAGCACTGCAGGAGATCTTTATTACCTCCCTACAGCATATGCTCTGCTATGATGTAGTTATTGATTTAACAAGTAAACTTCACAGCAAGCTTTTATCTTGGAATTAGCAGCAAGACTGAAATATAGACCTTATTATTCTAATAACACAGAGATGTGAGATTCCTGCATATTCCAAAGGCCATATCATCACCTTACCAAGCATGCCATTAGGGCTGTCTGGCTGCCACATCAAAGTGTGTGCTGTGAGGACTTTAACAATCACGGTATCATACTCACCCACAGCAATTTCACAGCACTTTTGTTTTTCTTCCTACAGGTTTGGACATCAGGCAAGCTCAGGTTATTGTGCTGTCATCGGGTACCAAATGTATAAATGGGGAATACATAAATGACCAAGGGCTTGCGGTCAACGACTGCCATGCAGAAATTGTGGCAAGAAGGGCATTTGTTCACTTCCTCTACTCACAGCTGGAGCTACACTTAAGGTAATTGAATTCTGTTGATTTTGGGGGCTGTTATATGGCCTTCAGTGGAACAGATCCATCCTCCAGACAGCTGAAAAATTTGTTTCTTTATGTCATTTTTTCTGAGTCTTTAGGTGATGAAGGAATAATACACTGCACAAAAAAAACATTGAGAGTTAGGTAGTCTAAAGTGTTGGGTCATGAGCTGCTTTACTTCAGCTGATTCTCTTTCAGTAGTGATTAGATATGACTCATAAAGCTGAGCTTTATGAAGCCTGATGATTTTGTACAAATCTTTACGTGCAGGCTTATTAGCATCGTTCACTGACCAGAGACTTGAAGGGAGTCATTTTGCTTAATGCAGCCATTTTCCTGTCTTCCTTGCTCCTACTGAAAGATCTCAAAGAAGTGATTTATTGATCATTAATATCTTCATTGACTCACTAGAGAAACAATGAGTGTTAACAGCACAGTAAACTTTGTGCCAAAGTGTAAGATGCTATCACTCACTCTTTCTTTATGATGTTTTAAAATGTTATAGCATGTAGAATCGTTACAGTGGAATTATTGTTCCTGTCTTCAGCCAAATCCACCTTGTTACCATTTAAATGGTTAATGGGTCATACACTTCCTGGAAGGCAATAAGTGGGGTACCTCAGAATGCTGTCTTGTCTCTGATCATGTCTGTCAGCAATCTGGAAGAGGTTACATAGTGCTTGGTTATAAGTTTTGCAGAGGACACCAAAATATGAGAAGGACCAATCATTATGCTTGAGGGCTGATCTGTCATCCCAGGAGTAACTCTGACAGAAAACTTAGCCAGTTTTATCAAGGAGAAATGCAAAGTCCCACACCAAGGAGGAAAGAATGACCTACGTCCTTTCCACCAAGAAGGAAAGAAATACAGGCTGGGGAGCAGCTCTACTGAAAAGGAATGAGGTTTGTAGGCAGACAGGACACAGGACATTAGCTAGTGGTGTGCCTAACAGCAGAGAGGCGCAGCAGGATCCTGGGAAATATGAAGAATCTGTCAAGGGATGTGTGCATCCACCACTAATCAGCACTCATTACACCTCATCTACACCACTATGTGGAGTTTTGGGTGCCCCAAAGGAAAGACATCAACCATCTGACACAGGCTCAGCAAAGGCTACCCAGGGTCTCAGGGGCCAGAGCACATGAGCTGTGTGGAAGTGCTGACAGATCTGGACCTGGTCAGCCTGCAGGTGGGATGGCAGAGCCAGCAAAGCATGTCAGCAACACAATGGAGCTGACGTCTTTACCAAGGTGTGCAGTGGGAAGGTCACAGACAAGAGGCACACACTGAAATAGAGAGAGAAGCTCAGTCTGAGGATGAGGACTAATTTTCCCCCATGGGGATAGGCTAGCAGTGGGACAGGTCACTCACAAGGGTTGTGCAGTCTTCCTCCTGTCTTGGACATTTTCAAAATTTGAGTGCATAAAACCTTGAGCAATCTGTCAAACTACTTTGAGAAGGAGGTTGGGATAGAGATTTAAGGTCCTTTCCAGCCCGAATTATCCTATGATGTGAAAACTGAGCAGAAGTGAAGCTGAGGTGACATTTATTATATAGAAGGAACCAAGAAATGAAGGAAAACAAACAAAAAACTCTACAGGTCATTCTTCTGCCCTCCATTCTTGAGTGCATATTCATGTAACTTTTTCTGAAGGCCATGAAATTCAGTGCAAAAACTTCCTTTGACTTCAGGTTTTGCAGCAGGTCACAGACACAAGGATTAATCTAAGCAGGACTGTGTGTTCTTTTAAGCACCTGCTGCACCTAAGCAACAATAACAGGAATAATGGTTATTTTCACTTCAGGCTGGAGTTGAAGACAAGAGAGTATATTGAGTACATGGATTTGGCTAACAAAGGGGGACAAGAACATCAAAGGGTTAATCAAAAACAATACTGTCTCTATTTCATTCTGAATTGCTTTCAAGTTTACATTAAATTATTATGTTTTCAGCAGTGTAGCAGTCCTGCTTCATGCTACGATCTCTTGGGAAACAAGTGCTAACACTGTATCTTAAACTATTGTATTGATCCACCTCCCTAACATGTTCAGTCATATTATTATTTTATTTGGATCAATGTTAACAGCCTTTTGTTAAGAGAATCCTCAATGCAGCACAAGCTTTGTTCACAATAACTTCAAATCACTCTCTGTTCAACCAAGATCAGGCACCACGGCTTGCCTGATCAGCACACACCATAACAATCTCAACCAAAATTGTCAAGGCTGAGCACCCTTAAATGAGAGAGTTGGAGTTATTGTCAAATCAGATTCTGCTTCCCTAAAGTCCATGGGGAAGCAAAACTCTGTGTTATGATATATTCTTCAATTTTAATATTTATTGCTACACGCAGTTTTCTGCAATCATTGGGACTTTTGTCATATGGTGACGAAATGAAATTAAAAATTCATTTTCTGCACTTTGAAATCATATTTCCTCCTTTTTCTCTGGAAAAAGAGAGACATCTCTTCACAGAGAAAACACAGGATACTGCCACACAGCTATAAGGACAGAGTTTTTAGGACAGATATGGTAAATCAGCTCCACTGGGACTACCTGTACACCATCTCCGCAGGCTTGGGGGGAACACAAAGCTATTGTAATGCATTTGCATTAACCTAGCCCAAATTAAACTCCTCTCCCAGGCCAGGAAACTGTTGTACAAAGTCATAAATGAACTGAAACCAAAAAGATGGTTTTCTTTTGAGAGCATAATTCTTGACTCGAAGAACTTAAATTTTCCATCATTCACTATGGAAAAGGCAAGTTTTTTCTGTGGAGATTATTCCCTATTTTCCACATACCTTCCTCCCACCAGGCCCATCTGCTGAGAGTGGTCTCTGCAGCTGGACTTCAAACTTCAGGAACTTCCAGTGCAAGAAATATTTTTCTGTATGATGCTGTCTTTGAAAAGGAACCTCTTTTCCAAAATTTACAAATACTACCACTGATCTCAGTGAAAGCAAAACACATGCTTGGCTGAGTGTAGCATGAAGGCTTCTAACAGCAAGGGCAAGCAGGCTGGCTAAAGCAAGGGCCAGAATATAAAACTAATGGCCAGAAGACAGGGATTGACTGAAATGAATTTACTTCTTGGCAGTCGTGTGTTACCCAGATCCCCAAGGCTCCTTTGATCAGCAGTGGAGAGAAATGGGCATCTCTGAGATGGAATTCAGCAGACCTGTTCAGGCATCTATTGGGTGAGATGAACTGCCATGTACTGGGGCAAATCTTTTTCCATTTCTCCAAAGAGAGAATATGGCAAGTTCTTCATATATTTAAGCTGCAGAACAATTCCATCCACAAGCCAATGTTGCAGCAATATGCAAATTACATTTTTTCCCCCTTCTCTTCTTATTGCTAAATGTTAGACATGTGACTTTCCTGACTTTTCTTGGGAAAGAGTTCCAGAGTGCGAACTTTATCCTCTCTAAGAAGCAAGAGTGACAAATACTTCAAAAGGAAACTTTCTTTCAACAATTCATTGTCTAGAGCTTGAGTTAAATAAAAGCTAAAAGCACAACTAAAACCTGTCAGCTCCTAACCAGTCTGATTAAAACCCTTAGCCCTCCCAGATTTCATTTTTATGACAACCATAATCCTCCAGTTCTCCAGACTTTCACAGAAGAGATGAGAAATAAGACGTAAATTTTCTGATATTCAAAAGAAGGACAGGAAAGACCTTTTGAGAAGCTTTTTCGAAGAATCACCATCAAAAAGCACACAAATGGGACAGTCTGATTTTCTTGCAATGGTGGTAGGAAAAATGACATCATTTTCAGTGGTATTATTTATACCAGCTGGCCTATAGGAAAGAAAAGAAAATACAACTCTTCTTTTTTAAAGAAAAATAACATTAACAGAGTATCCTTAAAATAAATCAGCACCATGGTAGGCTTGCTGCTGTAGTGCACCCTTCAGGTGCCAGGGAGATGATTTACCAAAAGGTAAGCTCTTTCAGCAAGTCAGATGCAAACCACTGTTTATTTTATACATAAAAAGCAAGGAATAGTCTTAATCCAGTCCACTTATTTCTTCCAGGAAAATAAGCTGCTTGTTACACATCTACTAAGCCTGCTGATAGTTTCTCTTGGATGCTGTCTTGTACTGTGTAGTACTAGAAGCTTTCTGTACATACATTTACATGCTAAGAACAGCTCCTCTGCTTGTCAGACTTTCTTTCTTCAAAATGTTTAATATATATTAAACTGTAAGCATGTGCTTGAGTATCTTCTTGAAGTCAGCTCAAAACACGGGCATGTGCTGTGCTGAATAATGAACTTAAGCAAAAGATTAGAATTTAGGACATTCTTAAATGTTCCTCTTGAATGAGCCTCAAATCTGAACTCCCGCAGAAATTTGTAATGGGCAAAGGTTTAGGGATGAGTTCTGCTCTTTTAGCCACTGCCAGCATGCAGAAATGACACTTTAATGACACCCCCTGAATGAATGGGATCTGTAGGCTCACTGTGGGCTCCTCTCTCTGTTGCTTTGTGCAGGTTGTGTATGGCTGTGCAAAGGACATTGTAAAGAACAGCCACTGCAAAGTCATCTTCCCTCTCACGGTTCAAAACGCCTGTCCCAGAGGCAAGGCACAAGGGTACTGCTGCTAGAGTAGAGGTGACTTTGCAGAACTGCATCTCATGCTTTACCTGGACCATTTTTACAAGATCCCTGGGTCCCTGTGGGTTTTGAAATACACCAAACATCCCATGCACAAGAATCTTTACTAAGCCACGGCACAGATGGTGTTGCAACCCAAACTCTTTTCCAACAGTACTCGCTGAGTTTTGTTATGAGGCCTATTCAGCCACAGTGCAGGAATGAACCTCAGGTTTGAGTTCAGATCCTAAAAAACCACCCCAAAGGCAGGTCAGGACCCTATGTGATATGAAGAACCTCAGCCTGCTGGAGGAGAGAGTCAAGCTGCCTTGCCCTCCAGCCCTGCCAACTATTTTTAGAGCAGCTGTCTATCACCCGACCTGGCAGCCACACTGGCCACAAACCCTTGTTGGTGCTCATGAAGAGGTAAGAGAGCAAGGTTAATCAGTGTAAAACAATGACCAGCGAAAACAGGATGGAAGCTGAACTCCTGAAATCCAGCCCAAAGCATGACTGCTCCAACCCTACATAGCAACTGTCTCCAAGTAGTGTTAGCTGCCCCCCACACTCTGGTGAGATTTAGTGTAATAATAGCAGGCATTTGGACTGCACAGCCTTGTATTCTCCCAGCTGATTTTGCAGTGAATTATTTAAAACTACCTGCAATTGCTCTAAAGTCCAAGCAGCAGGACTTACAGAGATTTTATTATTTCAGAGGCTTGTATCAGAGCGATAATATAATTAGTGCAGTTGGGAAATTCCACCACAGCCAGCAGAAAATGAAGGAGCTGCATGTGGCAGCCCCAGCTCGGCAGCTGGTGTGACTCCCTGTCCCTGACAGGCGAGCTAATGTGCCTGTAAATTCCTCCTGACAGCAAACGCATCCTGGCATCAAAAAATGACAAAACACCCAAACCATGGAAGAGTGACAGCCAAACAGCTTCAATAGCACAGAGGCTGCACTGGGAGAAAACAGGCAGAGGCAGCTTGGATGAAAGCCAAGGACTCACTGAAAGGCTGAGTAAAAAGCACCCCTGTTTGCAGTATCAGGAGGCAGAGAGACAGGCAGAAATCGCCTTGGTTAATGGGCTGTCCTGTAGTGAATAAACGGGTGGGATGCCACATTATTAACAGCACCCCTGGAAAATCATTACCTGCAGGTGCCGTTCTGTTCAGAGATATTCCTCCAGAAAGACCCTTGAGTTTTTGAGGGAAGGACCAGGCCGACAGAGAAAAAGGAGTCTCATCATAATTTCACCAATCACCAATCACATTTTCACCTTCAAAATTATAATCATGACCATCGCCCAAATACACATATTAGAGGCAGCTGTCTGTCAGAGAAATCACCCATATCTGCTCAAATGTAACTCATTGGAGAACTGCACAGCAGCAGAGCCTTAATGCTGTGCTGTTGCTGCAAACGGCAGCGCTGGGAGCGTTTGGCCTCCCGGGCAGCTGTTGCTAATGGAATATGTGCACTGCATCCCCATCTAGCTGCTGAACCGCTGCAAAGATAAAAGCTTCATCTCAATAAGTATCTTTTTCAACTCAGCTGAGGAAAGCCCCCATGAGTTTTGTCCACCCTTCTTAAGACGGCTTCTGATTTCCAAAAATGCCAAGTGCTGGCCTAGGTGGAGCACTTGTAGGTGGCCATGGTTGAATGGGGGAAAAGAGCAAGACCGGAGGAGCAGGGAGAGCTGGCAGTGGTCATAAAATTTGGGTGCTTCGTTAGAGGCCCTTTTCAGTGGAGCATATGAACACACATCTCAGCTGTGGTGATTGATGTTAATGGGATTCTAACATGTGCCTAGGCATTGTGATCAGCAGAGCTGATGTGTTCACATGAGACCCTAAGAGAACTCATTTTTTCATGCACCAGAACCACTTTAAAATCAGTGTGTTCATGCATCCATGCATGTGAAGAAGGAGAGTTATCCTTCAAAAATCCACATTTTATCATTAAAATATATCTTAGGTAAGCAAGCCAAAAGCCCTTTGGCAGTTTTGACCTCCACACATTTCTTCACCCGGAGAAGCTTATTGTTTTTCTCTTGTTGTCACTAGGCAAAATATATGATGCCAGGTGCTAATAAAAACAAACAAACAAGCAGAGGGAGAAAAGGAGATGGAGAGAGAGCACAGAAATGTTTCTGATTTGGCATGTAACAAATGACCTGGAACCTCTTTTGTGATCACAGCAAACGGCGAGAAGACTGGGAGCGATCAATCTTCGTGCGATTAAAAGAAGGAGGCTACAGGCTGCGGGAGAACATCCTGTTCCATCTGTACGTGAGCACTTCCCCCTGCGGAGACGCGCGCCTCAACTCCCCCTACGAAATCACAACCGACTGTAAGAAAAAATCTTCCCTCCCCTTTTACTCCTTTTTGTGTGTTTTGTCTTTTGCTGCTGTTGTTGTTATTTTTTTGAGATCCTTCTTGCTCTCTGGCTTTGCTGGCAGAAAGTGTTTCACTTGAGAGCAAAAACACTACAGGCTTTAGAGAGTGTGTGTCTGTGCAACTGGTGCTTGGTCCTGTGTGCTGAGGGAAAGTGTGCAGGGAAAATCAGAGCTGAGCAAGGCAGCTCTGCACACCTCGGGCTCCATGGCTCTGCTGGGAAGTACATCCCTGCATTTCCTGCTTGATACATACAACCCTAAAAGTAAATAAGTGTTTTGGAAAGCATCCCCATGATCAAAGAGATCCTTGAAGCCATGGCCAGAGGCTGGACCAGAGGATCAGGGCTCTCACTGGAGATGCATAGACTCTTCTCAGGGTTCACAGAGTGCATATGGGTTGAAGGGTTGCTTTTTCACTAAAACAGGCTGCAGGAGCTGGGGTCTGAAGTAGAGCAGTGATATGATATGATACATGATACAGCACATCTGTAGTGTTCATCCGATTGTTCCTCAGACTCTCTCCAAATATCACCTGTGCTTGGAGCAAGTAATGGCAAGACCCTTATGGAAGGGATCCTTCCAAAGCCATCCTGCCTATGTCAAATATAGCACATGGTCACTGCAGGGCAGGTGGGTTTGTTGGAGTCCACCAGGTCAGCCTTAGAGTCCCTGGAACCATACCTGTGACATTCAAGCAAACACATGATTTTCCAGGGATTTCTTCTCTAGAGGTGATCCTGTAAATGAGATAAATCGGGTCTTGAGGCAGTGTGTGCCACCCACAGAGCTGTAGAGCTTGTTGTCCATGATGACAAACCCCATCCCCACCCTGACCCAGCACCCTCACCTCGTCATTTCCCAAACATGCATGTCCCAGTCCTTGCCCTGCCATGACAGAGGCACGTCCTTGTTGCTTTCCTGCTGCACCGGCTTTGTCCCTGCCTATCCACATGGAATGCCCCCAGCAAGGGACAGGGGACTCCAGAGATCTGTGGCTTGTTATTCACATGCCTGTCACCCCATGATCCAATACACAAGGCCCACACTACTCTCCTATCTCTGCCCCAGCTACTGCTCCTCATACATGTATTTTACAGTGCTGCAAGGCCCACAGTGCTGGCTGCCAAATCTACACATAATGAAAAATAGTCCTTGTCCTGACTACCTTGATTGTGAGGCAGGCAAGACAAAAGAATGGATGGAGGAGGAAGCATAGACATGGGAATGTAAAATTAATCGCCCAAGGTCACACAACGACCTCACTTCGTCACAGGCAAATCCATCAGACTGTAGTTTCACTCCTTTGTGCTTTCTTATTTGTATAAGTTATTTATTAATGATTAGGTATTATTCTGCCCAGACCAGAATTTTTTTTTCACATGTAAAACAGCAGCTTGCTGGGGCAAGAAAGCAGAATGCAGCTATGCAGGAAGGAAATGTGGTCCTTGCCTGACATGCTTTCTGCACTGTGTCAGCAGGGTTTATGAAATGAACAAAAGCAAGTAAATGCTTAAAACTCAAAATCAAATCAACAAATTCCTGATGTGTTAACAAAATGGAAAGACATAGCATCATCTTAAATCAAAATTAAAAATAAAAAAAGGAGTGCTCATGAATATCAAAAAACAATAGTGATCTTTGGCCTCTCACTGTATAGGTGTATCAAGAGATATCTAGAAAGGCCTTATGTTTGGTTAAAGGCACTCATGTTTTCCAGAAGGCAGGTTCCCTGGGGCGCTCCTTAGCTGACATCATAAGCACCAAAATCTGTAATTATTTTTAAAATGGGGTCCATTCTCAAGAGCAACCGGAGGCTGTCCAGGCTGGATTCTGCTCAGTGCTTTGGGCAGCTGACAGCCCGTGCTGCCTGGTTACATGCAGCTGAACCCAGCCCTGGAGGTGAACCCTGCTTGCCTCATGGATTTCTTCAAAGACCATAGAAATCTCCCAGCTAATGAGGGAATGCTTCTGTAGATAACAAGATATACAAGCAGCTGTGTTTAAAAATATATAACCACACAATACATGACACAGACAGTAAACTTGTAGATAATCATGAAAATAATTTTCCTGTTGGGTATTACAACAATTATTCTCCCAAGCAGAAGCTCGGGCAGAAAGGTCTGCATGGCTTAGCCAAGGTTACACAGTGATTCAGTAGCAGGACCTGAAGAGATCCTACACTTGGCTTGTAATTCACTCTTTTAAACAGATCACTCTACCTTTGTCCTGTGCTCTTAAAATAATTTAGCACTGTGTAGAAAGCCATGTTGCCAAAAGCTGTCCTTCAGTGAGATAAGCATTTCCTTTCAGCTCACATTATCCCAGAGACATCTGGGAAGATAAGTATTTTATAATGTTTATCATTCAGATCTTCTCTTTCCTCTTTTTTTTCTAAAGAAATAACCTTTCTTTCATCCAGTAATGACAAGAAACTCCAGATGAATGCTGTTTCATTTCTTAAACAACAAAGAAACCTCTCCTAGAGCTAGCACAAGCCATCAAATGTTACTGATTATTCTCTAAAGATGCATTAACATTTAAAAACGGTGTCTCACCATGTGGTTCCTGGTTTTGAGAAGGAATATGATAAGCCTTTATCAATATAGGGAGGGAGTAAAATACACTTCTCAAATCTCCTTCCAAAAATTTCCTATTATCCACCGTGTCTTTCCAGCACCCTCAGGGAGGCCTCACATTTCCTTTTTATGAGCTTTGTTCTGGTAAGGGAGGATGTAAGCTGGCTTACTTCTTACTGGATAGAGCAGAGTACCAAGTTGGTGACATGTGTAAAAGTCTGACAGCTGCATTGCAGAGGAGAGGTCCAGGGAGCCCACACCCATGCCAGTTTCATGCAGGAAAGTAAGGGATTAGGGACAAAGAGATTAAAATCATACTTTAATTTGAATAAATGGCCTTCTTGAATCAAGGGTAAGGTAACTTGTTTGTTGATAACATCCTTAGGCAGCTCTAAAACAGAGACAAAATCCAGTTGGACCAGGCTGCTTTGAGCAGGGAGGGGTTTTCTAACTCTTTTTTCAGTGCCTGTAGGTCACAAGGTTGGATGAGCTCCCAGGAAGTGAATTCAGAGCTTTGGAAGAAGGTAAAATCTGAGGGAGAGGAGACCAGCCAGGGTCAGTGGTGTTGCAGGAATATGAGTCTGCAAAATGCCTCAGGGGTTTCAGATGCTTTTTATGGGTTTGTCCTGGCTCATTCTCTCTGGTCAGTCTCCTTCCCAAGACCCTTTCCATCATTTTCCAAGGTCATTCTCAAGGTTGTAGCACAGCTATATGACAAAAAGGCTGAATGTTCCCGGTGTCCTCACAACTCTAATTGCTCCTTCACAGATAGAGTTTCTTCCCCTCCTTCAGTTCAGTGCTGCAGGTCGGGGAGCCTGGGACATCTCCCTGTCTGGTGCCTTCTCCCTTCAGGTGCATCTGAGCCAGGGATGCCTGGATTTCCGAGCTCTCCCAAGGGCAGTATCACAGCCCCAAGGTAACCTGGGTTTCCTGAAGGGCCTAAGGGGGCTGCTGTTTCCCATTTTGGCACACACCCTCTAGCTCGTGAGGTGGGGCCCCGGGGGCAGCTCACCCTGTAGTATTTGTTGCGTATTTTGCACTTTCTCCCAAATCTAGGGCAAACCACAGAATAATCAAGCCCTTGATTTGCTAGAGCACTATCCTAGCTAATTTAGTGCTTCTTGACTCTTTGGCTTTTTTTTTTTTTTTTTAAGTCTCTTGACAAGCAAAATGAATTGCTTGAAAATTTGAGCTAAAAAAATCCTCTACTTCCTCACTTCTCCTTCCCTGGCAGCATTTTACCTCATTGTCCATCTTTTTTCTAGAGATGTGCTCTCTCTTTCTCACTACATGGATCGCCAAAGAAACAAACAGAATCTGCCCCAGGGCTTGTCTCAGTTCTTCTCCCCTGGGCTGCTTTTCTATCTCTCACTAACATGCTGTATTGCCTTGTGCCATTGACTCCTTGATAGCCCAGCTCCTCTTTCATCCCACACTTCTTTTAGGTCTGAAACACACCATTGCATCTGCTCCACATGGGGTTTTTCTCCTACTTGTCTATTAACCTACAGCTGTGCTGAAGCTCTCATGCACACACATTTGACAGAATTCTCATCTAAGCAGGACCCACTTGCAACCACGTGAGCCAGATCATTGCCTTGCTAGGTGATGTGATGAGATGTGCACTGCAGTTTTCAGAGAGCTGGGGAACTGAAGAGTACCCAGGAAGACACATTTGTGCTCTCTACTTCAAGTGTGCTTTCACTGGGCAGACCTGTGCTTTCCCTGCTTGTGATTCTGGCTGCTGGATTTCACATTCCATTCTCAGAAAAAAAGGCTCTGTTAAACCCCAAATCTAAGGCTGCTGTGAAGGGGTGCCCTGCTCACACCAGTAACTCAGCAGTCTGTGTTCAGATGGGGCTGCCCCAGGTTGTGTCATCCCCAAACCAGATCCCTAAAAGTCATATCCTGAGCAGACTGGCTGGAGAAGGCCAGATTCACACAGAGACCCTCTAAGGAGTCTGATGGTTTAAAACTGTCCTGAAAGAGTCAGCATTCAGTGTCCCTCAGGGAGTTATCAGGATGGAAATACAATGAGGATGCTTATGGCAGTAACTGGGCTAGAATCACTCCCCAAACCATTGGGTTTGGTGAACATTTCTGGATGTGCAAGGGGAAGAAATCTCTGCCTTCCTTTTGCCAATCCCATGTTTTGTTAAATGGACAAATTCTGTTTTTGTAAATAGATGGTAAAAGGGGAAAGCACTTCAAGAAGAACCATCAAAGTAACACAGTGATCTGAAAAGAAATTAGATATCTGGAACTACTAGAAAATTCAGGTTATAACAAAGTGATAAACTTTTCCATTACAAGAACAGAGGATAACCATAGGTCATCCCTTGGACTTGGACACTGTTTTTTGTTCCCCCTGCACAAGTGCTCCCATGTATCACATCTGTCACATCTGCTGGCCTGATGCAGCTTGGGAAACCATCTTGGACATTCGTAGCTATTTGGTGCATGGAGCAGCTTCCTCCTAAGCTATATAGTTGATTTTGTGCTGATGAATATCTGTGGAACTGGGATGAAGGTGCATTATTTTCCTATTTTTCATATGACTGAGCGGAACAATACCTTGGGGGATCTCAGAAAAAATTATCATAGAGAACCATGCCCAGAAGTAACAGGAAACTAAAAAATGCATACACCACTGTAGGCTGTAGTGCTGAATACTGCCTCAGGAGAAATAATCCTAGCACTGCATGAATTATTGTGGTCAGCCCAGATTGCTTTGTCATATAAAGGATGCTGCAGAAATTGCAGATACAGCAAGAGGCTCTTGCATTACTTCACAGGCTAGGGAATTATTATTAAAGAATGTTGAAGGAAATTGTCCTTTCACTTCATTAAGACTGGACTGGGTCTTATCCAAGAGGTTTGGGTTCAGGTATGAGCACAGCACCCTTTGTCAGCATCCTTTGAGGTCACGTTCCATGGTGGCGATGGCTCCTTCTGCTTGTGCCACTCACCCAAAATAAAGAGAGAGGAAATGCAGCAACTTTCTACAGCTGACTAGAGGCTGGTCTGTCAAGGAGCTTGTGCCCCTGCTCAGAACTGTTAGCAGGCACTAGGTTTATATGTCATTGTCCTGTTTTCTAACTCAATCTTCTCAGACTGCTGAAATGCTGTTTCAGTGTGACTGCTTTCACTCAAGTTAGCTTGGTAGGGAAAGCATGGTCACAGGACAGTTCCCTCTGGTTAATCCTTTCCTTCACTTACACATGGCTGGAGCAGAGGTGAAGTGTGCTCCTGGTCAGGATGGGCAAATATGACAGTTCAAAGATTTCTTTCCAGCATCTAAAACAAATCCATGGCACTGTGGGGGAGCTTTCTTCTTCTGGGGAAGGTGGGCAAAGGGATTTCAGGAGAAGAAAATGTGGCTGAGAGGAATCAGTGGGACCCTGGGACAGGAGGGCCACAGTTAGGATGGGAAAGTTTGAGGGAGAGTGGGTCTGTGATGTTCAGCTGTGAGGGGGAAGTGGGTGAGAGACAGCAACACAGAGCCTGTGAGGGGTGGGGAAACTCTCAAGATGAGTGAAGCCCCTCTGCTTCTTCCAATGCACAACACCCACAAGGACCTGCAGGCACTGGTTGGAGCCATCTCCAGTGCTGCAAGAAGCTTTTCCTCCCCCAGCCTCTCCTACTCACTTTCTTCTCATCCAAGGCTGCAGGGAAGGGAGAGAATGGAAAAGGGGGGGAAAAGCTCCTGTCAGAGGTACCAGAATGGAGACAGTGACTGGCCCAAGCCCTTTGCTGTGAACCCTGAGCCCTTCTGAAGCCACCTGAGGGAAAAGCTGCAGAAGCAGCAGCTGTTGCACGTTGATGCTCAGACAGAGCCATTCTCAGAGAGAGCAGCAATGCCAGAGGGTCTTCAAACATGTGGTGCACGTTTGGAAATCACTTTTGGTAACCCAAAGGAGAAGTCTGATTCCTTACATGACCTGTCATGCTAAACCTTTTGCCAAAGGTCAGTTCTAGCCCCCAAATCTGCCAAAGAAACCAGTGATGTCCAGGCTTAGGAGAGCTGTGAAAGCACTCATGGTTTTATTGTTGGTATTATCATGCTAGAGCCAGGATGCACCTTGGAAAGAGGCTCTCAGTTCACTACACTGGAGTCCTGAAGCTTTGATTACAATTAATCAACCTGTAGAAGTTTGCTGTTGTTTTATATTCCATTATTAATCTCCACCAGCCTGGGTAGTTAGGTTCTTAGTGGAGTTTTGCTAAAGCTGACTGGTGAATAACAACTTCACTTCATGGACAGTTTTCAGGTCTCAAAGTACTGACTCACTGGAAAAAAAAATCAAAACCTGTCAGGCAAAATTTAAAAGAAAATAATTGTGTGAAACTGGGATTTCATCTTATATTTCTCGTATCTCCTGGTCATCAGTAATAAGGGGTAGAAAAACCTTATTTCATTTCCTACCATGCCTAGTTCAGGGTAAGCTTTTTCATTCAAGGCCACTTAGAATCAAATAAAAACTTGAATCTCTGTCTCCCAAGTGCTGGATCAGTGAATTCCCTCTCAGCTGAGCTAGACAGGTCCCTTTTTTAACTCTCTGTTTTAAAACTTTGTCAGAACTGACACATCATGAGAAAACTCTTTGCCTTTGACAATGCATTAAAAATGTCCCAATTCCTTCTCCTTGTGATATTTTTGGTTGCTTTCGCTTATTTGAGTTTTGTTGTTTCAGGGGGAGTTTAAAGTAGAAAATAAGATTTTTAGAAGTATGTGTCAGTGCAGTGTGTGTCTATCCAGGAAAAGAGAAAGAATATGCTGAAAAACTATGGATTGCTCAGAGCCAGCATTGGCCACAGCTTTGAAATGCTTTCATGTAAAGCAAAATGTGTTTGTTAGGATTCAGGAAAACAGGTTTCCACAGCTATAATCAGATTCTAATTTTAACAGAATGCTTGAATTGCCAAAGGGCATTGCACTGTATTTATTGATTCTGCTTTGTTATGGGTTTTGCTGCTTTGTAAAACTGCATTTGGATGCAATGTTCAGATGTGATAAAAAGGCTACATTAATCAGCAAAAGACCATGCCTGAGAAGTTTTCAAAATAGCAGTAGAAAATTTCACAAAGAAAAGCTCCTTGTCCCCAGATTTGTCCAGCCCAGGGAATGGTGGTGTCCCCAAGCCCTCTGCAGCAGGGAAACAGAGACCACCTGCTCCTGGACATTCCCCCATTCCACCCCAACATCCCATAGCCTACTATAGGTATGCACCTAAAGAAGGCACAGACTTTTTGGGTGGAAAATATCAAACCATAGTTGGGAAAAATCTCTGTTGGTGAAAACTTCCCCCACTCAGATCTAATTTAGTCTAATTTGACCTTCCACTGAGTGGGAATCACAGGTAAAACTCATAAGCTGAGTTTTAGAAAGCTTATGAGGTAGCTCCAGGCCCAGTTAAGATCTTCGTGGGACTTCTGGTAGTCCTTAGACTTCTGGGGAGTTTCTTAGAGTCTTAGGAGAGAAATCTGAAGACATCTGTATGAGTAGCAAACAATTTAATTCTTACCATGATCCTGCAAGCTGCCTTCTCTGGCCAGTCTGGGGCAACTCACATCATTCTGGTAATTTCTATTTCTGTACCTGTAAAATAGGAATAAAAGGGATCCAGCAATCACAGCTCTGCGAAAGGGTAGTTAGTGCTGAGAGTGGAATAATAAAATGGAAAACATTGTATATTCTATGCACTACCATAAAATTAATCAGAATAATTTAGTAACTTTAATCCCCAGATTTTCATGGCCAACAGGAACCATTTTCTGGTGATCAAGATTTAATTTCTTCAGCCAAAGACCATAGGACTCCAGAGCTCCAGAAGCTGAATTAGAATATATCTGGTGATGCATCAGGAACCACAGCCTCTCTAGACTCATACCAAGCACAGTGTGGCTGAAAATCTGTCAACATTATTGACAGATTGCTCTTGTTTCTCTCTCATGGGGTTCATTTTCTGTTTTCATATTTTGCTGACTTCTTCCACATTTTCCTTAAATCATCCTTGAAGATTTCAATTTCCCAACTGCAACAAAATCCCAAAGCCACGTGAATAGCAGCATGTTTTGTTGTTAAAAGAAAGAGGGTTATGATGAGTAACACATTTTCTTTATGTTTGTGTAAACTTCTTGATTAAAACATGGCAGGAGAGAGAATTGTCACCAAACAGGCAATCCCAGTGATGTTGATATATTTTTCACACAAAGTCTATTTGAAAGATAAAGCCTAGCTTTAAGAGAAGACATTTCTCATTAACAAAAAAAAAAAGGAAAGATACAATGATGCCCAGCTTAGGATGTGGGTGAATAGCTGGCTCCTCCTGGTCTCTGATGGATGCAGCACCTCACTCTCCACGTGCAGCCTCCAGGCTCTGCCTTTGATCAGCTGGTGACCTGGGAACAAGGTCTCTGCACGCTGTCAGAGATGAACTGTGCATTGCTGGACACCAGCCAGTGGCCCTCTCTGCCTGGTGACAAGCCTGATGGAGGCTTCAGAGGCAGAAGTCTTCTCAGAAAGTTCACAGCCTCACCACAGCCCTTTGCCAGATCTCTAAACTTTGTTCTGTGGGAGCAGCTGCACTTCAAAGCCACAGCGGGATGCGTCTGATTTTAGACAAGAGGAGCAATTAGTAATTAAAAATAATAATCTTGAAGTGTTTGAGTTGTACTTTCCTTGATTGCCACATGCACAGAATCTTAATCCCACTGATAAATCCTGTACTTTTGGCTTCAACATATTAATGCTTTACTACTCCAGAGCAGGCTGGAGTCCACAACCTGGATTTGTAGGTGGCAGAAAGAATTTCTCTGACACCTGACCTAGTACTGCTCATTCCTCCTTGCCTGGAACAGTAATTTATAACTCTCAGAGGAAGCTGTGCATGACTTTTCTGCCAGCAAATTGTTTTAAAATGAATTTTAACTAGTTACTCACATTTTGATCCCAGGCATTCCTCAAAGACAGACATTAGAGAAAACCTGTTTGTAGGCTTTGAGCTATTTCTCTCAGATTTCTTTTCCTCTCAGGGTATTAAAGCCTGCTGAGAGTCCAGGCTTACTTAGAAGTTAGTCTGATAGTAAAATGGATTTCATGCGTTAGAGTGTCATTCTCTGCTCTAGCATAGGTTCAATGAAAGTATTTTGGCACCTCTCCCTGGGATGAGGTTTCAATGCATTTCATATTAACCTACAAAAATAATAAAAACTCATTGCAAAAGTGCTATGTTATCAGAACAGATGAAATTTTTCCCCTCAGTAATCATATATGGAGGCATCTTGATGGACCAAAAAGAAAAGTTTTCATGAAAACACTCACTGATAAATTTTAAAATACTGGAATACCATTCTTACACCCTTCCTACAGTTACTGTCTCTAACACCACAATTCAGTTAAAAAAATAATAATTTAATTAATAGGTACTTAAAGCAGATAAGGAAAAATAATGCATTCATTTCCTTTCTGTTCTTATGGATTCAAACTTCAAGTTTTCTCTTCACTGCTTCTTCTGGATTAAATGCCACATATTGATAATCTATGGATGGGCAAATTTACTTTGCTATCACACCTTGTCAGTACATCACCAGAAACTATTGGCAGATGAAAAATTGTGGAATAAGTAGAAAGAATGAAAATTTTTTTGAAGGTTAGTGAAAAGAAGAAAGAATAATATGCCAAAGGGAACATCATTTATCAGTTAATGGATTCTGTCAGGTTAGGGACTACTGTCCAAAGACAGTATTTCAGCCAAGAGAAAGGCAAGGAGAAGGGAAAAAGTAAAGAAGTTCAATCTCCAATGTTAATTTCAGTTCCGAAAATTACAGGTGTCCCAGGTTTGTAACATTGTCATATAAAGTACAGACTCAGCATCTTCATTTGTATATAGGGCTTAATGATACTGTCCAAACCATAGATCTGAAATGAAATCTGCTACAACGTGGTAGATGCTGCACGGCTCTGGGAGCAAGCAAATCTCTCCTAGGACTGCCTTCACATGCAATATCTCTCACAGCCTATATTTAAAAGTCATACCTTGACTCTTAGGGATTCATGTCAACATGATTTTATCCTGTTTAACCTGTACAAGACAGGGTCTTGTGTTCCCTTCTGGTAAGGACACATCCCTGAATTCACAGAATTCACAGAATTCACAGAATTCACAGAATGTCTGGGTTGGAAGAGACCTTCAAGATCATCGAGTCCAACCCAGCCCTAACACCTCAGCTAGATCATGGCACCAAGTGCCACATCCAATCTTTTTTTAAACACATGCAGGGATAGTGATTCCACTACCTCTCTGGACAGACCATTCCAGTACTTTATCATTCTTTCCCCAGTAAAAAACATTTTCCTAATATCCAACCTATATTTCCCTTGATGCAGCTTGAGACTGTGTCCTCTCATCACCGCAGGGGCAGCTCTGTAGCCCCTTCTTTTCACAAATTCAGACTTATTTCAGAATATTCCTAAAGTTTCTTATTTTCCAAAGCTGGCCCTTGGCATTTCAGCCTGGCTCTGTGCTGGTCACCAAAGCAGAGTGCAGCAGGGATTTATCTGACCAGCCTCCCTGCCCAGCAGAGCAGGCACATCCAAAGTGTTCACTGTGCTGGGATTCTCACTTCAACACTTCCAGAAATAGTAATGCTGTACATTTAGTCAGCATCTGCTTGAGGAAAGAGCATCTCTAATAACCATCAAAATACAAAGGCAGTCAAATGTTAACACTCTTCTTTCCACCCCTTTATCTCACACTGCTCTAAGGAAGCTTTATAAACCCTGCTGAGGAGGGGAGGGTCCAGCACTGAAAAAAATGCAAGATAGGCTGTTTTATTTCTTCTTTCCTGAAGGGAGAACAGCCTCCACTGAAGCAGGGAAACAGAAAATGAACCTCTGAGGCAGTCATGCAAAATTTCAGACAGAGTCTTACTCGTGTGATTTGTTTAATCACCGTCCATTTCCTCTTCACTCTTTAACTAAATAATAAATATGGAGTGGCTTTTTTCATTACCATATGAGCTAGAACTGGTCCTGGAGCAAATGCGAAAATAATGGGTTAGGCTTCAAATCAGAGGGTTTCACTGATTTTAAATACAAGGCACCTGTCTGTGCACATTTCTAATCCAGTAATTAATCCAGCACCTTTTTATCTTAGGAACTCTCAGGAGTAATTTCCACATCTGAGTGTAGCACACATCATAAATCCACTCCAAATGATTTTTAAATTTGTCTTTTCCAATTCCAATTTGAATTGACATTTTGTTCTGGTTGAAGTGGCATCCACAGACACCTTCTCCCCTGCAATTAGCTGAGATTAAGCAGTTGGAGAACCAGCACAGCGAAGATCAGAAATGCTTATAGTCACTGATGTTTTGATCATACTGAACAGCAGAACAGCAGAACAGCAGTAGGCTGTAGTTTGTGACTTTAAGATGCATAAATAAATATATTTCTGAGACTGCATTAAAATGATATGTAGCAGGCTGTGCCAGCAAGTGGACCACGTTTTTCACTGCTGACAAGCAGCTTATGTGCTGGAGTCTGTCTGCAGCTTCAGTGCAAAATTCACAGAGCCTCATCTTTTCCTTTGGTTGTATCTTCCTATGCTGCTTAATGACATGCTAAAAAAGAACTCAGTGTGTTCCAGTTGCAGATTTGGATTTATTTAATCATTGGCAATCTGAAAGCATTCAGAGCTTTGGGTTATTAGTATTTTATATAAATGCCACAGAGGATCTTTTGGAGTATGTGTCCCAACTACCTCAGCAATGTGAGCAGCCTGAGACAGGCAGCAAGGCGTGAGGTTTGAGTCACACCCTATTCATTGGATTTAATAGCAGTTGAGCAGCTAAAAGCCCTTATCAGAGCTGTGGGAGTGTGTCCTGGGGTGAGTGTACACTGGCCACAAATGCCTGAATCCTATCAGCCAGCGCCGGCTGCTCGGCTGCACCCTGGGCAGGGTGCAGGGACGGAGCAAAGCTGGACACATGGCTGAGCCAATATGAGCATTCAGAAACTATCAGTGCACTCGCACACTTCAAGTGCTTCTTAGAAACTTTATTGTTCAGTTTCTGGCACTTGCAGTCCAGGATTGAGATGCTGTGAGAACAACCAGATGTAGAGTGCTTTGGCCTTTTACTTCCTCCAGTCCTGAGAAGATCAGATGACAAATGACAAATTAAATAAATAGACCCCCCAAACTCACAGAAGTCTTTCATATCTCTCTCCCCAAAAATTTTTGGCCTTTCCTTTAAATTCCTCAGCTGCTCAACAGCTGTTTGCAATCCTGGTGCTGTTTTTTCCCCTGAACTCAATCCTTATCTCTGTCAGCATATTGTGGGATGCTTTGCCCCTCACTGAGGTAACCTTTATGCAGTGAAATCAAAGCCACATGAATGATGGGCTGCTCATCTTATACTGCAGTCTCTATAATTCCCTAGCAGTTACATGTGTCTTTTAATGTATGGGAAATATGGGTGTGTCAACACACTGAACTGATTGAATAAGAGAATAATCTAGGAGACCAAGGCACGTACAGGGGAGACTCAGAGCAGGAGCTGAGAAAGACAGGAGATGGGAAATGGGAAAAGTGTAACCAAAAAAAAAATACTTTTCTTAAAAGTTGGAGAAGGAAACAGTAAAAAATCATTTTATCCTGAGGGATTTCCAGCAGGTACACTCCTGTGGTAGATCTTTCCTGGAAGGAAAGCATCTGTTTTTCCCATATAGTAGTTGAGCAGTACCTTTAAATGAATTTGCATAAGAAGGAAGCATCATTATCTTCATTATACCTGTGGGAAAGCTTAGGGAAAGAGAACTGGTTTGCTTAAAGTTACACTTTCCACCAGCTGAAACAGCAATAGCCTCTTGAGTCACCCTTCACTGCTTCCTTGGCAGAGATCTTGCTCTGCTGTGCCATCAGTTCTCAGTATGTGCAGACAAAGGCAAAGTGGTTTTGGTAGACATTTCTCACTGTTGTTCAGCTAGATGTGTTTGCTAAGCAGAAGTGATCGCTTTCTACTTCTGTTGTCCAAATTTCATGGTACCTTTCCCACGACTCTGTGGTTTAATAATAAAAAATGCTGCTTACCACTGTTTCATGTTTTTTAAAAGTGTTTCCTCACAAAGTCCCAGGAAAAAGATGGACCAGTTCCCAGATAGCTAATACAGTCCAAAGAGCATCCTCTGAGTGATACTGCACTTAGCATCCCAGACAAGAGGGATGTGCAAGGGATCAGCACACATGGTCATGGAAACGGTTTCCTGACAGTGTTGGCACAACCAGAAAATTTGAGAACAGAGGAATCTGAGACATTTCTGAGACTTTGGCATTTTTACTTGTTAAATTTTTTTATTTCTCCATTGACTGTTCCCAGTTTCTCCCACAACCCAAGTTTGAAAAGCCACAAAACTCCAAGTCAGGGGATTACTGCAGTGTCTCGATTTGTGAGGTGCTGACAGCTGGGCACAAGGACCCTCCACATCTCCTGCTGCTGGGACGATGTGGCTGCTGGTGGGGGTGGCAGTACAACAAGCACCTTTCCCCAAACTCAGATGCTGTAGCAGCATTACTGTAACAGTATTTGCAAACAATATTTTGTATATGATGGAGATTGAGTTTGGGTGGAAAATGGTTTTGGTCATGGCCAAGCAATCCATTTGACACCCGTCCCAGCCCGCTGCTGACACACTCATACCCATCTTAAATTCTAAAAAAGCAGGAATGGAGAGAAGAAGCAATGATTGCTGGGGGCCCAGCCCTCCATGTGCTGGCAGGTCACAGCTGCTCTACATGTGTTTGCTGCCTCTGCTAGTCCCAGTAGGCTGGAGCAATTTATTATTCCTCTCCCTTTTTGCAAACCACCCACTGGCAGCAGCCAGTCAATCCATTGCTTCCACCAGCACTGGAGACTGTGCACAGAGCCAGTTGCTGACAGCCAGAGGTGCCATCAGCCCCACAACCTCTGACACACTGGTGTGACTCAGTGGCAGAAGCACTCAGCCCACTGAGGACTGAGGAGCATCACCTTCACAGGTAGAAGCCTTCTGGTCCAGATGAGGAGCTAGCATGGAAAAAGACACAGGACAGCTGGAAATATGGGCAAAAGCTTCATGTCTGTAAATGCAGCACTCCTTTTCCTAGAATGCAGCGGCCATCATGCACTCACTTTTGTTATTTTCCTTTGGGCTAGAGGGAACCTGTGGAAGGTCTGCTTCAGGGAGAAGGTGACCCCCAGTGGAACCTTCAGAGGGTGAGGAAGAGAGCAGATCCAGAGGATTTCCTTACTGCTCCTTCTTGTTCTTTTACAGCCAAAATACCCAGGGGTAAAGTAGCAGTGTAAAGAGCATAAGAGAGATTTCAATAATGAACTTCAGTGGTTCTCTTTTCATAATAATGAAGGTGAAGTGCTTTTGAAATGTCATTATCTTCTGTATTTACTGCATGTCTGCAGGACTCAGTTCATCATGGCACAGGACAAGTGCTTTAGCTGCTTGCTCTGTGCCACCCCAGGGGCCACTGCCTTGCACTCAAATATATAATATCACAGAAGTGATAAAAGATTTTGGCATGACACAAAGCAGGAAAATACTTCAGGGAGACTGTAGGAGGAATTTGAGCCAGCAATGAACAACCTGCAAGTTTTGATTTGCCTTTGATCCAGAGTATAAACCTTTAGCTTTTCAGAATTTTTCAGTGCAATTTTATGGTAACATATCAAAACGTCACTTCTGAAATTATTTGGGAAATGTCACTGAATATCACAGTGAAGTGTTGGACTGGTCTGTATCAAGCAGCTGAGTCTTTGATGACACTCACTGAACCAAGCTTTTTCAAATATTTGTCCATCACAACTCAATCCTAAAACGAGAAATGGTACTGGTTCTTAAAAAAACAGAGCACCTCTCTTCTTTTTAAACATATAAGGGAAGTAGAAGGGGAATATGAGCTCGGTGTGTGCTTTGTGTAAGCTTTGGTTGATATGAAAAGAAAACCATGCTAGGAGCACCTTCTTTTCTGCACTGTGCTGCTTTCTTGGGCTGTTACCTCATCTAATTTTGCATCCAATTTCAAGGACGTTCACAGGTGGTTCTGCAAACGCAAGCTATGGCATCAGCACAGCCTCTCGGGCCCTTTCAAAAAACATTCAGTTGTTGTCATTCTTGTGTTTATTTTGCCCAGTGAACAGCAGCAAGCACATAGTGAGGAAATACCGCGGGCACCTGCGGACCAAGATTGAGTCTGGGGAAGGGACCATTCCTGTGCGGTGTCACAACGCAGCGCAGACGTGGGACGGTGTCCTGCTGGGAGAGCAGCTCATCACCATGTCCTGCACAGACAAAATTGCCAGGTACGTGGTGGATATACACGGCAAGGGTCTCTGCATGTGGAAGCTCGATGCCACAGAGGATTATGGTGACCAGGGGGAAGCAGCCAGCCCAGCGGGTGCTGACAGGCCCTGCAGAAACAAAGAGCTCCTTTGTATGCAAAAGCAGACCGGATAAATAGGAGGGAATGTAAATAGGACATTTTCCCAAATTCTCTGTGGGTCGTTAGTTGCTTGTTACAGTGTGACAAAAATATAAACTGTCTTTGCAGGTTTTTTTGCCAATAGAATTTCACTGTGCAAATAAAATACATCCACTTTGCTGTTCTTGGATCATTTACCCCAAAACTTGCAAAGCAACTCTCATACAGATAAACTTAGCTCATCTGCACCCAATTGAATAAAGTGCCCTAAAAGCCATCAGAAATATTTCTATTATTTTGAATGTCATTGAAGAGCTCTCATGTCACAGCCCCCTCTGTGTGTTTCTGCTCTGTCCTGTAAATACAACATATATTTATGTAGAATAATTTTCATGTAGTAAATATTTCATAATTACTCCCTGGTGACAAATACAATGTAAACATATTCACCATTCTCGGTTTAGGGTGTTAACTAATACAAGTGATGGCTAACACAAACAAAATCAAAATGTGTGTGCTTGGTTGCACAGTTATTGCACTATGAGTATGTATCTATACAGGTATGGATATTTGTCTTCATAATGTATATATATATATCTATATAAAATGTACATTATCTACAGATGCAGTTCTACATATAAAATAAATCACATTGTAGCTATAAAAACATAAATGCTATGATCAAATTCTCTGCTGGAATATCATGCCTAATAACTCAGTTAAAATACATCAGTCCAAAATTTAACCCATTTATTAAAGGCCAACATAGACATAATCTTTCAAAAAAAATCATATAAATTTTGTTTAATCCAAATGCATAAATTATGCTCTTAGCTTTAACTGGATGACCTACCAATGCTAAATTAATCTGTCAACTTCACAAAGCCTGCCATTTTGTCACAAAAATGTAGAAGTGAACAAGAAAATGGAAATACTACCAGACTCACAAAATCCACCCTCTGCTAAGTGCTTGCATGAAGGATAAAGAGCAACTTCTGCTGTACTGTTTTAATTTATTCTTAAGGAGATAACAGAAAACCCAAACAGTGTTCAATGGATCTCCTCCACTGCGTGTGGATGCAGTTGGCTTTCCAAATTCAGACTCATATGGACTTAAAAAACTAAACAAATTTAAGTTCAAGAAAAAACATATTTCACTCACTCTAGTTTTGAATGTCATTAGCCAGTGAATTAAACATCAGCTTTGCAAGCACTATTACATTTCCTATTGATGGGGATGTTGACAGTAATGCACAGTCTCGGGAGCTGGGTTTTCTCAAGCACATCTGCTAAGCACTTTGAGTGAAATCTTTCATTGTTGACACCCATCTAAACAGCGTTGAAGTCTGTGAAGAAAAAAAAGAATCTACCACAAAGTTTTTCCAAAATAAAAAATTTTGCAGCTCTCATCATTGACAGTATTATTTCAATATTGCAAGAAAAACTGCAATTTTTATTATTTCTTTTCAATGTAATTCAAATGATCTTGGGATTTTTATGGATTAAAAAAAAACCCCACAGCAATCTATTCCCTGCTTTCAACAGCTTATGTTTACGCTTACCAGTAGGGTGCAGTTAAAAAAGAGGCTGAGGAAATTTGCATTATACTTTATCCCAAATTTCAGTTTACTACATTAAATGCCATCTAAGATAATTTTTTATCATTATTATCGGCACGTGTAAGGGGGAAAAATCAAAGGTTTCTTCACCTGTCCTTTGTTTCAGTACATATAGGACTGTTTTCTGCCTTCTTCCCCTCTGCTCATAAAGAGCAGAGGCAGGAAGAGAGTTCAGTGGAAAAGGAGATTTCTCTCTGAGGGCCCTTTCCCACTCCTGCCCCACTGGAGAGATCAGTACCTGGTGCCCATGCCTCGTCTCAGACTGCAAATATTTGCCCTGCCACATAGGTAGTTGACTCTCTAAATGTCTGCAGGATGCAGGAATCTGGTTGCACTTTATCTGGGTTTGCCTTGCAGTGAGAAGAAAAGAGATCTCTGAAGCTGAAATTCATGTTTGTATAAGCAAGATTTGACAAAAAAATCTCGCTTGTATGCTTTGGATTTTATTGCTTGTAAAAGTCCCTAAGGAGCACTGCGCTATTAGAGAATGTTTCCTCTTGAGAATCTAGCCAGTAGCTGCTAAAATATACATCATTTTGCATTATTTGCAAAGGACATTGCTATCAGAATATCAAAGACCCGAGAACGCACAGAGTTACTGAGAAAAACGAATAATATTCTATAAATCATGTATCTAACGATTTATGTTCTTTCTTGCTCACAGGAAAGCTATAAGCAGAGAGCGGTTTAATCAGATTTATTTGTTATTTAAAGACATTTAGCCATTTTTATTACTATCACCACAAGTTTGAGAGAATTTGATGCTTGGTATGCATTATTTGGGCTCTGTGGCTTTGTTGAGATCTCAGGATAAACACCCTGGCATCATACCTGTTCCCTCACTGAATTAAAGCACAAGCTCTTCAGCTATGAATAGTCATTTTATTTGGCTCAGGCAGGGAATTACGAGGTGAAATTCTGCAGCTTCATTATAAAGAAGGTCACACTAGATCTTGGTTGTTCCTTCTGGCTTTAAAACCTATGCATTTATATGTGTAAATTTAAAGTTCTGAGTCTGTGAATCCCCAAATAAACCACCCTAAGAGAGTGTCAGCTTTTACATACATGACTCCTATGAGCCTCACAGTGCAGCTGGAGTGACTTCAGGCTCTCAGTGCCATAGGATTTCAGATTAAACCATATTTTTAGCCCACAGTTCATTAATTACACTAACACCTTTTGACCTTCATTCTCATCTGTAACGTACATTGTACACATTTGCAAAAAAACAGCAATAACATGGGAAAAATAATTTTGAAAATAATCATCTGTTTGGAGGAAAATTTGTATTATTTAATGTTTTCTTGATGCTAATCATAACCTGTATTAAAACCTTTGTGTCGACAGAGACATTACAGCTCCAAGAGAATTTCGGCTTTTTGTGACAGCAAAATTCATACAATGGGCCAAATTAAACCTCTTCTCATCTCCCTGTCTCACACTAAGGCTGGATGCAGGACTAGCTCATACCTTGCTTATTACAAGGTCAGTGCAAGGTTAATGCTGCTGCTGATGGAAGTCTCTGCAGTCGCTGTTTGGGAGCAGACAAATGTTTGAAGCAAAATTGTCATATGCACACACATACACACACAGACATGCACACACACCCACAAACACACACAGTTAGGGGAAAAGAAACAAGGATATCTGTAGAGCTCAGCTCTTCTTGGAGGACCTAAACACAATAACCAAACCTTAGGGAGGCTCAGCACTATATTCTGTCTCTGACCCTCAGAAATGTTCAGGGCTGATATGTGTTCAGCTGAAATGTGCCAGCTGCAGGGATGGGGTTTGCAGCATCCCCTTGGTGCCCCAGGGCCTCAGGGACACTGGCTGTGTCCTCTTTGGTGACGTGGTCTCCAGGTGCACAAAGCCAGCCCAGCACTGAGTGTCTCCTCCCTGCTGGCTTCCCACAGCACAGTGTGTACCTGTGTGCCAGATTTGCAGGTAGCAGTTCACATGGTTGCGTATATAAAATCAGAATTTGCAAATGTCTCTACTTCTTATTCCTACAGCAGAAGAAATATGAAATTCTGGGCAAAATATCAAAGATCTATGCACTTCTCTTGAGTCCATCACCCCTCTGGACAGACTTATAAGGGAAATTCAGAGTCTGTCACAGAGGAGAGAAACCACCTTCCCTTTGACACACTCTCCCCTGACTCATAGAAACTGTCTGAGCTTCAGTCAGTCTCCTTCCTTCATGGCTCATCCTCTAGGTCCATCATAACTCAGATTTAGCAGCACACACACCTCCCTTCTGCTTAAAGTTTCCTGTTCCATGCTCTGAGCTCATCAAGTGTATTTATCTCATCACCAGCACCTGGGTTCCCTTTTCTTCCATGCAGGAAACTAGAGAAATCATTTCTCCCAGTGTCAACCCTTCTGAAATAGCAGGATGTTCTGCCCTGTGTAGCTGCACAGAGAGGTTTGGTGCCTTCCATTGCCAGTGGTTTGGTAGAGGATGGCAGTGGTGCTGGGAGCACAGGGAGGAGGCCACCACAGCTCCCCAAAGCACGACAGACCTGTGGTGTGAACAGGCGTTCCCAGGTCCTGTGTCACCACCTCACCTTGATGTGTGCAAGTTGTTTTGAGGAGCTTGGTGCAAGCATTCAACACTAGGGTTTATTCCAAAAAATTGGTTCTTATCTGGGTGTCCCAACAGAGAGTTCTGCATTGCACTACCCTTCCCCAAACCTTCTTCCTTGCTGGACCTTGGCCAGGGGACTGGACACCTCAGTCTGGCCAGAGCAGAGCACATTGTGGCTCACTAGATGTCGAGCTCGTGCAGTTACTTTGGAGAGGCCAGCCTTCTGTGCAGCAAACTTGCATCTACACACATGAAAATTGTACCAACTTATTTGTAAATGGATGAGCAGAGGCACTTATCCTCTTTCAGAGTCCCCTTGCAGGATGCAGGCTGAGGAATGTACTCTGCACTGTGCAGGATTTGCAGGGAGCAATCCTCATAAATGCTGTCTTTAAACAGCACATAAAAGCCAGAATTCAGTGTTTGTTTTATAAGCTCTGGCCTTAAAATTGTTTTCTTACAACCACTTCTCGAAAGGTCGCCTTTAAAAGACTGTGTGTTTTCTTGCCACCAGGTTAATGGTCATCTACTTCCTCAAACTTCACTAAAAAAATGACATTCAGCCCAGAAGTGAAAAAAGACCTTGAATATCTAAATTACCTCTCCTACAAAACAACACAAACAGTAACAAAGGACCTCCAAACTTTGCATTACACCAAGAGCAGCCTACCCATGTCCTATGGCTAAGGTTTTGTGGATTATTTGGGCCCACAAGCTAGAGAATAGGAAGGGATCTTTGTTGAGAATAAGTTCAGAGTATTACAAGGTAGTGTAGCCTTAAGGCACTGTTTCAGGATTTAGCAGTGGGAGTCTGAGTAGCATTTTATAAGATGAGTTGAGCACATTAAACTGTATTTAAATGTAGCATATAAAAATTCAAGCCTAAAAGTCTGTTAGAAATTGGCATTCTTAGATCTATTTTAGTGTTAGCCTGTCGACCAGAGCCATTGTTAACAGAAGGCTGAGCCTGACAAGGTAACTCTTAAGAAAAGCTACTTCAAAGGCTACATATTAATGCAAATGAAAATCAATTAACACAGCTAGATCTTCAATTAGAGATGATTTGTGCACACGGTTTGTAATTCTCTCTCTTAACCCCTTTCTGTGTGACTGAGAGTTCAATTTCAATCTTTCACCAAAAGGTATGTTCCAGAAAACATATATAAACCACCCACTGTTACAATACAGATCAAAAACTAATGCACTAGTTCCAGTTTCCAAACCAATAATAGCTAAATGGTCGTATAAATAAGAACACCACAGGTGTCCTGCTGAGCCCATACCACCCCGAATAACAATTTATGTTGTGTGAAGCATAGCTGGAAATATTGGTAATAGAAACTGTGGTACAGGAGGTTAACAACACATCAAGTGGCTAAGAGTTAAAGCTCTTAATTTAAAAAAAAAAGTCTTTTACAAAAAACCTTATCAAAATAAGATTTGAAATTCATCAGCAATGCTTTTTAATGGGCAAGGTTTCCAAAGGTCGTGAGGATACGCTTCAGTCTCTGAGAATCCATGGCAGGTGGGCAGAGTTCCCTGAGATGTTTTGAAGCATCAGGTAAATTTCTCCACATTTCAGTTACAAAGGGGTTCAAATATTGGCCTTCAGGTGCAACCATGTCCAAATCAATGCTAGAAACACCAGCAAAGGGGTTCCAGCTGTCACATCACATCTCAGCAATGGGCAGGGAGTCTTGTACAGACCTGAGCAAGGCTGCAGACCTCTGCATCCCCGTGGGTTTGCCTCCAAACCCCTTCCTCTGTATTTCCATCATGCCTTGTTCTGTTGGTCCAAGGTGAGGGGGCCATAGGCAACTCCTGTGGTGAGGTGATGCTCCAGCATGTGGAGGCTGTGGTGTGGTTATGATGTGGGGACACATTTCCCAGCACACCTCACTGTGGTCCCAGCTGTCAGGAGCATGGGAACTGGGGGGGGCTCTACAGGGGGGTCACGCCCTGCCCACTCCTTGTCCAGAGCTGGGGGAGCACGGCATTTAATTAAAGAAAGGTTGCCTGCTCTGGGATGCCTCCCAGCTTGTCATTGGCAGCTCTGTGATTGACAAACAGGCAAAAATATATTTGTTTAGGGATTATCTATATTGAAAACTGGACGCAGGATTTTGTCTTTGTAAACAGTGCAGTAATATCTGCTGTTTGAACAAAAGGAAGGGTATACTTTCCTTCCATCTAAAGCTCCAAAAGCTCCCATACTTGAGTGAAAAGGGGAGACATTCTGTTTTATTTATCCTGCCTGCTGAAGATTCGGGGATTTTTAAATAAGATCTGTGACTAAGGGAGCAATGGGTTGATTTTCACTTTATTGGAAGGGTTATTACCGAGCGTGTAGCATATGAGTTATTAGAGAGATGCGTGTCCTTGAAAACAGCCCTTAAAATCTTGCACAATTAGGAAAATTCAGAATGATCCAGCATATTTCCTCATAGCGAGAAAAGTCACTTTGATATATTGAGAAGCCAAAATGTAACACTGCATTGCTTTGAATAATAATTTTGTTTTGAAAAGCCACATTTGAAGAGAGCTCTTTGTTACAGATGGGAACACAGCTACTTTCATGGACCTAAATTAGGCTACAGAGAAATAGCTTCTTCAGAACTAACACCCTTATTGATAGCTTCACTGTTGCTCAAATGGATCTTTCCCTACCATCTACCTACAAATAATTCCATAGATGTTCATATATCAAAGGACCAAGTCAGTACATTAGCCATGTGTGTTGGTCAAGGGATGAACAATACACAGGATGAAAGAGTCCTTCCCCCAAATATTTGTCTGTAAAATCTATTGTTTCTGGACAATTCTGAACTGGCTGCCCTCCAAGGTAGGACTTTTCCTCCACAGAGCAGCAGCAGGAGAATGAGAAACTGAAAATTTTCCCCAACATTAATGTGCTTTTCCTGTGCTCTGAAGGACAACAGCAGCAGTGCAAGGGTCTTGTTTTGGCCAGCCCAGTACAGGACCCCTCTTTTCCTAGGACTTGTGCTGAGTTAGTGGGACTCACACACATGCTGGGGGCAGCTTTCCAGAGAGAATCAACTGTCTAAACACTCTGACAAACCTGAGCTAGATTCAAAAGCAAAGATCCTCCTTTGCTCCTTCATCCCGTTTCTCTGACCGGATGCTGCTGAACCAACGCTGAACCAGGAAGCAGCCACTGTACAGGTGGCAGTGCCATCACCCTCGTCCCTTTTCACACCACATGGGGGACACCAGCTCAAAAACACCTGGCAAGTGGTCCCCACCAAATATTGCCTTCTTGGTGTCAGCACCTTTCCTGTTTTGTCAGTCCCTGGTACCTTAGGATGCTGTCTGGTTCCTGGGCAGTCTCTTGTTGCACCACATTCTACGCATCAGGCAGGCCTTGCTCTTGTGCCCATATTCTTTAATAGGTTTCTTCTCCCTTGTTTTTGGTTGTTGTTTTTTTTTTTTAGTCTGGTTGCTTTATCCAATTTGTCTTGGAGTCAAACTTATACCCTGGGGTCAAAACCCACCATGGCTGATACAGAAGCTTCATCCCCCCTACACCTTCTTGTGGCTTCTCTTGGAATGGGAAAACAGGGATCTCTCAAAGGACAACCATTGCATCCAGAAGCCAAAAACTCTTACAGACTTCAGCAGGTCTTACTCCCTTTCTGCCCTGATTGCCCAGGGTGCAAAAATGGGACTTTACCTTACCAGAGCACTGCAAGGATTAATTCATGTTTATGGAATGCTTTCAATGCATAGGGGGTGACCTGATCATGCTTATATTGTGATTTCCAATAATGTAATTCCATTGACATTTGAATCCCTTTTCACATTAGGATGAATATGTCCAGAATTAGGTAGATAAATATCTCTAAAGAAAAGGCAGGTACCTTGTAATGAATTTAAATTAATCATTAATACCTTGTAATCTATGACCTGAACACAATCCCTTATTTTGGTAAATAAAACTCAGATGATTTCTTGTGATAGACATATTGCTGAAATCCCAATATTGTTGAACATATGTTGTTTTCTGTTTAGCTGCTTTTCTTCTCTCCTTCAATCAAATATGTAAGGCTTTTTTAAGGAAATTTTAAATGCTGAAAACAGCACTGATATCTTACAAGTTTCCATCTGGACAAAGATATCTGTGTAATTTTTTTGCTTACCTTAGATGCTGGTTGAAGGCATAGTACTGTTAGCTGAATTCAGCTCTGTTTCTTAAGCTTGCATTATTAATTTTGCATCATGATGAGTTATTTACTCAAAGAAGCAGTTAGTTCTTTCCTTTAAAAGTAATGTTATTTGCAGAAATGACCACACTTTTTTTCCCCCAAATGAAGTTATGCAAATCTGATCGACTAAAGTAAATGTTTCATAAAACCAATGACTGTTTAAATTGTGGGACTAAATTGTTTGTATATAAATATTACCTTTTATATTTCATTTGAGTTTTATGTAGATGAACACATTACTTTAATGGCCTGCATTTACAGAGGGAGACAGAGAGAGTCTGACTCTGAAATCCTCAGCAGCCAGATGGCTGCCTTTTCTTGCATGAGATTAAAAGATGTTTCTCATTCACAGCCCTGCTTCGGAGGCAAATTAATACAGCCAGCTAAATTGCTTGTGTTTTTGGAATAAAATTTAAAGAGAACTTTTAAAAGCAATTGGTGTCACAGGTTCCTAGAGCAGATTGCTCTCCAGGTACAGCATGCTGGTTTTAAACATTCAGTAATTAATGGAAAGTATTCCGTGTTAATTGACTGCTTCAGGAAAGGGAAATATAATGACTCCTTATTAATCATGAAAAGAGACATACAGTATGGAGGCACTGCAATAATTGCACTAACGGTTGAGAAATGTTAATTAATGAAAAGAACAATGATGTAAGAAATTAGCACCATAATGCTTGCTGCTGATGGAAATTCTGCTTTAAACACATTATTTAGCATGGCAGCCACTGGATGATGCCTTATATAGCAGACACCTCATACCCTTTGCTTCTATCAGCTACCAAGTTCCAAATGTTGCCGGTGTTTTGGGTTTTAATGAGCTAAAATATGCTCTCCAAACTACATTTTTTGGAAGCATTTTCAGTTTGAACTCCTGAACTCAAAACTACTCAGACAGATTGACAGTGCTCAACTTACGTAAAAATGTAATCCAAGTGTAAGAGAGCCTGTTAGTGTTTGTGTGGTGGGAAACAACTCCTTAGATGAGCTGAGCTAAATAGGTTTGCCAAGAAGATAACTGCATCAGGACTTCTTTCCCCTTTTTAATTTTTCCACTCATTAACCAATTAGCTGTCCCCTGAAGAATTTAGAGGCAAGCATGCTGTATATTTGTGCCTAGCTTGATGTAAAAATTCATAGGCTATTAAAATGCAGAACTGTTGTGGCAACTACTCCACCACCAGTAGCACGGAGGTCTGTCATCAACAGCTGGAAGGTCCCAAGGTTTCTACCATCACTCTGCTGCACCTTTAAGGCAGCACCAGGATGAGATGTATCCATCACTCTGAACACTTTAGAGAAGTCAAGCTGTCAATTACAAATAAATTTCCTAAGTCTTCTCTTCTTTTTCCTATTCAGGACCAGGATTTAATTCTCATGGATGTCTTCATGGCCATTTGTGCAAAGAAATGTCAGCCTATGAGACATTCAAAGATTTTGGGGGAATTTTGGCCACCTAAGTCATGTGTTAGCTTGGCTGTATGACATGGGAATGGTACTTATGTATGACAAGCAGCAAATAAAGGTAGAATAACAAAAGCTCTCATTCTAGCTCTACCATTGCAAGTGAAACACTATAGATGCAGGAATAAAAATTCTGTTAGAGACATGCTAAATGAACATCCATCAAACACAAAATGGTTTTAGAAAGAACACCTCTTGATAAGAAGCCTCTGTTTGCAGCAATACAAGATGGAAAATACATCCCTTGAGTGAATAGCACCACAGTAATCTCAAATCCTCCTGGAGGAGTAATCAGCCCATGGCTGTATTATGACCCAACAGTGCTTTCTGTATCAGCAGACAGGGACAGGAATAGTTTCATCCCTCATCCCTCTAACCCATGTGCTGGCATTTGCTGATTTTCCCAGGGTAACTCCATTGTGCTCATTCCTCCACCCACGTGTCTTATTGTTCCCAAATTTCTTTTTCAGGTGGAACATCCTTGGGCTGCAAGGCGCTCTCCTCAGCTCCTTCATCGAGCCCATGTACTTGCACAGCATCATTGTGGGAAGCCTGCACCACACTGGTCACCTTTCCCGGGTATTGAGCCATAGGATAGAAGACATTGGTCAGCTGCCAGCTTCCTACCGGCGCAATCAGCTGCTTCTCAGTGGTAAGCAAACACCTGCCTGCAAGACAAATAATCCCCCCTCCCACCTCTAGTCATGCTGCTTACCAACAGGAATGCTTTTTGTTTGTAAGTAGGCCATTAACTAACACCTTTTTTTTTTTCCCTGAAGAATACATGGAATGAAGAAACCAATGTGTTTAAATCCAGTTCCTCTTTCATTAGCAGCGGCCACAAAAAAGGATCATTAGTGGATATAAGCTGACTAGGAAAACAACCACTGTACATTGAACACTCAGAGTGGAAAAAAAAACTATGACTAAGTAAAACATTTCTAAAAACTAGAAGGAAGCTTTCAGTAAATTTTAGGTTTAACTGTCTCCAAGTCCTCATGAGGCATGTGAATGCTAAGGGACACCAGTTCTGCACCAGATTAGACCCATATTTTAATCTTTGATAATTGTTCTTTGGGAGGATTCCCTGAGACATCAATATGATGTCACAGAGCTGGGAGGTCAGAACACTTTCGTGAAGTAGCCCATTGCCTTTCAAAGTCCTCTAAGTTCCTCAGTCAGAAGCTTGCTGGTTTATACCTTATGTATTTCATGGACTTTTTTTTTTTTAATTTGTCCTTGTGACAAAATTTGTTTGGCTGAGGCAGAAGTGATAGTTTAGCCACTGGGGAAATTCTCAGGTTCTGTGTGGTTTAGTATATCTGGCAAGTGTAATGTGTTGTAAGGTGAACAGGTCAAAAGACTTATCCTTTTCTGAACAGCTTATCTCCATTTTTTAACTCTTCAGTGCAGCTGGCCTAAGACTGCAATGCAAGTGAGAGGGAAGCTGTGATCCACACTCTCCCTGCAGTTTATGTCCCCACCTGTCCCTCCTGCCCTGGTTCAGCATGGGCATGGCTCAGCCTCCTCTTCCTTCCCACATGACATTGTGGTAGGAAGCAAAGAACTCACAGTAGGCCAGGAGATATCTCCCTGTTTCCCAAATCTGGCTGTTATTTTGACAACACAGCCCTGGCTGCCAAATCCTCAGCATCTCCCACCAGGAAAGCAGGTCTCATTCTATGCCAGCCCTAACACACTGTAAGTGCACCCATACATTAAGATCGAAGGCACACACGATTTCCCTGTGTCTGCAGGATGTACAGGGAAACCCGCTTCAACTATTGAAGGATTGAAAACACAAAAAGGGATTTTATAAGAGTTTTCACCACAGAACAGCTATTGCTTTGCTGGGTTGGCCTTGAGGAGTAAAAGCAATGGGTCATACTTGGCCAGAGAGTGTGTGTGTATGTATGTCCAAGAGTTGTTGCCAGAGATTTCAAGGGAATAAGAAACGCATCAGAGGGGGCCTTGTGTCACTTCAAATATCTGCATGTTTCAGTGCTGTCTTCCTCCTTCCCAGAGGGTTCTGTTTGGAAAAGCATTTGCTTCACTTTTGGGTTGTGGTTGTGGGTTTTCCTCAGCCCAGGAGAAGTGGTGGGAGGAATCTGTCTCTCTCTCTCTCTGCTTTGTTTCTGTCTCTAATGTTATTATTTTAATCTTCCCTCCCCCCACAAATCCTGGGGAGGCAAAGCTGATTAAAACTTACATTGCTGAGATTTATGCCGCAATTCTTTTTCCTTGGAAACCCTGCCAGCAGCATATTCAGTGACTAAGGAGATGGGCACCTAGAAAAAGCTTCTCCAAATGGGTTAGAGACCAGACCTACACAATCTCAGCCAGGCAACTCCGCCTCCCACACTTGTCTTGGACATCAGACCAGCCCAGGACTGCAGGAGTCCTTAAATTATAAGGGTGTCAATTATTTTGCCACTTGATCATAGCAGTACGAGCATTCCAATGGAGAGGAGAGTCTTGGTGTGTGATGAGCTATACTGAGATTAACTCCTTGTCTCCACTGAAAAATAATCAGTGAGGTTTTCTGCTTAGTTTTCTACCAGTCCCAGCCAGATGGAACTCCACTCTTCCACTCAGATTGCTCTTGGGTGTAATTTCTAGAAGAAATGCCTTCTTTGTATCCTGTTCTCTTAAGATTGAGGCTGTTTTAAAGGGTATCCTGATGGGTTATGAGGTTTTGCTGGGAGAGAGAGGAGAGGGAGGACAGATTTCAGTTCACATCCCACAGTACTCAAATTCATATTATTTGTGCAAAGATTTTTTTTTTTCAAATCCTACTGTCTTCTGTTGTACTCTTTGTTGTGTGGGTTTTAAGAAGGATGTTTTACATAGAGGAGAGAAAGTAACCTAGGTTATTTGAGTGTTACTTTCTAAATAAATCAAAATAAATATTTGTCAAAAGAAAAATATGGAAGAAAAATTTTAAAACAAGGAAAATATCAACAATCAGAGAATATATCCATGGTCTACATTTGTCTGTTATGACTTTCATTTTTTTTCTTTAAAACCTCTCCTTTTGCATTCAGAAAATGATGTGAAAATATCTTCTATTTACCTAAATACATGTACTTATATATGATAGCTGAGAAGAGAAAGCATGAAAGCCAAAGGAGCCCAGAGGGGTTTCCAGGCACTGGGACCAGCCTGGGCTACTCTCACAGCCCCCATCTGATGGGCACCCACAACCTGCTCTCCCTTCTGTTTAGCCTTTCCTTCTCTTCTTCTAGTCAGGGATTTCACAACGTTTTCATTTATTTGGTGTCCTGTGGCAACTTTGCATGGCAGGGTGTTTGCTATCATGCTTTTTGGCACTCAAATCCTCTAAGCTTTTGGGTACTATCTTGACAGAGAGTGGTGCATAGTGTCAAACAGCTGATTTTGATCTGTTTGCATCTTGTTCTGTGTAGAGATGCTCGAGCAGCGCTGCAGAGCTATCTGATTTTCAAGCTCTCAGTTTAAATCCTGTTGCCTAGGTGAACTGGAGTTTTAGATGCAGACTGATCTGTTATCTCTGGAGGGAAAAAAATTGGAAGAGGTATTAATACGACATGAATGTGTTTACAAATCCTGGGTGAGGTTATGACTTAGCTGTAATTCTCTTCTACACATGGTAGCGAGTTCAGTCCCATCGACTGAGATGATTTCTGCAGTTCCAGCTTTGTCACCCATACAAAGTGAGTCTGTCATATAATTTGTTCCCTTCAGTGGCAACCTTTCTCTCTCTGTGCATTCTAAGTTCCATTTGGCTCTAGCAGCTCCCTCCCAGGGCAGAGGGGACAGGGGAGAGAGGGGGCATGTCCCTCAGTGGCATTGTTTCTCATGACGCTGAGAGGCTCCAGGCAGGATGCAGCAGCTGCCTGCAGAGGCAGCATCCCAGCCAGACAGACCCGGCATAGCCCTCCACTTCTCCCGAGGTGTCTCAGGAGCTTTCCAAGCTCAACACACTCAGTGATGGATGCAGCATTCCCACCAGCTCCCACTTCCTCCCATTCTGCCTCAGACCAGCAGATGCTCATGGCGCGCATCTGTTTTGAAAATGAGATCCTGGGCAAGAAGGAGGAATTTTGATCTCTTTTCTTTAATCTCCTTCTCTCTGAGCAGTCCATATCAGTACTTCTCTGCTAAAGTTCTTTAAAACCCTCTCAGTAGAAAATGCAAAGGACCTTTCTCTGCTGCCCCCCACCCAGCAGCAATGAAAGCAGTGCAAAGCATGAGCTGTCACTGGAGCTGCTGCAGGCAGGAGCTGCCATTTGGACACACAGACCCAGCCCTGGCACTGGCCTGTGCTGGGTGGCTGTGCCAGACAGCTCCTGCCCACCAGCACAGTCCCCACCTGCTGCTCACCATGGTGGCTTTTGCTGTCCAGGTCTGCAGGCTAGTGGCCCACACAGCAGATTAGCAGAGAGGGACACAACAACTGGATCCAGACATATTATCCAAGGTCCATGTTTTCAAAAATATTCAAACTGCTTCAGGTCACTCTGCGTTTTCCAGCCTTGGAAGCTCCCAGTGTTGATTCTTCGCTGCAAATGCACTAATGAGCAGGGCAAGGCAGAGCTCACTTGTTTGCATTTGTACTGTGCTGGAAAATAAGCCAACTGCTTTCTTTATTCCTCTTATTTTCTTGCAAAGACTAATCCTTTTCCCATTTCAGGTATGAGAAATGAAAAAGCAACAGGAGTCATGGAAAGGTTGAACTACACTAAATAATTAAAAAGAGACAGAAATTTACCTGATTAAAAATAACTCATATACATACCCACACCTGACCTGGTAGCCCTGGTCTGCATTTAGAGCCAAGGGAGATCTCACCCATTAAGGCATTGGCTCAGTATGTGGCTCAGATGCCTAAAATTGGCCATGTGAATGACACTAAGGTCATGCAATCATCCCAAGTAACTGGAAACATCTTTATTGCAGCTGTCTAAAATTACATGTGATGCATGCTGCTTAAAGATGTCCCAAATATGGCCATTAGGACACTAACTAGCTGTTGAATGAATTGATGCTCCAGTACCGGGTTGGAATCTCGCAGGCAGAGAAAGTAGAGACCAACAGTGTTCTGTGTAGGTCTGTGATGTCTACAAGGTCATTATTAACTTCAATCTAATAATCTCTCTGTGATGATGATGTATATTTTTTTGTATTTTCTTGTCACTCGGGGTCTAGACATCCCCTCACAGCAAAGGCCCCGGGAGTTAACAGCAGATAAATATGCTGGACTGTGGGAACCTCACCTGAAAGAACTCGTGGCCAAAGCACTGTACTGCTTAGCTCCTTTTAAAAACCTGTTATCCCATTAAAGCCTTTGTGGAAGATTTCACTCAGCAACTGTCACTCTGCTGTCAACAGCTCACACTTCAATTCAAAGGCTTTCCTTAGGCTAATGGAAGGTTTGCCTGCAAGGTGGAAAAAATCTATAGGAATTGCTAAGTTATGTCTCTCCAAGGTACTTGGTGTGGTAACGTTTAACCAATGGTGACAAAGGCACGTGCGGTGCCCGATGCCAGCGGTTCACTGAGGGTGTCTGCGGTGCCACAACCACCCGGGAGCAGCCTCCAAGCGACACCAGAGCTTACTGGTGTCCCTCTCTCGCGCAGGGGTGAGCCACGCTGACGCTCGGCAGCCCGGGAAATCCCCCGGCTTCAGCGTGAACTGGGTGGTGGGGAGCAGCGAGCTGGAGGTGCTCAACGCCACCACTGGCAAGAGGAGCTGCGGGAGCCCCTCGCGCCTCTGCAAGCACATGTTCTTCACCCGCTGGGCAAAGCTGCACGGAAAGGTAGGTCTGGAGCCCCCAGAGGCTTACCAGTGCTTGGCCTGCAGTCCATGGAGAGGGAGAGAAGGTGAAGATAAGAAAGAATTCTTTTATTAGGTGCCAAAATCTCTTTCATACTGGGAAATGAGTGGAAACAAACAAGACAGAGTGATGGTGGGTATGGAAGTGTTGAATTATGTTGGAATTCCACCAATAATGTCATTAGTGAAGGCAAAGGAGCCTGCAGCGTGAGCTGGTTTGAGCACAAGCCCAAAGGGATTGTTCTGCTCTGCAGGGCAACACAGGGGAAGGAGGCTGGTGGGACTCATCCCATTCCAGGCAGTGGCATGGTCTGTCCTGGCAGCAATCCTGAGCCTTGTGGGGAGCAGAAGAGACCAACAGGGGTTTGTGCCCAGGGCTTGGTCACAGTGTGGTGACACAGGTCCCAGCCTATTTCCTGCACAGCAGGTAGGAAGCAAGGCAGGAAGCACTCCTGCCACTCCCAGAATGGAGGGGTCCTCACAGGAACAAAACTGGGGCCATGGCTGGAACTATGGCTGGGAGAGCTGGACTGCTTCTGGCTCACACTAGGGATGAGGTTGCAGTGAGCAGAAGAGAGTAACTTGTGGCTGAGCAGGGCACTTTGCCCCTGACAAAATGAGGGATTTGATAGTGTCATCACTCTCTACCTCTGGGGAACAAAGGGAACAAAGAGGCAGCCAGAGAGAAGCCACTGGTGCCAGGCCAGCTTGTGGCCCACTGACACCCAGGCTGGCAATGTCACCCTGCCTTGCTGACTGGGCCAGTACAGCTCCAGCCAGTACAGCCCCACAGAGTGCTGGCACACACAGACAGGAGCAGCTCATTGCAGGCTGCATTCTCCTTTAATCTGCCTCTCAGCATCCCTCCTGTATAGAGAGGAGGAAAAGAGCTGTTTGCTCATCCGGCTTGCCTTGAGGGTGCCTTTCCCTACAGGTCTGGCACAGTAGAGACTTGGGCAGGTCAGAGGAGTTTGTTTAGTCCTTCTGCAGAGCAAAGGGTGCTCCCTCCTGCATGTCCTTTCAGGGGCACTGGGCACATGACATTGCTTGAGACAGCTCCTCATGGGTGGCTCCAGCATTCCAAGAGAGCACTCAGATTTCCCACACCAGCACAAACCCTGATGTCTGATTTCTGCCTGTCCTGGGCATGTTTCACAGCATTCCCAACAATAAGAGACTACAGAGGTGAAATGGGAGAGCGTGGAAGGCAACCCTTCTTCTTCTGTGTCTGGGCATTACTTGAAAGCACTGAGTTGCTGCACTTCCCAGGCTAAACTTTCTTTAAAGGAGCACATGCTTTAAAGATCTCCAGAAAAGATTTTTTTTTTCAGTTTTGTCTACAAAAATCAAGTGAGAAGTAGCATTCTGCCTTTGTAGAACACACCAAGACTTGCTACTGCCTGTGCCCACTCCAAGGCAGAGCTGTTCACCCCTTCCCTCCTCACAATGGCTCAAAACCAGCATTTATTGCTTCCCCGGTTTTCTGGTTGTTAAACCAAAAGCAAACACACAAAGCACAGTGATTGCTTATGAAATGTAGACAGGAAGATTATACAGCTACTGAACCCTCCTGTTTCTTTTGGCTCATAAGTTGGGTTTTTTATTTTTTTTTCCCCTTCCCTGATTGTTGTCCTGCAGCTGAGCACACGAGTCCCAAGCCATGGAGAGATGCCATCAGTGTACAGCGAGGCAAAGCTGGTGGCTCAGACCTACCAGTCTGTCAAGCAGCAGCTGTTTAAAGCATTTCAGAAAGCTGGCCTGGGCACCTGGGTGAAGAAACCCCCAGAGCAAGATCAGTTCCTACTAACTGTGTAAATCACTCCACACCTTTTCTACACGACTGGACCACACCAACCGGAGAGAAGGCGAGGCAGGACGTATGAGCAGAGCGAACTGAAGCAGTTTGAGATGTAATAGCAACCTCCACGGGAATATTTGCTTTTAATCCTGTACTGGAAATACATAAGTAGAAATGTGTCTGAGGCACTGAACTCAACTTTAGAAAACTGCTTTTTCATGATCCCTTCCCAAGAATGTACCTGCCCAAGTTATAATGCCACTCCTACCAAGATTCTGCTTTTTATTGTTTATTGCTGTTGGTTATTACTGATTTGAGGTGTTAGTGGGCCACCTGTCTGATCCAAAATAGACCTTTGTTTTCCCTCACACAATCAGTGCAAAATTCATCACTGAATAATGGAAAATAGTGAGCAGAAATGGAAGTATCCCAGGCACACAGCATGACAACAGGTCTCAGAGCATCCATAATCATCCACCAAAAAAGGTTCCAAACCTCTATGCAAAAATCATCCTGTAAACTGCCTAAATCTGTGACAAAAAATTTGAATCTCAAAGAAATGCAGCATTTTTAAACTGATTGTTCCACTACTGGCTCTGAGTACAAAGCCAGGCACCAGTATGCCCTTGTTTTTTACACTTATTCCTTCTGACATCTTGGACAAACCGCAGCAAATCTTCAATTCCAGTCACAATTTGAATGCTGCAAATTTTACTTGTCTGGGCCCAGTTCATCTCACATGCCTTTCAGACACCAGCCAGGATGCAGATCCTGGTCAAAGGGGTCATTCACACCAGTGCTGCTGGCAGAGGTGCACAGCTCCACAGGGGCTGCCAGTGAGGACCAGTGTGACTATGCTCCTGGCTCGGGATCTTCAGGAAGCTACCCTAAGGTCAGGCAGGACCCAGAGCCTCAAATCTCCAATCTTCTGATGATCCACAGCTCTGAATTCAGTGAGTGTGAGCTCAGGATGCTCCATGCATCTGAACAACAACTGAGTTGGGTACCCACAAGTAAGACATCCCCAAACCAGAGAGCACATTTGATACTTGGCTCTTCCCTGCCTCAGTTTCTCCTCCTGTCTAATGGGGATAATAATAAATGCTTCACATCTAAGGAACTTGGCAGGATCAAAATGCTCTGGTCATAGGCAACAATGTAAGACAGGTTTTGTCACTCTTGCAGTGAGTTTTACCTCTCCACACAGTCCAATTGACATAAGCACAGCAGATGCAACCACAGGTTTGGGTAAGGTCTTACTCAATGCATGAGCTTTCAGATTCTAGCTCTGTGTAAATGCCAAGTGTTATTATTATTCTTCATGCTCATCTGCAGCCTGAAAAGCAGATGGCGTTTTTCACTTAGGAGACAAGACAACATTTAAATATTTTCTTCATAACTGGTCTGGGGCTGATACAATCTCATCTTTGAACCATCCCAAACTTCATCAGAATGCAGAAGATACAGTCATGGGAGAAGTGAGCTTTGATAGTCCCACTGCAAAACCAACCTTGAAACGCCCTGTACATTTCTCTAAGTTTCTGGGTTTTTAGATGACAGGATTTGCGGGTATATAACTACTGTTTTCTTTTTTTCCTGTGATTCTCTTTAAATCTGTATATAACATGCTGCTACTGATTTGTGATAATTGTCTTGGTATTTTCTCAGAACTGTCAAGCTGAGTTACTTTTCAAACAACACAAGGCTCATATTTTTCATGTAATTTCCTTTACACGGGAAACTGTTCCTATCAATAAAGATAGATGCTCTTTGTATAGGGTTATCATGTTTGGAGAGCCATATACAGTAAATACATTGTTTATTGATGCCCACAATAGAATAGCTACAGTATTTTGATGAGATTTTATTTTTAGATTATAAACGACAAGATGTATCTATAGTGTCTTGTATAAAAACAATTGTGATAAACTAGAATTTTTAAATTAGATAAAACAAAGCTCTCCCCTTCCAGAAACCTTTTCAACAAAATAAGACATTCCATATTAACTACCAAAAATATTTTAAAAAATATCCTTAGAGTAGAAATAGCTTAAAAAAAAAAAAAAAAAAAAAAAAAGGCAACAAAAAACCTGAGACTTTTCAATAATGGAAACACTTTGTGGTAACCACTTTGTCAATACTTTTACCACTTTGACAGCTCTTCTGATTAACATTTGAATACTTTTGGCACCTTCCGGAGCTTCCAGGTACCTGCACGTGGTCCTGTCCCCTAACACAGCTGTCGCTGCAGACCTCCGGTGTGATCTGGGCAGATGTGCCCGAGGGGCAGCGGGCAGGGCCAGCCCACGGCTGGAGGTGTGGGAGAAGCTGCAGGGGACACTGGCAGTGGTGGCCCCAGGGGCTCTGTCTGCTCCCACCGAGGGAGGGAAACCACAGGGCAGCCAGAGAGGAAGACAAGGTTTCTCATGCAGAGATCCACAGGGCAGGGGGGAGCATGCCTTCTGCGTTTCCTCTCCAAGCTAGTCCTTGTCCAGCACACATGAAAGAGCCTCGATGGCTCTTCCTTACATCTCCCCTGGCCTCACCCATCCTCCTCCAGCCATGGCATGATGTCAACCCAACTAATGCATAACAGTTCCACCAGGCTGGTGTTGCAGCTACTGTGACAACAAAGCATCATGCCTGGTTATGTCTAAGGACTAGAAAAAAGTGTGGCAGGATTGAATGATTCTTTGTTGCAAGAAATCCATAAATGCAACCCCGGATTCAGCTGCCAGAATGAGTTTAGTACTGGGGACCAAACTGAGTCCCCACTGCAAGTGGGTATCAGCTGATCTCAATGGAGTTGCACCTGCTGGCACTAGGGTTGAATATGACCTTAAATATCTACTTCTTCTCATTATGTGCAACAACAGTGTGATGGGACCCCATCCCAGAAGCACACATGACCTACACACAACATTTCCTGAAGCAAAGGGAAAATTGCTCAGTAGTAATTCTTTAGTGAAGATTCTGTACATAACATGCATGAGTGAATGGCAATACTGTACTAATGGATGTACATTTGTAATATTTGTAAAAAAGAGAAGAGACAAAAAACACCACAAAAGAAAATAAATCTGAATTTACATATGTGAATTTGCTGCTAAGTTCTGTAAATTGCACTTCAGTGATACCTGATAAGTGAATGTTTCTGTTAAGTGAATAAAATGCCAAGTAAAATTGTTCTTTCACTGTTTATTGACCATTTTTCACTATGACTTAGCAATCAATTGGAATGTGCTCCAGAATGCTGGTATGTATTTTTACACACACCTACTGTAGATTTACAGATATCTTCTTGTTCAGTTTGGACGTGATGCACTGTGGGAACCACACATTTGTATTGAGAGAGGGATGTGTCTGCTCATGTAGATGAAGCCATAAAGGGACACAGTATTTTCCTGGAAGAAGAGTGAACTGGATACAACTCTAATTTGATCCCTCCAGGTTACTCTCAAAGAGCTTTCTTAATAAAAATTAATACATTTTTTCAAACCCACACTGCATGGGACTTGCTGCACAAAGCTGCTTAAGAAAACTGAAGTGATGAACAAAAGGTCAGAACATCTCTGCAGATTTCTGCTTCATTGATGGAGTGGCTTTGGATTGTTCTTGCTTTGAACAATCAGTATTCAGCCACTGCAGATTAAACTCACACTGAGACCAAACAACACTATCCCCACAAATGTTTAACCTCGAGATGATTTCCCTTTGCCAGTCCTTATAGAGATCAAAACATCCAAAGCTTTTCAGCAGCCACTGTGAAAATATGAATACACCAGCATCAAAAATTTTTAAGCAAGTTATTTCCCTGTCCATCTCCCTGTGAAGATTTGGGTCCAAGATGAAATAGGGCCTGACAGCTCACAGGGAGCCCCACCAGCTCACTGGCCCCACAGGTCTTTGCTTGCTCATGTTGAAGAAGTCAGTGCCAGACCCTCGCAGACCATCCCATGGGTTTCCTTCCCCAGCAGGGACTATGCATGGCTTTATTTTCAAGCTAAGACTTTGCTTCATTTAACTTCCTCAGCTTGGATCATTAGGTATTGGGGCAGGATAAAGAGAAGCAGGGTGAAGAAAGCATTGGCAAGGTGAAGTTGCTTGTGTGGAACAGAAGTCACTGTGAGCTGACCCAATTCCATCACAGCCATAGTGGACTTCTGCCTTGAGCAGTAGCTGCTACTGTTTGACCATGGCACACACCATGGCACAAACTACAAATCAGTTATTAGGGCAAACTGTAGGGATGGATTCCATGTTTAATCTCATTAAGTTTAAAGGCTAAATACCTAAACTTCATTTAAAACTTCACAGTTTACACCCCAGCATCACCAGGCACAGTAATTTCTTTTTCAACTGTATATTGGAAAAGCAACAGAATAAAACATGAACAAGCTGATATATTGACTAATAGAGGGCTTCACAGAAGTGCCTGTTTCTGAAATAAAATAAATAAGTCCTTCTGCTGCAGTTAGACCTTGATAGCCATGCTTCTGTGTTGAAGAATGAAACAGCTGAGAGCTTTTAAAGCTTTTTGATTCATTACAGTTGTGCCTATTTCTCAGCCCCAAGACCTGATTAGTTTGGCTGGTTTCAGCTTCACCATGTGGATAGACCAGTTTAGCTGGAAATTTGAGTAAAGTCAGAGAAGATCTGAGATTTTTAAAGGATAGTGACAGTCTGCTTGGATGCAAACAAACAAACAAACAAACAAACAAACAACAAACAAAAGTCAAAAAACTCAAAGACACACAAGCAAATGCACACATACAGACACGTGGTTTCTTACTACTCCAAGGCCTCCTGAATAAATGACATGGCCTTGCAAAAGGGGGATTAACAATTGGTGCCTTTTCTGCAATGAAATAGTTCTGCTCAAATGCTTTATTCGACCTGGCTTTCCTGGTAATTAAATCCTCTATTAGAGAAGTTTATGTTCTATTTTATCAACTTCTTTTGCAATACAGAATTACTTCCACCAGACCATTAAAGCCTTGTTCTGCCACAGAAAGGAAAAGGTCCTGTTCATTCTCCTCCAGCCCTGAACAGGTGCCTTTACAGCCTATAATGGCATTAAATGATCCAAGTCAAGAGGAGACAGCTCCTTCCCTTACACACAATGTTACCAAAATATGCCTCCCACAAAGAGAAATAACGATGTGAAGAATGGTACGTGCTGTCAGGTTTGACCTGTTCTGACAGATTAACTGGTGCCCTCCATCTCTTACAACCTCAAAGCCATGCTCAGGTGTCAGCACAGGCTGTGTTTGACACACCCTGAAGGAAGTGCTGTGGGTGCAGTTCCCTTCCTTCCAGCATCACCAGCCCAACTACATCCAGCCCTACCTTCCATGGCACGCTGTTTGCTACTAATTGTTTTTATTTCATTTTAGTTTAACAAGTAAATTCAGGGGGCTTTACTCACTTAAGAGTGTTAACTCTTAGATCTATAAGACAACACATTTCTACTGTGGGTTCTAAAGTGAAATTGTTTTTTCTAAAGCAAATGGTTTGTTCATGTCCTGGTCTCAGTGGTAAAGGGAAGTATTTTCAGGAATAACAACAGCATCCCTTTGACACCACAGGCTCCTAAAATCCTGACCATGACACAGAACAGTGGGACTTGCTCCTAAATCTGATGTTTCAGTGGGAGATTATCAAGTGATAAACCCCTCAGGCTGCTGACAAAAGGGACAGACAAGAATTGTAACCCCCAGAAAATTAGGGACTTGTGTGCAGAGGATGTGTCTCATGTTCATACCATTTCACAATATACAGAAAAAGCTAAATTATTTCTGATTATAATTTAATAACCTTTTGGCATGAGAGAGAACAAAAAAGACTTGATAACATAGTTTATGAAGTTTAGGGATGCTCATCTGGGAACAGAGCAGACTTATGTTCTTGTCTAGATTTTACCCTCAGAAGTGAGGAGGAGATGAACAAGTGAAGACCCCGAGACGAGGCAGCACTTTCCCTCCAGGCAACGAGTTCACAGCACAGGAAAAACCTCCTTTGTTCCAGGATCATTTTCACCTTAACCACTTCATCCACCTGGAGAATAGGTGTTTAGCTTGAATTCATTTCCTAAATTCCCTGCACAGAGAAAAGTGTCTCCATAAAATTATTTGTTCCACTTTAAATTGTGTCAAAGAGATGTGGAGAACTTTCCTTTTCAAGGATCTGGCCTCTCCCCACTGATGGAAGGAATCCAGACTCCTGCATTAAGAGGTCTGTGCATGGGCAGGTGACTCCAGTCAAGGTACCTGCAAGCCACAGGACCTTCTGTTTCTCCATTGTAAAAGCCAGTGACTATTCCTTGTCACAGAAAGATATCTTTTGAGTATTAATGCTATCAGGCTTTAAGAAAAGGATACAGTACCTCTATGTGTATGTATATATATATTTATTTATATATAAATATATATATTTATATGCAACAGACTGACCTGTTTTTAGAGTTAATGTGAACATTTTCAAATTCTGGAAAAATGCTGTTCCAGCCATAAATTGCAATGCCTGACTAAGTTAACATATACTGTACCTATTTAGGGGTTTTGGTGAAGGAGTTTATTCCTAACATAACTTTGCTGCCATTGAAAACATTGAAAGGGTCCTTACTGGCAACAAGAGATGGGTAAATACCAAATTCATGTTTCAACCTGAGAGCTAAGAGTATTAGGCCCATGTGAATCTTTTTTTTTTATGACAAATCTTTGTTCCTAGCCCTGACACTTCTGTACACACTGGAAAACCAAAGTCATGCATCACTGCCATCTGAGCCTTTGCATTAGAGTTTTGTTGAGGTGGCTCAGCATTTCCCAGATATATTTTTTTTCATCTGACCCAGTACCTCTTTGACCCTCTAACAAGGGAAAATACATTTGAAGAACCTTTCTCATTATTTAGAACATTTGCTGTACAAGTTCAGCTCTGTTTTCTGTGTGCAGCTTTCCTAAAATATTCTTTTATCTTCTTTTGCAGTTACTTAAGAGGTGAGGCAGAGATCAGAGGTAGCTAAATTGTACATGTATTTGTCTCATCACCTGCTGGTCTTTCTCGAAGAACTGTGGCAAAAGTGAAGACTGAATCATTCTGAAAATAACCCCTTTTTTACTCAAGGAGGGATGTGGAGATAAGTCTATCCCAAAAATGTCAGTGAAATGCAAAAAATATATTTTGGCTTACTACACTATAGGATTGTTCATCTGCCAGCAAAATGCAAAGGATTTCAAAGGACTTAGAGTAGTGCAACTGAGCAATATTCAGTTTATGAAGGGAATTGAGGGTTAAGGTCACGGGAAAAAGGTACATGAAAATATTTCATCACTCCCTCTCCTTGTGCTTTCACAGAGCAACTCAATGATTTGCACCACTGGGCGCCGAATCAGCCTGCGAGTGCCTCCAGACAAGGCTGCCTGAAGATTACCCTGTGAAATGACATTAAACTGGTGAAGCATTTCAGTGGTTATGGGATTGGCCAGGGAGTGCCATACTTTAGTCCTGCTGCTAATTTCTCCCCTCCTTTGTCGTTCTTCCCACAGTTTTCATGGGAAAAAAAAGCTCTATTCAGTCACTGCAGGTAAGATTAGACGAACTTTCCTGGGGAGACAGAAAGGAAAATTTAGACAGGTTCCCCCCCATCACAGCAGTGCAGCACCTCTGTCCCAGGACCAGGTCCATAAGACCAACTTAATTTTCTGTAAACATGCTCAGGTTTTGCTGCTGAGTCTTTCTCCTTGCCAACTCTCATTACAAATTTACCTGGCAGAAAGATGCACAGTGATGTCCCAAATCAAGTGTTTTCAGAGCCGTGGTGCCACTGAGGTCAGGTGCTTTTGTGTTCTCCTGCCAGCTCTGCCAAGTGCCTGCTGCTAATATAGATAAATGTAGAACAACACATGGAGAAACAGTAAATCAAGCTAAAAATGCACCTTAAACAGAGCAGTTCTCTGCATCTTTTACAGGGAGGTCTGCATTAGTTCAAATGTTACTCTTATTACTGGTTGCACAGTTTGACATTTTCTACCCCCTAACCTGACTTTTTTACTGCTAGAGGGGTCCTAAGCCACACAGGAACAGGTTGCTGCAGAGATGCTGGTGTGGAAATTACTTGGGTTGCCACATGCTGCCTGTCTCATGCCTGCAGCAGCTGCAGAACTGTGCAGGGTCCTCTGCCTTCACCCAGCCTGCGTGCCAGCTCCTCACCCTCCACCCGGGGTGATTAACGTGTTATTGCAGCAGGGGTAAGATAGATCGTGCTCATGAGTCGTAGTGGCCTTTAATATCTGCGAGCCAGAGAAAAGAAAACCGCATTAATTTATATTCATTAATAGAAATTAACAGACTAGAGCCCTTCAGTCGTTCACGTCCTTCTCCCCAAGCACTGGCAGCAGCAGCCTGCGCCGGGGAAATGGCAGGAGCTGCCCAGGAACAGTGAGCAAACAAACCAGCTGCCTCCAGCTTGGCAGGGCTGGCCTTTGATTTGGTTTCCAAAGGGAAAAGCCCTCATTGTATCCAAGGAGCTTCTGCTGCCCATGGGCTGATAGTTCTGGCATGTATGTGTATATGTGCATATTTATATACTTTTGCTTAAGTACTCCATTCTGTGTGCTGAACTAGGACACTGGTGCTCAGTGGCCTGTCAGCTGGGCAGTGACCCCTGTCCCAGAAAAGGGGATAAAAGACTGTATGTCTTGATGTTTAAGCAGTAGGTCTACTGCCATTTAAGCCAGGACTGCCTTTGAAAAATGTGTTTGCCCCCAAATCCCTGACTCTGGAGTCCAGGCAGGTGCCCAGTGATGCAAAGCAGGAAAGTTGATCCTGCTGAACGCCTGGTACCCTCTTGTTTCTCTTTTATCTTGGGATATGCTTTCAGAGTAGACAACATGGTAGAGGGGGCTAAAAGGAAGGCAGGTGAAGGGAGCACTCTGTGCAGTGATGGGACACTGCAGGTCCCCTTGTCCCTTCTATCTACATTCAGACCATCCACCTGCACCTCCCTACGAACACACACAGCTGAAAAGCACTTACAAATAACACTGGAATAACTCACATTTATTGGTCCCAACACACCCATTTTAGCTGTAGTATCCAATGTATCCCCTGTCCTTACCAGAGGAGTGAACAGTACAGATGCTGGTCCCTTCCTGATGGGAAACTGAGGCACAGAGTGCCAAGGTGGCCACAGCAAAGTCCTGCAGGTGAGAAGTGCCTCTGACAGGCCACACACCCTTTGGGAAAACACCTTCCTCCTCCATAAGCCTTCCTGAACCACTGGTGTGGAACCTGGTGAGGAGAAAGGCTCTGCCCTGGTGAAGTACAGATGGTATGCAATGCTCCTGATCAGCTCAAGTACCATAATTTCTTTAATTGCCCTGAGGAATCTGTTTCCTGGGAAGGCTAAGGAATCCTGGGTTTGCAGCACTTTCAGACAAAAACCTCAGAGGAGCACAAGAGCACATTGGATCATTTGAACTCCTGGCCTCAGTTTCCTGAGCTAAGGCACTGAAGTACTTCCTTTCAATACAAATCGACCTGGGGAAAAAAAAAAAAAGGATGGCAGCAAGCCAGAAAGTGTTTAAGATAAAACATATTAAAATACATTGTGGAATGTTTAACTGTAAGATTTATTAATTTGTCATATTGTGTTATGTTATGTGATAGCTACAGCACGTTAGAAATAACTATTATGTGTATACACACATATCTCTTTTAATAGGCACAAATATTAACACATCATTATATAACCCATATTTTTGGTATATCAGAAAAAATAAAAGACTAAAACCTCACAAAGATGAAATCCTACAGAGTTTCTTGGCACTGTGTTACTGTATAAGCAGGTACATAAGAACAGAAGCTAAGACAGACACGTTGCAGTTTCTGCCCAGTGGCAGTTCAGCACTTCAGTCCCCATCACACAGGCAAGCCATGGGAAAGCATCCAAGGTGGAGGGAGCTGGACTTGACTCTCAATGGTTCCTCAACACTTCTAGCACCAGGACTGATCTAAAATAAAGCTTCTGGGTGTACTTTGTTCCTTCGTCTGCTAACGGCACCACTATGGGCCCGAGGGGCTGAGACAGCTTTCTCTGATCTCACAGAGAGATCAACAGCCCTACAGGGCAAGGATTTAGTCATGAGAAGAGATAAGTTACAAAGAGGCACCTGTGCAGTTTTTCATAAATATTTTGGATTACTATATATTTATTTCATAAATGTTATGGATTATTACTCTTACACATACAGTTTAGTTTTAGGTAGCCCTGCAAGTAGCAGGGAGCTGGACTTCATGATCCTTATGGGACCATTCCAACTTGAGATCTTCTACAATTCTCTGTCTCTCCCTGCCTGCCAGTAGCTCTCTGACATCCTCTGTGTTTCCGGTGTATTTAGTACAACATGTATTTTCTCAAAACTTTCTATCCATCATCCATAATGTATAGCTGAAGTGTTTGGCTTCAGTACATTTACATGGTAATCAAATCATTAGCCTGGGGGAGGCATAACACATTAATGACTTTAGAAATGTTGGTTAAACTCCAGTCCTGATCAAAGAGACCAAAATTTATTGTCATTCCTCTAATAGCCATGTGGTAACCAAAATGAAATCAATTTGATGAAGATAATTAGGTTCCCATCTCCATCACTACACACTTAGTACAATTAGGTGGAATGAGTTTCCCCTCCCAGTAATATGATACTGTTAGCACAGACAAAAATACTCCAGCAACATCAGCCAGGAAACACTTACTGAAATAAATATTTTTCAAATTAGAAACTGCTGGTTCATCAGAATCTGAATACTCCCAGGAGCGTCCACGCCACACACACAGGTCCAGGGCAGAGCTCACAGGCAGACACAAGCAGAGGTCTGCCCTAGAGCAGAGGGCATCATTTTAGGACCCTGCCTGAGCTGTTGAACATGCACAGTTGGGTCCTGGTTCTCCCTCAGGAGCCTACTCCTATTCCTGTGGGGCTGAGGAGATGATGCCCACCCCAGGGACAGAGCTGGTTCCTCCCTGCTGAGCCACGAGCAGCCATGCCAGTGAGTGGGCTTGGTGGCATTTTTGTGGTTCTGCTCATGAGTCCAAGCCAGGTGCAGGAGAGTGGTGAAGCAAAGCTCTGCAGGCAGGGTGGTGGCTTCTCTCAGCAGGGATAAGACTGGAAAGCTGGATCCTCTCCAGGCATTAACATCTCCCACCAGCTGGGATGTTTGCACCCTCTACACCCTGTGCCTCCATATGCCAAGCCCTAAGCACAATTATTTTTCTCACTGAGAGGCCTTTGTATCAGCTTGGTGCTGAGCAGGAAAAGGAAATTAAATCTTTGCTTCTTCCAGTGCTGAACTGACTGGGCTCAGCATTCCTCTTTGCATCAGCTTCATAGGCAGAATATATTAGTGCCCATGTTAATCAAATAATGGGAAACCTGATTTGTTAATGTACTCATTAAAAAGTGGACAAAATGCATTTCCAGTTTCCTAAAAAATAAAAGAATCTGTGTGTGAATATTCAGTAGTTACTCATTGAATTTATTCTGAATGTTGAAAACTTCAATAATTGCATGGATTTTAGCAGGAATGACCCATATCTCTTCAGTGCAGACCTTCAGCTACACAATAACTGCTGCCAATACTTTGAAATAGAGGTAAAGATTAAGTGACTTAGGAACCCCAGACTGGTCTTTGGTCCATGCTGTTGAAAACTGCTCTCAAAGTTTCATTCCCCATATTCTCATGAACACAATATTTTGTCTCTGATATTATCCTGCCACTTGGAAATAAAAGTCTTTGCATGCCCTCAGATTTTAAAATCCTACCGAGTATCTATATCTTAAAAGCCAACTTTCCAACAGAAAAGTATTTACAACTTTCCTATGCAATTTCTCTCTTCAGATTTTCAAAACCACCCTTTGCAGAGTTGTAGTCCAGTGTGCTGTATGACAATTAGCAGAGGTTTTGCAACAGCATCCATTGACATCATAGTGAGAGGATTTTATAGGCACAGGAAAGAGAGGCCCAGAGGAGATAGTTGTCCCAAAACTAAAGCTATCTAATGTCCTTTTCTCTTCTGGGTGTGTCTTCTTTGTTGCATTTAGAGTATTCCTTTGGTGCATTTTGGGCAAAGGTAACCTATGTCTCCGTGTCCAAAATTTCCAGCAGAGCAGGTCTAGCTTCTGAAGAGTGAGATTTCCCAGTCAAGCTTGTGGAAACTGATGGGAGGGGAAGATGGGGACAAAGGCAAACAGCAGCCCCAGGACAGACGAGGCAGTGATCCACACCAATCCCACCCAGTGACAGTGATGGAAATGGGCCCCACATCTCCCAGCCTTCAGGCTGGGACTGTGGGCAGAACATCATATTGTTCCTTGTAGAACTGAATATCACATATCCCTCTCCTGGTCTCAGGAAGGACTGTGGATTACCCCTCTCATGATGCATATATTGAACAAATTAGTGTAGGAGAATTCCATCTAAAGCTACAAAATAGAAAGACATTGTAAACACCTCAAGAAGATCCTGCTGCTGGAGGCTGTGACAGCATAGCTGAGAGACATCACTGCCTGCTTGTCCTGTTCCTACACTCTTCTCTAAGGGCATACATATTCTGTTGTCAATAACAAACAGTGGGGTAATTGGAGGGGTCTTAACCTAATAAAGACATCCTATAATGTTTTTACATTAATCTTAAGGATCAGAACCAAAGCAGGTATCACCTTGGGCTCACTCTGATTTGTTTTGTGGTTCTCATAATATTTTGTGAGACCTTGCTTGACCTTGAGGCTGTAGCTTTGAGGTTTTTCCAAGTGGAGCTACTGGTCTGTGTCGGAAGCATAAAACACCCTCAGCCAGAAGCTGAAGAGCAGAGTTTATGCCCAGGGCTCTATGCAGATCTACCATAAGTACCTCAGGAATGAAGGCTGTAAAACAATTGGACTCCAAAAAGGTGATCGAAATCTCAAGGAAGAAACTACATTAATTATTCCTGCACTTAATCATAGTCTCTGCTACTCTCAGAGGAAATACTGTGATGAATAAGCAGAGAAAATGATCAAAATCCTGGTGTAATGAGCCCTGTGTTAATTGCCCCACTGTCCAATGAAACACAAAAAGTCCTAATGAAGCTCGCAGTCTCATCATCCCTGACTGACTTTTGTTAAGCCTCTGCCTAAAGTGACGTGCCCAGGAGAAACTGTGGGATGCACAGACATCCAGCAAAGGGATTCATCCCTCACCTGGGAGTGCAATGTCCTTCACTGGGGCTTGACTCAACACTGGCCACCTTGACGCCTTGAGAGGCTACCTAGAACAGAGGCTACACAGTGTTAAAGCAATAAAGTAGGTATTTATTAAAAAGGCTTTCAAAGGATGGATCTTGGGCAGTACAAGAGCCTGGCCGTGGCTACACCCAAGATGGACATCCGGTCACACATTTTCACACTTTTGTAACTTTTGGTTTATTTGCATATTGGGGTTGATTGTCCAATTACAGCTTCAGGTCATGAAGTCCCATCCTCCCAGTTTGCTCCCTTCAATTCGCTGTTGTTTATACTTTTTGGGCCTGAAGCTGCAACAGTGTCCTTGGTTCTCAGGCTGGAAAAGGATTGTTTTGTCTGACTAGAGCGTGAGGAGAACTTGCTAACACTTTATATGAAGTTCAGAGTTATACACTAATGCAGTACAGAACCTGGAAGATATAAAAGCTAAAACTTAAGGCATCAATCTCAGCCAAGCAGAACTGTCAGCACTCTGTGGGCCAATGGCCAGAAGGAAGCATAGTATAATCCTCAATTCTTTTCCACATTAAGAGGTGGTGCATAATGCCCCCAGTGCCTCCCCAGCCATCCCTCCCTTACATGCCACTGATGCTCAAGATTTCCCAGCAGCAGGAGAAAGGCAGATTTTTTTTTCTCTGTACTGGTTCTCTATGGGACAAGTTGTTATCACAGCATGTTTGGGGACTTTTGCTGGTGTCACACCACAATACCCACCCTGCTGAATAAATGTGACACAGACATGCCCCTGTGATTCTCACCAGGGTTACCATGTACCAGAGACCAAGGCAGGTGAGGAGCACGTGCCTTCAGAGCAGGGGTTTGACAACAGTGTGGCCCTGGTGATGCAGAGCAGTTGCTATTTATTCACCATGCAGCAGTGTGGGAAGGGGGACATCTGGAGTTTCTCTGGACCTGCATGAAGGTTACTTTGATCATCTGAACTGGAGCTCACTCTAACTGAGATTTCCTTAATAAGCCAGTTGTTATTTTGACACAACACCTCTGATTCTCCAGCCAAATGCCCTAAAACACACCACAAAACCTTTGTACCATTCCCTTAGCATGGATTCAAGCTGCAGTGAGAGCTCACAGTGGGGAGGACATGGAAGGCAGATGTCTCCATCGGGTGCCTTGGTCACCCAGTGGGTCATGGGATGGACATCCCAAATCATCCCCACTGGAATCAGGTGTGGAAGAGTTGCCTTGAAAGACTCAGCCATCTGCTCTTAGCTGGCAACAGGCAGTAGCATCAGTTATTCTTCCCCCTTCCTGTAAAATGCCCTGAGATCCCCAGATGAAAATGTACTTCAAGTGCAACGTATCTTTGCTTATAAAGTATTTAAGGCACATCAATCCGACTCACAGAACTCATTTCAAACAAATGAACAACCTTTGAAAACATTTTACGGACATTATTTCCTCTCCAGCTGAACTTCATCTCTTGAATTTAGTCTGATGTTATGGTTTGATTATTCTCTAAAAGAATTAAATTGGAGGATGGGAGAAATGAAGGTATTCCCTGGAAATCCTTTCATTTTATTAAAGCTTCTTTTATTGCTTGTGTTGTGTTTGTCCAAACCACTTGTCCAGATTTCATTACCCCAATTTAAAACAGCAGCACTATGTCTAAATGTGGTTATGACTGAAAATGAAGGTATGCTGCAATATTCCCAGGGAGAGTGGAACGTGCTGCTTTTCTGGGCTGAGCTTGGAGAAAATAGGTTATAGATAACACACACGTTCATCCATCAAATATCACACTACAAAACAGTGCTAATGTGCTAAAAGAGATTTTACAGCCCCAAACCATTAAACATTAGTGATTCAGACAGAAATTACCCTTTTTAAGCCAGGAATGACCAACACTAATCAGTACAAAATCGATCAAATGCTATTGACCATTAAGGACGAAGAGTGAGCTTGGCCCTCCACAAGATCAATTAGTAGCAGCAACTTCTCCAAAAGAGCATTTAAAGAAAGACACGGTACAAAATCTGTTCCAAAATGTGCTGGACCAGCAAATCACATCACCTGCCTATTGACCCTGGGGTGGAAATCACCTGTGGAAATGGGGCTTGGGCCACAAGGGACTGAGAAAGAAGAGAACAGCCCAGTTCACTCAAGGCAGGAGTGGAGAAGGCACAAAATCAGAAATATTTAGAGACAGACAACAGGCTGCCTGTCCAGAGAAAGCTTTGAGGAGCAGTGGTCTACAGCTTCCACCATGTGACCACTTGTTTGAGATCCACAACAGGGGAAGCTCAGGCAGAGCCTGGCACCTCGGGGTGATGGCCAAGGGCTGGGCAGAGCTGTGGTGGCCCTGCACCAGCTCCTGGACAGCACACATGGAAAAGCCATGGTGTGAACTCCATCATGGTCCAGCTCTGTGCTCTGAGAGGGTCTCCTTGACACCAGGTTATCACTGTATGAGATGCTGCACCAGAAGTTTTGAAACTCAAAAACTGGGGAAAGAACATTTTGGAGAAGTGATTTGAAAAAAATAATTCATTTAAATTTATTAATTTAGCTGTAGAAGATGTCCAGTTTGAAATAGATTGCTGCACACTTTTTCAATATATACCCAATAGTCATGCTTGATCTCTGCAGACCAAAGTTTATATTTCTTTAATAATTACATACTTCAAGACAGACACTTAAATTTGACAAAGTACACAAAGTTATATTACTGCTTGGGATTATGCATATTTCAGTGCTATTATTATTAATTTCTAACAACCATGTGTTCTTGGTATCAATCAAAAGCAAAATTCATGACTGCAATTCTACTGTGCCCATGCAGTTTGTCAGTCATAATTACTGAACTTGTTATCATTCTTTCTCTGTAGGAACATATCATTTGTATTAACCATTTACTAGAACTGTATATATATTTATTCCAGCTATTTGAAATGTACTGAAAATGTGTGTCAGCTCAAAAGTAACTACTGCAAAATTCTGAACAGTACACAACATCCAAAGCACAGTCAAGTGCTCCATTCCCACCTAGTGACAAACACAAATAATTCTACATTTTGTTACAGCTTTTGTTACTGAAGTTTCCTGGAGCCTGGTGCTGACTGCAATAGGAACCATTCAAATCCCAAATAACCTTAATTCACCACCATGTCTTGGCACCAAACCCAGCTTTCTCTGATCAGTCAGGGGGTTGCAGAACCAGGCTGCTCCCCTCTTACAGCCACCAGAGGGGCTCCAGTGATCACTGTGTTTGCAAACACAGTAGAGGGAGCAGAAGAGGTACAGCCACTTTTTTATAACAGACCAACATCAGAAATGAGCATTTAGAGGTGGGAAGGCAAGGGAGGACATACACCATGTGCCTCTGGCCACCCTCCCCAGGCCCTGACAGTGCTGTCTGGTTCCCACCTCCCTACACCCAGCAGCAAAGTTGGATTGCTTCAAACAGCAATGTCCTTGCAAAACAAAACATCAAATTATTGCTCACCCTCAGCACAAAGTATTACGCATCCTCTCTTCTCTGCCTGAAACCTGATGGGGGAATGGCTGGGTCCTGCTCAGCTCAGGCCTTTCTAGCACAAGCTGTGTCTCTGTTTAAACCCTCACCACTGGGTGTCCAGGACAGGCAGGAATGGAGGCTGCGTTCTAGAACAGCCTCACATACATCCCCCTTGAGAACCAGCCTTTGGGCCTTAAAGCATGACTTTCTGAGGGCTGAAAAGCTATTTACAAGTGACTGCTAAATTGCATTTTTCTCTTTCTAGGATCTTGCATGATTTGCCACCTATAGGTGCATAAAACAGGCCAAATGATTGTATTTCAATTTCTAAGACCTGTTTTCAGAGATCTGTAATCTGTAAAGAATACAGATATCTTAGGTTTATAGCCTATTGTGGCTTCCCCTTAGTTTAGGACTAAGTTGTGATAAACACAGATCCAGCTCACTGAGAAGAAAAGTATATGAAGGATAAAAAAGGGGGGAGAAACAATTATAGATATTTTGTTTCTTTAACCTTTCTCTTACGCTAGAAAAACCACAGCATCCTCCTACACTTCAGAATTACCACTTTGAATTTTTTGCTATAATGGGTGGAGACATAAGAATACAACAGGCTTTTTAATTAAACATTGTTACTTTGCAAACATCTCGTAAAGCCCTCCCTTCCTCACTCGTTGGGAACAACACGCCAACTTAAAACTTCGCACACGTATCTCTGGAGCGTACGTGGGAATTCATCGCCTGTGGCATTTGCCATCCGCAAGCCACACATTTGGTGTAAGCCGGGTGTGGGCACCTATTGCGATCACACCTCCTTTTGGGATGGAGAGAGCCGAGATGAATTTTCTGTTGGCACAGCACAGGCACAGCCCCTGGCGGGATGCGCTGCCGTTCCAAGGAAGATCCCAGAGCCGCGGTGCCGGCAGCGGGGCCGGCCCGGGGCGGGCGGGGAATGCCGAAAGGCAGCGGCGGCAGCACAGGCTGCCCCCGACTGCTCCCGTGGCTGCAGCGAGCACGGCAAGCAGCGATCGAAGCAAGCTGCGGGCACGGCAGCGATGGAGGCGGTGGGGATTGCTGCTTACACCCGGCTGCTGCTCACACTCCGCTGCTGCTCCTCTCGCTGCCGGCTGAATGTTTAGGAGTTTATCCTGTTTAGGGAATTACAGAGCAAGAGCTTGGCAGAGCAGACAGCGCGAGACAAAATTGGTCCATAAGTTTACGGGGCAAGGTTTAATGAACTCCTGGAGTCTGCGGAGGGTACCAGTGCCTTAGGTGTTAAACATGTTTATTTATTGCTCCACCAGTTCTCTGGTGGAGTTTATACATGTTTTGGCCAAGCAAAGCAAGGGTTTTGAGGATTTTTTTGTACTTCTTGTAATTCGGCGGAAGGCTTGTATTGGGAGATTGATCAGACACCAAAGGCAGTATTGGAAATATTACTGTATCTGAAGAAATCTTCTCATAAAGTGCATGATGCCCTTCACCTATGCATTGCTTTTACAGACAGTTTGAACTATCCAAATATATCTGTCAGGTTACTTCCTTTCTGAAAGGAAAAATAAAATTTTTGACTGGATGGAGAAAGATGATTTAGTTGACTTCAAACTTGTTTCATTTGGGAATCTTTTGCTGCTTAGGTAAAAGAACCAAAAGCTGCTTAATTATTTTGAAAAAACACATTACTTCAAAGTAATGCAACTTTCCAGGGGTAGAAATTGATGTATTTGCAAATTATGCTGGTCAACCTTAACCACAACAAGGTAGTTTTTGGTGGCAAAGTATTTCTCAAAGAAATATTACCTAAAAAGACAGCAAAGACTTTACACTGGCCTTGAAGGAAATCATAAATGAATGACAAACACCCTAGAGCTGCTTTCACCCATGGGCTTGAGCCAGTAACCTCCCTCCTGACAATTAAAAAATTCCTGAAAAGCCTAAGTCAGGTACTGCTGTGTGTTTTGTATCACCACCATGCTTAGGTAGACACTACATACAGGCTGCTTTACCTATTTAGTTCCTGCAGTAAAGTGCTCGATTCAAGCCTGTGGCAGCCAAAAAGAGCCAGTGGAGGTTTTGGAGCTACCACTCCCCAAAAGGGGCTGGGGGGCTGTGTCAGCTGATTCCGGGAGTCCATCTGAGCACACCTGGCTTTTCTGGTGGAGGGGTCTCTCACTCTCTTGAGAGAATTTGAATTTTTTACATGATCTGGTCTCCCTGGAGAGAGGACTGCCCTTAGGAAATCCCTCAGTGAACCCTGCCGCACCAGACAGGGGGAGCTGGCATGGGGCCAGCACTGCCCTGGCCATCCACTGATGGGTTCAGGCTCCCTGCATTTTGGCACCTCAGTGTAGCTGCAGGCACCACCTGTGCACTCTGGCAGGGATTACTGATCATTTTGTCAGGCAGGATTGGCACTGCCACCATGACCCAGCACTGGTGAACAGGGTCTGAGCAGGGAGCTCCAAGTCTGACCCTTCCCTACGTTTGCAGCATGGCTCCAGGCAATGCAGTATCTCCAGACTGTGTCAGCTTGCTGCAAGTAAGAATCAACCTCCCTGTACCCACCTGCCAAATAAACCATATTTCAGTGACTCCAAAATGAGAGTTGTGTCCCTAATTTATGAGCAACAAAAGTGTAGGAGACTTTGATTAAACCATTCATGTGATTAGCTAAAATACTTTATTACCTTTAAAAACTGGACAGAATAAGCTTACAGCTTTCTTTTTTAAGTGCTACAGGCTTTTTATTCTCTCTCCACCCTCATCAGCCGCCTTGCACTTGGGTTGATCTGGGCCATGGAGTCACCTTAGCAGCTCATGCCACCAGCCCCTGCTCCCATCAGCACCACCTTGTCTCACCAGCAAACACCAGCCTAGAGCCCCTGGACTGAGAGGGCAGGGGACAGCCTGGGCTCAGTGACTTTCTGTGGGGTCCTTAAGGCAGAGAACCAATGGATGTCATCAGTATTTCCTTTGCAGGTTGTTGTATCTTGGTGCTAGATAGCTGCCAGCATCTGCTGTTGGCCAAATGTCTGAGGATGTTCCATTCCCCAGGAAGATTCACATGTGGGTGATTTCCACATGCACAATCCCACCCAGACGAGCACACTAAGCTGGAAAACAATGACCTCCACAAAGGAGTAGAAATCTAGCCCTGAAATGCAACAGAAGCAAGCTAATTAAAATGATAGCAAAATAAGAGAGATGTAATTATTAAAAATCAAAAATGCTTTGAGGCCTTTAAAGCAGCAAAACTGTGCTTGCATTATTGCCTCTAAATGTGGTGAGGGAAAGGTTAATGGAAGGGGACCAGGTGAGCCAGGGGAAGGGAGGCTCTTTTCTTTCCATCAGCACATCTGAAATCATGTTACATTCATAGATGTTTTAAGATATTTTGCTGATTGCCTTTGCAAAGCAAAATACCTCCACTGCCCTAAAAGATCAATTATATTCCTTTACAATGTCCTACAGGCACATGAATTATGAACCAACAGAGGTTTGCTTAACTCCTCAGACAAAACGAACAGACCTGATTTTATTTTTTCCCTGTCTGCATATCTTGGTGTGCCCTCTGCTGGCATTTATTCCTAACAACACATCCCCGTGTGTCCAAACCTTCCTCCCTGGGAAAAACCTGGGGCCGGTAGCTCTGCTCACTCAGGGGGAGTTTTGGTAAACACGACAAGAAATTTCTGACAGAAAAAGAAGAAAATAAAGGCAGGCGCATTGGCAATAGAGCAGAACTGGTGCAGAGCTCCGAGATGAGAGCACCTATCATGTGAACACTGAAATTGTTCTCCCCAGCCCTAAGACAGAGGCTCCAGGAAGGGTGGATGGGGTGGCTGCTGGAGGTGGTCCCAAATGTGCCCATCCCAAACGTGCCCACCCAAGGTTTTGTCAGCAAGTCTTTGACACGGGTAGGAGAAATGGTTTGGCAGCCACTGACAAAAACCATGTTCTGGCACAAATCCAGCACATACCTGCTGTCCTTAAACAACCAGAACATTTCTTTCATTCTTGCCACAAGTTTTTTACAGAGATGGGTGCTGATTTATACTTTGAAAACCAGCTAAATGGGAAAGAATGGAACATAAATAACAAAAATTAAGAATTCATTCTGGCATATTTGTTGAATTATGGAGGTCTAGGAGCAGTGTCAGAGATTTCCTCATTTAATATCTTTTAAGTGTATGTTGACTCCTGAATTTTTACACCAAATGGGCCTGGGACCACACAAGCAGGAAAGCCCATCTTTTCCCTGCAGAGCCATTCCTAATGAAGCAGAAAAGATTTCTTTCCAAATAAGAAAAAGAATGTCTCTGCTCTCAGATGCCTCATGCAAAACTGTTGTTGCTAATAGAGGAACACCAGTATAAAATCAGTCCCAGAGAAGAGGTGGGCTGCCTGACAGGGAAGAATGGTGCAGCCCTGGCACAGCACTCTTGGCACAGAGTACCTTTGCTGTGGAAAGCCCTTGGGCAAGAGTTATTCCCAACACATTTGCAAGGGGCAATCACTCAGCAACCACATAACATTGCCCCAGTGCCTGCAGCTCCCTGATAGCCAGAGCTCACCTACAAGTTTGGCAATTCACTGATAACTTGTAGACCTCAAAAACAATGGACAAGCCCCTTCCCTCCTTCCCAGCACCTGGGTGCTAAAACCCCGACATTCTCATTTATCTTCTACCTGTGACTCCAGAGGTCCTCAGAGGAGGATCCCAACCAGGCCTTCATGTCCCATGTCCCCAGATCTGGGCTGACCACATTTGCACTGACTGCTGGAGGTCACCTCCAAGAGAGATCCCGCTCTTGCCTGCACCATGGGAAGCACAGATACCCACAGCCCTGCTCCCAGAGAGGCCAAGTGCCTGCACAGGAAGCTGCTGCTCACCATCCATCACCCAAATACACAATGAGGTTGATCCTGTGCAAAAATTTAGGATGTAAAAAGATAAGGATAAAGGTATGAGGGAACAGAGGGAGGAGGCAAGAATGAGCAGCAGCAGCACCTTTGTTTTCCTTGGGCTGAGCACTGGGCTATGCTGCCTCTAACCCCAGCAGAGGGAACAACCTACCCACGGTACTCACAGAGAAATCATAATACCAAATATTCCCTGTAAATTACCCACATTATTGGCAATTTCTCCAAGTCAAAGCTTGCACATTTGATGGAACTACAGGGCTGAAAATCTATGCCTTGATAGGGCTCCACCGAGCTCAGCTGGAATCGCACAATCGTTCGCCTTGCAGGATCGAGGTCTCCATCTGCATTTTGACATTGTTTATTTCCAGCAAGAGCTCTGAAACTTGTTGGCAAGACTGATGGTGTTTAGAGGTCATTTGTTCTGTTGCATCTGGAGAAGAGGAGATAACTTTAAATACTTGTAATCAGCTTATTAACAAAGTGGATCAGAAGTCAGATACCATTTCTCCTATGATTTTATACTTGTAAATTTCAGGAATGCAGGTTAGAGGAAAAAATCAAAAGGATATTAACTAAAGATTGCAATCAAATTAAGCTGTATTAAAATAGGTCTACGTGTTATCAAGTATAACATAAGGCTGTGTTGCAAGGTGGAATGGACGTCTAGATAAATGAATCTTTGGCCTTCAGTATAGGAAAACAAATATAAAGGCTATTGACTGAGCAGCTTGGTTGTGGCATCACAGAAGCTGCTTAGGAAAAAGCCTGACAAGGAAAAATCTTTGTTTGTGCATTTGGCTTTACCTTTCTGTGTCCCTTCAAGTCACTTTGAGACAGGAAGATGCTGAACACAGCAAGGGAAATCCTTTTTCAGGAGGCAGAGAGAACAGTGGAAGAGGACACCCCAGTGGCTGTGGCTCTCTAGTGGGAGAGCAGAAATAAGTGATGCTTCAAAGACAGTGGTAGGTGGTTCAAGGTAAAATGCCAAACAAGCAGAGGAGACTCTTGCAAACGATTGCTGAAGGCTTGTTGAGGCCAACAGCATGGCCAGGAGGGATGTGGTGTGGAAGAACCAGAGTGCATTTCGACACTTAAGAGCCCAAAAATAGGATGCTTATATATCTGTAATACTGAACACTGTGATCCTGGAGCACTCAGGGCAATGCACATCACTGCTGCAAACACAGGATCTTGCTGGGGAGGTCTCGTGCACAGGGAGGTTACTGCAATGAATGCTTGACCTTGCAGCAAAGCCTCCTGTATTTAGCAATACAAACTGAGGCCTCTCTGGTAAGGAAGATATTATTCCAATCTTTCTTAAACTTCAGCTATAAGGGAAACCTTTTAAGGGTTCAGGGAAGTAGATCTGTTTTAAAACTCAGATAAACTTGATTTCTCAACCTGTGACAACACCAGTCAAGACCTGGCTGAACTCGCTCCGGACCCTCAGCCAAGTCCTCAAATACTCAGTGTTCCTGCTCACTGCCCTGGATCACATCAGCTCCTCCAAAAGAACAGTGACAAACCCATGATGTCACCTTTTCTGCTCCTCTTTTTACTCGCACAGACACTGACTTATGTCAGTTTTTCATCTTCTCAACTCCTTCGCTCACTTTAGTGACTAAAGCCCATCACCTTCACAGCCTCTCGCCCTCTCCTGTGATTGCATGGTCGAGCTGATGTTCCCTTCCTTGGGGTCCTTGTCCCCATCCCCTGCACAGCCACCCACGGCCACCAGCCCCAGCCCTGACACTCCCACAGAGCTCCTGGGGAACGTTGGACACTGACTGCTGCAGCACCACAGAGCCCTCTCATCGGTCTCTTTGCAAACACCAGCTGAGCTCAGACACAAAGCTGCCTCTCTCCAGACCTACTGCTACCCAAATGCCTATTTGCCTAATCTCCCCAAAGCTCACCTGATACTGAAGTAGAGCAGAGCTGCTTCTCCCTAAGTCCTGCCTTGCTCTTGGGTGTTGCATTTATTTCAGAGTTTAGCTCTGAATATTTTTTTATTTATGTTATTTTACACCATCAGTGAATCAACAACCTTTCCCTCTCCAACCAAACTAAAATGATGGTTCTGGTCACACTCCAACTTTCTGCAGACTCCTTTCCTTTAGTCTCACAGTTGATACAGCTGAAAATGGCATTATTCTCTGACCATATCAAACATCTCTTAAAGAGCTCTGCAACATCAAGTGTTGTTTCCTGGTTTTTTGGGTTTTGTTTGTTTTGTGGTTTTTGTTGGTTTTTATTTTTGTTAAGGCTGTACAAGCTCACAAGATTCTTGTTTGCACTGCAAAGGCCCTTTGCAGCTGCTTCCTCCCACCTCTCTCTCAGCTTTTGGAAGCCCACCCTGACCAGACACTCAATATAGTTCCAAGCAAATATTTCTGTCCAGTGACTTATCCTGGCAATTCCCTTGTTATCCCCATGGTTCCCACACAGAGCTAGTGTGAAGAGGTGGAAGGGGAAAGAGGGAACTTTCAAAGTTCTGAGAAGGCTGAAAAATGTGAAAGAGAAGCCTCCAATACCTGTGTGTGTCTGTGAGCAGCTGCTTGCTGTCTAACAGCTTCCTCTGTAGAGCAGGAGCAACCCTTGGGATGCTGTGCTTGCAGGGTTTTGCCCAGTACCCCCTTACTGCTTTATTCTCCAGAAACAGCTCTACCTGCTCGTCTCTCTTTCTAGCAGAGCAAAACTTCAGGATTTCGGACAGTCTTGCCTGCTGATACTTGTACTTTTCTTGTGACTGCTGGCTTTATGTGGACCACAGCTAATCTCCACAGGGATATGGCTCTCTAACGGGCTCTTGTTAAACTTTCCTTCAATTCACTGTTCACAGCTGATCTCTTTATACTTGCTTCTTTTAAGACCTTGCCAGAATGTTTTCCAAAAGCAAAACACTAGTTTGACAAAATAAATCAAATTATTAAAAAAAAACTACTGGAAACATACACCTGCATGGACATAAGGAAGATGCTGCAGTTGAGCAAGAAAAAAAGAAGGAAAAAATTCAGTGTTTAAGAGGTGGCTCCATCTCTTGCTGGCACAAAACAGTTACAAGCAAATTTCATTTGATGCCGTTTCAGATGCAAGGTCAAGATCAGGTTCCTGTGCCTGCACCAAAGTAAATGCTGTGCACTTGCTTAGTTCAAGGAAATTGAATTTTCTGCTCAAAAACAATTTGGAGACAGACGTATGTACCTCCTCTGGTACCTCCTGTATTTACATTTGTTTCTGGACATCAAAGATCCCCCTTGGTAGCTCCTCTGCAGATGGGCATCCAGTAGTGTCCTCAAGTAAGCACAGGAGAGATATAACAAATCATGTTTTCACAGAAACACAGCATCAGTTTGGATGCTCAGAGCCAACATATGGTCAGGTTTGATTTCCTCAGTTTTGCTGGTAATGGCAGAAATGTCTTGGATTTTATATATATATATATATATTTATAATCAGCTAATCCTTCCGTTTCCTATGGAAAGCTCATGCTATGATGTTTGCATTGGTCAGATTTTTGCAAGATGAAAAAATGAGCATCTGAAAGTGTTTATTCACTGAGAAGTACTTATATCTGGAACTGAGGCAATGTAGCTTCAGTTTCCCAACAGTAAACTCTAAGTAGCCTTATATAATTTGGGAGGGAAAATCATCTCTTTGCTTTTCTTATATTTCTGTAAACCACGCATCTGTGGCCAAGAACTTTTCAGCTCATTAATTCAGCGGCAATATAAAATATATACAAAATTAGAGTATCATTTTCAAAAACAGGCACCTAAAATGAAGTTTCTAGATCCATATTTAGGCTCATGAATCTGATTTTCCAAGCTAGCAACCACCTGCCAGACTGCACAGAACGCTGATGGGAGCTCAGCACCTTTGAAGGTGGCACCACTCAACAACAGCATCCAACATTCTGACAGCCTTCTGGCACAGACAGTTTTCACAAGCTTCATAAAACATGAGAGGCCAAAACAACATCTCCTGCAATTATCCACACTGAAAAACAATCTTAATTAATAATATCATCACTACACCCTCTACCCTTTAAAGTGCTGCTGAAAAGTTTTGCCTTTCCTTCATCTCTCTCCCTTCTAACGCTTAATCCTGTACTTCAAGTTTTTATCATACCATCAACCTGATTTCAGAGGTGTTTGTCGTGTGGTGTGTCAGATTTTACTCTTTCTTATTGTTGGGATTACTCACCTTTCTATATGCTCAGACATCACAGCCTCAGAGGACACACTGCTCCACAAAATACTCGGGCTCAGGTTTGTGTCTGTACAAGGCTGATCTCAGTGACATAGCAAAGATTTAGGTAAGGTTTAAAAAAAAAAAAACAAAATCGAGATTTCTGCCTTTATCCAAATTGAGCACGTTAAGGAAGAAGGTTCATTAAAAGTATTAAATGCTAAGCCCACATAAATGTATGACATTAATTTGATGAAGTCAGCCAGTTATTTGTTCTCCTTTCTGTCAAAATGCCACCTCTGTGTAAGACTGATCCTGTCTGTATTGAAGATTTATACTTCAACCAAAATCACTGGGGCCAACTTGAGTCAGAATTTTGATCAGTGAAGCCAAAATCTATACATATTTTTACTTGGATTTGTGAACAAGACTGTCAAATTTTGACAGATCAACAAGGTGAAAATTTGAAGGAAAGGCCATTTCTTAGTTTAGAAAGGCCATGCTTAGTTTCCCAGAACTAAGGCCTTACTGAAAACACATCAATAGCTCCCTGATGCTATCTATATGTTTGGATGCCTCTATTTTGGCTTAGTTAGAGAGATTCCCTAGTCAATTCAGACTGTTCAGGCCCAAAATACTGAACCTTCCAGTGCTTCAATGGGGCCTCCAAGAAAGTTGGAGACAAAATTTTTAGCAGAGCCTGTTGTGATAGGGCAAGGGGTCAACTTGATTAAAAGAGGGTCAACTTAGACTAGATATAAGAAGCTTTTTATAAAACTTCACCTGTGCCAGTGTTTCACCACTGGCACAGGATGCCCAGGGAGGTGTTGGATGCCCCATCTCTGGAAACATAAAAGAGCTCTGAGCAACCTGGTCTAGTTGGAGATGTCCCTGATCATTGCAGGGTGGTTGGACCAGGTAGCCTTTAAAGATCCCTTCTAACTAAAACCACCCTGATTTTTTTTTGACTGGCAAAATATTCTCAAAGGGATTGTGTAAAGCATCATCTCCTTCTTCCAAATCAACTATTCACTCAAGAAATTTCCAGTCCGGGCATGACTCCCAATAATCCACATGCCCTGCTGCCGTACCTGAGGTTTGCATGTAACATCTGCACTTCTCTGCTAAGATTACAAATCCTTGTAATTTGTAATCCTAGGAATGCATCAGCTGTTGAGTGATCTCTACACCATTGCAACACTTGAAATGGAAAATTCAATATATACAGTTAAATTTGTCTCTATATGTCCTATAAGCTTTTCCCCCAAAATCAAGGACACAGAAACCAAAAAGACTGATTAAAAAAAAGGCAAAGGAATCTTAACTTCCAGTTGTTTCCATTCTAGGCTCTAGCCATAAGCACATCCCAATACCCATGCTTCCCACTGAGCTCAGTCCTGCTGTTTTCCCCTTTGCAGGCTGGCCGTGCCCTGCTCCCATCTCTGCTTTCCCTTCTCACGAAGTCAGGGGCATTCACTAGACACTGACTTCCCAGCAGCTTATTCCCAACTGACCAATAAATTCCATCTTTTAGACATGCACTCCTCTGAACCACTTTGCATTTTCTTTCTGCCTGCCTCCCTCAGCTGTCCCAATTTTATTCCAGTTTCTCATTCTCCATCATTATTCTTCCTCTGTGTTCCTCATCTGCAGTCCAAACGTTTTCCCCACAGATGTGCCTCTATGTTTCTCAAATTATCTTAATTTCTTCTCAAATGCTGGGTCACCACTCTTGCACACAGGACACAAGCTCCGAACTAAGGGAAAAGTCTTTCTCCCTAACTCCTCTGCAGCACTTGAAATCACTGCATACTCCTTTCCAAAACCTTAAGTCCCCTAAAACATCACTGCAAGTCTATTTTCTCTCATCAGTTAAGATGCACAGACTTGATTCAGTCTTAACTAAACCCAGACTATTAATGCGTACAGCCTTCAGGCAATTTCCATTATTATAAATTTTCATCTGAGCAATTAAAAAAAATCATGAAGATGAAAAAGTGCACATTGATATCAGTCAGTTCTCTCCTCCCAGCACAGGACTGCTGGATGATCTTGTTTCATTGGCACAGGGTTTTGAAATAAAGATGTAACTAAATTTGTTCTGCCCTAGGGAGAAGAGAAAGATCACAAATATAAGTGGAAGAGGAATCACACAAAATCAATGTTAAACTCAAACAAATGCCAAGTATGACAAGTTTTGATGGAAGGAGACAGAACTGTAGTTTCCAACAAATGGAAATGAAGCTTTGAGTAAAGCAACACATTTAACACGCAGTGGTGTCATTCCACAGCAGTCACCAGCCAGGCCGAAGCTTCCATTTTCAAAACAATTCAAGGCAGAGGCAGAACTGGGTTTTTTTCTACATTAACTCTCTTCTATTGTACATGCCACCACTGACATTTTACACCATTTCCATTTTCCTAGAGTAACTCTGAATGCTTGAATTCCAACTTCTACATGGCCTGCTGAACCATGCCAGAAACTCCCCAAACCTGTACAACACATCCAAGCTGCTAATTCAGAAACTCAAATTCAATGCTGCAAACACTCACCAGCCCCAACCCTACACCTCTGAGAAACTGCCCCTCACGGTAGTACTGAATATTCTCACTTGGAGGACATTGACAAGCAGCACATCTACAAAATCCCACACTGCTCCAGTATAACACCTCTCCCAGTTAATGGTCTGTTTTGACCAGGATTTACAGTCTGAATTAAACAGGATTTCCTCTGTAAGCTCCTGCAAATTATTTATGTTCAGAAAACTCCAACCTGTGGGAATTAGAAAAGGTAACAACACTCCTTAAAAATAAAATATCACAAGGCTGAGTAATTTTTCAGTGACATACTCAGGTCTCAACAGAGCATTAAATAAAATTTCTATGACGGCCTAAAGAGCAAACTATGGTGCATGACAGAGTGGTTCTTCTGCAGCTCATCTTCAGGTTTAAACACAGACATACTCCTGAAACCACTAGTTGTGCGTGATACTTACTCACGAGTTTACAATAACACTAGCAATACTAAGTTTAAGTCAGTTGGCAGTTTGGAAGCCCTCAGCTAAAATCAACTAAAGCCCAGGGTTTGGCATTCTATCTCAACACAGCCCTTATATCAGTTGTGCTACCTTGGAACTCCAGTCCCTTATTTTTGGTCCATATCACCAGCAACTCTGATTAATTCCAAATGTGGCAATGAGGGATCCTAAAGCACATTGAAGGAGAATAAGGTGCACATAAAGCAACGTCCTGCACTCAGGTATCAGCCAGGACTCTGCCTTGGCTTCTGAAACCCAAGGCTTTCTACAACACCAAGTCCTTTGGGTTTTATTCCAACACTACACAGCTTTGGTTTAACAGGGGTGCAACAAGCAACGAACCTTTAACCTACAGGAAAACTAAGGGTTTTCCTCATCAGAGTAGTTTTGCAATACTTTATTTGTATTCTAAACATTAAAAAAAACTTGTTTAGATTTCATTTTAAAATGTCATTTTTTGAAGTGGGGTGAAAAGTCACTTGGAAACTTTTGCATAATCTGCATAAGAAGATGCAATTACAATTTTTTTCCATACAGAACGGGAGAAGACAGTACAAATGGAGTCCTGAACAACCTTTCAGTCTAGATANAAAAATAAAATATCACAAGGCTGAGTAATTTTTCAGTGACATACTCAGGTCTCAACAGAGCATTAAATAAAATTTCTATGACGGCCTAAAGAGCAAACTATGGTGCATGACAGAGTGGTTCTTCTGCAGCTCATCTTCAGGTTTAAACACAGACATACTCCTGAAACCACTAGTTGTGCGTGATACTTACTCACGAGTTTACAATAACACTAGCAATACTAAGTTTAAGTCAGTTGGCAGTTTGGAAGCCCTCAGCTAAAATCAACTAAAGCCCAGGGTTTGGCATTCTATCTCAACACAGCCCTTATATCAGTTGTGCTACCTTGGAACTCCAGTCCCTTATTTTTGGTCCATATCACCAGCAACTCTGATTAATTCCAAATGTGGCAATGAGGGATCCTAAAGCACATTGAAGGAGAATAAGGTGCACATAAAGCAACGTCCTGCACTCAGGTATCAGCCAGGACTCTGCCTTGGCTTCTGAAACCCAAGGCTTTCTACAACACCAAGTCCTTTGGGTTTTATTCCAACACTACACAGCTTTGGTTTAAACAGGGGTGCAACAAGCAACGAACCTTTAACCTACAGGAAAACTAAGGGTGGGTTTTCCTCATCAGAGTAGTTTTGCAATACTTTATTTGTATTCTAAACATAAAAAAACTTTAGATTTCATTTTAAAATGTCATTTTTTGAAGTGGGGTGAAAAGTCACTTGGAAACTTTTGCATAATCTGCATAAGAAGATGCAATTACAATTTTTTTCCATACAGAACGGGAGAAGACAGTACAAATGGAGTCCTGAACAACCTTTCAGTCTAGATACTTTACTGGCAGCGTGACCATTAGTTCTACAGAAGACCTACTGTAATAAACAGACTTGGCCTTCTCTTCCAAACTGTGCTCATCAATGCCTCAGAAACAAACTTTTTGAGTAGAAAAGAGTGGAAGGTGAATAGGGAGATTTTTTGACTACAAAAAATTGAAACATTGACATCAACAGCAACCTTAATGCAACACAGAAGAACAGCAAATTGCAAAAAAAAAAAAAAAGTTGAATGTTTTAATGCATTTTGAGTTGTAATGAAGAAAAACATTTTACATCTAAAAACAAATTAGCAGAATAATAAAAAGTGGTTCCACATAACTTATAAATTCTTTTCCCCGAAAGGTAGTTTTCACAGATTTAGGCAACAAATAAGATGTTTCATTTCAGATATTTCTGATTGTAAAGTATACACAAACTTTGTGAAAATTGATGTGCATTGCTTGAAACAAAGACACAGAAGCTTGGTTTTGCCCGGTGATGAGTTTTCTGTGAAATTCTGCACAATACTGAAACTGTAACTGCAACTCTCCTCCATCTAATGAAATGCTGGACATTGTTCAGTGCTGAAAAAACACTCTTTAGAACATTTAGAGCCATGAAATGTTTTCAACATATTTAGTCAATGTAGCATTATTCACTACCCCTGCTCACATATTTTGCTTCAAGGGGAATGGCAGTTGGGCTTACCCTTCAGTACAGTATAGAAAACTAAACTAAGTGATAGTTGTGTTCAGCTGATTTAAGTATTAGCCTGCTCATAAGAACGTGGCTCTAGCACCTTGTTTGGTTGATTCTTTTCAAAATGAAACCATGTAATCACCCATTCCTGGTGCCAGAGGATGGTCCCTCTGGTGATATAAAAAGTTTGCAGCAATGATGATTAAACTGCATAGAGTCCAGTGGTTCTGTGTTACATATGTATGAGAGAAGCTTAGACACTTTAGTTTAGCAGGACCAAAACCAGTGACCCTATCCTCTGCCTCAGGTAATAAAGGAGAGCTATTGCTCCAGATCCTACACGCAGGCCATGCTGGAGAAACTACTTGTACTGGCCAGACATTTTTCTCTTTTTTAAAAAACAGCATAAACCTTTGTAAAGTTCTCTCTGTTACCAACTAAAAGAAAGTGAGTCTTGTTTTCTTAAGGAATAAAACCTGTAACCCAACATCAAATGGCTTTAACCCAGAGTAAAAAAAAACCCAGGAGAAAAAATAAAAGTGAAAATAAACATTGTCACCATCATTTAACTCTTACCACCAGAAGACTTGAAACTCTGCAGCTGCTTTCTGCAACCTCACTAGTTTTAGTATTTAATATTACTTCAGCACAGCTGTATCTTGATCTTGTATCTCAAGAAAAAATCCCAAATCCCACAACAGAAAAAAACAAGGGATCAAACTCTGATGACGTGTACTATAAAGACACTACATATATTCTCCATCAAATATTTTGAGTTTTCTTAACGTTACAGTCCAAAATTAGGTTTAGGACCCCTGTTTTCCTTCCATTCCTCACTGATGCATTCATTATCCCTTCCCACTGTTCTCCCATGCCACACAAATGTTAGTTAACAGGAGAACCAGCTAACACCTCTTAATGTCATTATAAACAGTGCTGTAGAGGACATGAGCACAGCTGTAGCTGCACAGAATCATGATGATGAGATAAAAAGCTCCTAATACCTCTGCCAACAGACCATGAACCCCAAGATTCCCACTGTCAGAGTGCACCCTTCCTTACCCCTACCCTTCACCTTATACTGTGATATGTCAGACAGTCAGGGGCAGCATATCCCTTTAGCCAAAAAACTAGTGTCTGTCTGAAGCAGCCTTTCCATTCTTTCCAAGACACCAGCTGCCACCTGCATTTACTGACAGCAGCAGCTGCAGAGCAACACCCCACTGCCAGTGCAAAAAACAGCTAAACACAGTGAGGAGCAAAACTAGAGTAAGATCATTTGGGAGAAAGAAGGGAGAGCTATGCCAATTACCCCCTTTTGGAACAGGACAGGGACTGCAGCGCCCCTGTCATGGCTGAGAACAGAACGATGACAGATGATGCTGACTTAGTGTATTGCTCCACTAGCTTTACGTGTTAATTACCTAAAGGATCACATGTAGGATGATTGTCTTTCCTCTCCTGTCAGAGATAGTACTTCAGCCAGAGACCAAAAGTGCTTTTTTCTAGGCTACAGAGAGATTTGATGCATCTTGACCAACATTCATTTTTGAGGTAGTACTCATTTACTTTGTATTGCTGGCTCAAAATAAAAATATGGGAAGTGAACTCAATTAAAATATGCTGTAGGTACATAAACAAAATCATCAACCCCCAAACAAACTATTTCCTTTCTGGGCAGATCACCAAAAGGAATTAATCCTTCTTACAAAGGTTAGCTCACATTCCCTGGTAAAGCCAAACTTTCATAAATGGTTTATAACAATAGCTATAAACTAAAGTGCTTCAGAATTTGCTTGACTAGTTTTCAGTGATTAGAATCATAATATTCTGGAATTTTGCTAATCTGAAATGTGATGAGGTTTCAGAATCACTTCATATAAGAAGGGCAGAGTGAATCTTTCTTTTTTCAAAATAAAAAGTACAAAAAAGATTACAAATAAACCTGGCAGTCTATACTCACTACAAGTTGCTTGCATTTTCCTTCTCAAATCTAGTATTTCTCTAGTGATCAGAGTAAAAATGGACTTGAAGTTGCACTATATGGCAGCACTAAAAAATGTATTCAAATCAGATGCAAACAGGAAAATGTTTACAATCATATAACTAGTGAAATTCACACTTCATTTCAAAGTTTCAGCCCTGCAGATTCCTTTGAACACAAGGCAGATATGTAGAGTCGTGGAAAAATGTAACAGACTGTATACACTCTCTACAGTAATTACATAAGTTTCACATTTATGCCACAAATGTAATGCCCTACTGTGTAACTATTAAATGCTAAATAACTTATGAACATTTATGTGCTCTATGCAACAGTGAACATATTGACCAGTGGATGCCAAAATATAAAAGTTCATACACAAGACAAACTAATTTTTAAAAAATCACATTTCTCTGTACAACCCATGCAAACTGTGCACAATGTGGTGACAAGAACAACATTTGCTCAAGTCTCCCCTCATGGAAGAGCTTTTACAGCGACAGCAGACCAGTGTTCAGAGAAGTCTGCCCAGGTGTCGAAGTCCACAGCAACACAAACGCAGCAGCTCTCTCAGCATTTCACTTCTCTTGGAGCAAAGCTGGGATGTTGATGTTCCAGCCGATGGCCTGACGGTCAAACCCACAGGTGAAGAGGTTGCAGATGGGATGGTCCTCGCACCAGGCAGAGCAGCAAACCATCCTCCTGTGCCCCTGCCACAGCACGGGAGACAGCACCGTTACTGACACGGATTTGGGAACTGCTGGGGCAACAGCTCACTGCAACTCAAAATGTAACCCTGCCAACCCTCAGCCTATTCTTTGCAAGCAGCCCTTGAGAATCCTAAAGGTCATTCCTACCTGCTTCTGTAAGGTAAAAGTCCCCATAATGATGTGACTCCTCAGCACCTGCACTGCATCCATAGGGAACGACGCATACAAAAAGATGCATCAAAACTTTTGAGTTTTCCACAGTCTGTTTGCTATCTAGTTACATTTTCTTTACAAAAGGAAATCAAATTTTGATTTTAGTATTTTTATTTATAAAAGCAGTCTTAAAATAAGGAACTACTTGCTGGCAACTACTTTGTAACAAGCCTGCAAGACTAAGTGTCCATATAATTTATAATTCAGGAGGGATAATACTGCAGCAGGAAGAATGTCATACTGATGAAAATAGTTCAACAGTAACAAAATTGTCCTAAATAGGGTTCTGACCAACATTCAGGTTAAAAAAAAAAATAAAGTCATGATTTCAGTACTGTCAGCCTGAATGGAACTACTAAGGAAAAAAAAAATACATTCACACACACACAAAAAAAAAAAAAACAACCCCTCAAGACTACAATAAATTACAAAACCCACCTAAATGAGAAAAAAATCTAAAAGAGATTAGGTCTTAGAACTCTGTCTTAAATTCTGTCAAGAACTGCTGAATCAACTCCAAAAAAGGCCTATTTATGTGACATAATCCAATTAATTTCACTCAGTGATGCTTGCCATGCCAAATAGTGCCATAAATGCACAAAACTTGATGGCTGTGGCAAGGACGGTTTATTACATGGCAGGATGTATCTAGAATGTATGTGAATAAGCACAGAAAAAAAAGTTAAAATTTATCACCAAATCATACAAGGTGAGCTCACAAAAGTGACCCTCACTTTTTTCCTCAGTGTTTCTATGCCATAGAATCACAGAATGGTTTGGGTTGGAAGGGACCTTACAGATCATCTGGTTCCAACCTTCCTGCCATGGGCAGGGACACTTTCCACTACATCAGGTTACTCAGAGCCCCATCCAGTTTGGAATATATAAACCAATTAGACACTGTGTAATTAAAAACAAAACAAAAAAACCATCACCAAGAGAAAAGCACCATTAAACTTCATAGTGACCCATTCTTCTGACACATAATACACACTGAGACATTAAAACACATCTGAAAAGCTCTTACACACCTTTTCCATTTCATAGAAAAGGCAGATATGTGTTTCACTTTAGTAAGGAGGAAAATCATGATGAAATTCACTTGAAACACCATTTCCAACTCCAATAAAAAAGTTCAAATTGTTTCATATTGGCACATTGGTTATTTTTAATAACCAACTGTGGGTCTCATTTTAGCCTCCTAGGCTGCTGCTAGTTCTCTCAGGCAGCAGTGAGGCTATTGAAGAGATAAGTTTTTCTCAAAACATATCCTGAGAACACTAAGATGAAAAAATGTAAATAATCCTACACCTAAAACTCTTTTACATAGAAGTGTTGTTTCTAATTAGCCAGTCATAGTAATGGAGTAGTGAACAATAGACCAATCATGTCCAGCTAGGTGAGAACCTATAAATAGGGGTTCATTTGTTTAACAAAGTTAGACTTCTTCAGTCTAGAAAGAGTCGTTCACGTCGTTTGTTCGCACAGCAACGACAACCAACAGCATATTTATTCAGACCAGTGCCATTGAGGATTTGCTCAGCTTTAAGCTAGACAGCCCAAATGGCCCTTTTGAGCTTGCATGAGGAAGGACAGACACACTGGAGGTGCAGCTCTGCAGGTACCTGTCTGTTGCTGCGAGGGAGCCGTGCCAGCCGCACCCCTGACATGTCGAACAATCGAACCTGCCGGTTGTCGTGGGGAAGGGCGATGATCCTCTGGCCAACACACACGTTAATCCTGCAGAGAAGGGACAAAAGGAGGCTGGGTAGGAAACAACGAGCCTGGCAAACAGAAACTGACAGCACTAATTTAAGCTCATGGGAAGGGACGTAGCTGAATTTTTCCTGGGTAGAATTCACAAATGGAAAAAAAAAAAAAATTGAACCATTATTTTCTATTGTACTAGATCCTGCAATAGCCTTAACATCTGCATTTTCTTATAGAAAATTTCTTAAAAGCAATGTACTTACTGAAAATTAATGTTGATCACACCTGCACTTTATAAAACCATTTTAGACCTTTTTCAAATTCTTTAAAATCTCATGTTTAATTTCAGAGACAAAAAATAAATGTATATTCAGTGAATTAATACAATAGACTACTACAGTTGAAAGGTACCTGCAACAATCATCCAGTCTAACCACATGACCAATTCAGGCCTGACCAGAGCATAAAGCATGTGATTAAGGGTATTGTCCATATACCTCTTAAATATTGGAAGGCTTGGGGTATCAACCACCTCTCTAGGAAGCCTGTTCCAGGACTTGACCACCCTCTAAGGAAAGAAATGTGCAGTCTAAACCTCCGTGGCCCAGCTTTAAACCATTCCCACATGTGAAAGAAATTAAGAATTAATTAAGAAAGCATGAGTTAAGCAAAGCAGTAACTCAGAGATCTGCTTACCTGTTGACTGCAGAATCTGTGCGGATCGTTGCAATAGGAGACCTCATGTTTTTCAAATCCCAGACTTTTACTGTACGGTCATCGCTACCAGAAACAACATTGTCTCCCACAGTAAAAACTGCAGATGTCACAGTACTAAACAATCAGGAGCAAAGACAAAGATGTCAAACTCTGAACTTCGTTATTAAACTAGCATCCGATTTAAAGTTTTACTTTCTGTTCCTGTGCTTCCTTTAAGCATATGAACTTTGCCTTTTTTTCTTTTTTTTTTTTTTTAAGCAGAGTAATCTGAATTTTAAAATTCCAAGCAGTTATTTTTGAATAAAAAAATATTCTTACAAGAAGTTATGACACTTAAGGTGAAGAGGGCTTGACTGGCCCAAGCGCTAAGAGAGGTAGCCCAACAGTAGAGACTCACTTGGGAGGCATCTTTCATGTTCCACTCATTCTGACACGAGCTAAACAGGCCCAGTCTTGAAACCTGAATTCAATTTTGAAGTTCTGCTCTAATGTCCAGCAGGTTTATCACACAACCCCAACTGAATTAGTAGTATAGAGCACAAATCTGCTTCTTAAGTGATTTGAGATCAGTAACCAAGCAAAGATTTCTGCAGAACTATCCCAGATATTTTCATTCACTGCACAGATAGGAGGAGGTCCCAAACACCTGAGATGTAGCTAAAGCTATTCTTTACACACACGAACATGCTGTAATCCAAACACAGAGTCCATTATAGCTCCACTACCAATAGTTACAGCAATCTAACAATCTCTAATTGTCATTTCTAGTCCTGTTTTACAAGCAGCTAAAGTCTGAGTCAGATAAGAAACGGCAAGTAGTAGTAAGAAGCACAAGTATATAGTATAAATTTTACCTACTATGCCTAGAAATGCACAAGCGCAGTCAGAGAAAGACTCATGAGAATATTTTTAGCAATTGAAAGTGCAACATATTACTTCCAGAAGCTATTTTATAATGAATTTTATTTTAGGATTTTATTATCTTTGTATTTTACAGCTTCAGATAACTGTATATCATCAATATACTGGGCTCAAACAAACAATTTTCATTATGATTCTATGATTATTTTTAAATATTTTACCTTTATTTCATATTAACCAGTTAAAAGCTTTTGTACTACAATTTTCATCATAATTGTGTGAATTCCCAACTCAAAGACAGTTATTTTCTGCCCACATAATGTACTAACAAAGTATTTTTGTCTCTCCTTATAATCATTAGGGAAGGGTTCTCAATTCTGCTTCTACAGATTTGATTTAATGACCTATCTTGTAACTTGTGTCATGCACATCAATTTCTTAGAATTTAGTAATTTTAATTTAAGTTGTCAGTTGTTATTGTCACTTTAGTTGTTCTAAAGAAATTTGAATTCATGTCCTATCCAAGCTACTGATTAAGATTAGCACAAGCCAGGTCACAATGGACCAGTTTATGCAAGCCTCTTAATTTAAATTGACACCAAATTAAGTTTTAATTAGGATGAAGGCCCACCTTATTCACAATACCAAGTTTCCTAACACATTATTAGAGCGCAGCTAAGCCACCAGGGAGATGATTACAGAAAGAACCAAGAGGTCTTCAACTAATCTTCTGGATTTTATGAACAAAAAGTCAAAAAGTTACAACATACATGAAGGCCACAAGTGCCGAGTCTCTTTCATCAGGCACCTTCTTATTTGGGACAAAAACTCACACATGCAGTCAAGCTGCTGCACAATACAGCTGGCGTGTTCTTACCACCAAACTTGTCTCCTACCAGTCCAAACCCCTTTAAATTTACCAACATCTGCACTTCTCACCATGTTCTTTACACAAAGAAGCTCAGAAAAAAATTTCAGGCTTTCACTGATCTCTATACTGCTGCAACACACTTGAAGCAATGTTTATAAGTTTAAAATTCTCTATTCAATTCCCATCATTTCCACAGACATTGGGAGACTTCCTAGCACACAACGGCATAAAGAATTCAAGTCATAGAAAATCTCCAGGTGAGTGAACATACTGCACTTTAGTATTCTGCTGCCAAAAAACAAATCTGATCTGTTTTCCCATCATACATTTTATTCCAATTACAGCTGGAATACGTTGTGAAACTGTCTTAAAATAACCCTCCACTTTTGGGTGTTTTTTTTCAATACTTTAAAGAGCTTTCCAGCTTCTTTGATCTCATATTGGTTTTGCTTTATCATTTATCACTTTCAAACATGGTTAAGTTTCTTTGACCACATAAGGTTCTCTAATCCTTAGATTTATCATTTTTAAATGAAAACATTCAAAACTATTGCCAGGAAAACCGAATACCAACCACAGGTTAGCTCAATCCTTCCTGCTCCTCCAAAGACTCTCAAAAGATAACAAAATCCTTTCCAGCTTAACTTACTCTTTTCAGCTTAACCGTTCTGATATTACTGGATACACCAAGCAAAAGTTTGTAAAATAAAAATGCAATTAAATTCTGCTGTAGCTCTATGGAAATAAGGTAAGTAATAGAAAGGCACAGGGAAAGCTGCTGGTCTGTTTTTAGTGACAACTTTAAAGGTGCTTAGTGGTCTTAGCCCTCCATTCACCCTCAGCTGAGCCCTGCAAGGCCCTGCAGGCTGGGATGTGCACTATTTGTAAGCACATGGAACTATGAAAACAATCTTTTACATAAGGAGCTTTGAATTTAATGACTAAATATAAAAGCACTTCTAACTGAACCCAGTGTTTATGACCAAGAGCTTTGGTCCCACTTCCAAAGCAAACAGTACACGGATGTCTGCATAACATTCCCTGTGCTTTTACAAAAATGAAGCATAACTCTTCTGAGGGAAACACTCAATTCAATTATCAAAGATATCTCATTTTCAAAATAGGATTGCAAGGCTTGAAGTTTTAAGTAACTTAACAACAAGTCTAGAAAGGTCAAAATAGCATCATTGTCACAAACCTGACAGTTCTGGGGAGGGTTATCAGCACTTCAGTCATCTGAGTACAGACAAAGTGTTTTTTTGGTTTTTTTGTGGGTTTTTTTTGTTGGTTTTTTTTTTTTTTAAGTGGACTATAACGAGTTCATATTTTAAAAAATCATATGCATCTAAATTCAGAAACATGCTCAACACTACTACTGACTTAAAACATGAGCAAGCACTGTGCCCATAGACCTTATGCAGTACAAATTACCTTCTGTCTCCTCTGATACTCCAACTGGGGCATCTCCTAATATGACACATGCATCTCAGCAATTTTTTTTCTTGGTTTTGTTTTTATTTGATTTTTTTAAATTAAAACAAAATAGTAACAGGAAGAAAGGCCACTTCCTACTTATAAACTAAACCAGAATTTCAGCCTAACTAAAGGGAAATGGCGAGAAGAAAGAAAGGGACATAAAGTCTGTGGGAAGAAAGAAGTTAACAGAAGCAGCCAATAAACAACCTTTCAAAAGTATTGCCTCCACAACCCCATCCATATCACAAAATTAAAAGCCTTTTTCCTCTATTTTCATGTGGCTAGATTTAATTTTTGTTTGTATCAGTCTTCAGTTTGTTCTAATCCAGATAAAACTCTGGTTAACATCCCCTTGGCTAAATTAATAAAAAGTGTCAACGAAAGATCATCAGCCCCCATGTTAATTGAATGCTAGAAGACATTAGATTTTTAATAACTCAAAAAGATGACAGGTATTGTAGGACATTAAAGAAAAAAAAAAAAGAAACAAGCAAAGAGGAAGCACTCTTATGACACTTCAAACTGTGGGTCCCCCAGGGAGTTTGGTGTGCTACAACTATTCTCCAAAAAAGCTTCAGCCTCCGCCAAACCCCAGCAAAACTCATTTATCTTGTCATAGGGAGCAGCCGAGCGTGTACTTCCAGCTGACAGCGTGGCACTTCCTCACCACACACCACTGCCTGGCCTCCAACATCCTGCTCCCTCCGTGGGTCTCAATCACCAGAAATGCTGTGGTGCTCGCACTCCTCATTAGGCCGAACAGCTGTCTCCCCAGTCACACTGAGACACAAAACTGCTTTGCATAACAATCTGCTGAAATTTCACACATAGGGGAAGGGGGGAGAGGAAAAACGTTGAAAATGTTGGACCATGAAATGCTGATGCAGAACTCTCACTGGCAATGCACCAAAAAAGAAGTTAACACTGCTCCTTCCATTTTGAATTCCAACCTAAACTGGGATTTACCATCAAACTGGGAGACAACACATTTTCATGGCATTGAACAAGCATCTACATGCATAAATCTGTGTGTGGGATAAAATGGACTAAACCAGAGCTCTCAGATAAATTTATTCAAGGTAATTTGAATACATACAATTACCTACAGTTGTATGCAAGCAGCAAAATTTGAGGGCTCAAATATGCCTCTCATTTTAAGTAGTAAAATTGAGAAACAAAACCTAAAGGAAGCGCAATTTAGTATCACATTTTCTACAGAAGTTTCCTTTGTTTTAGGGGAACAAAGAATATCCCCACATCAAGCAGTCTGCAGTGTGAGGGGAAGGCAGGAGCTGTGTTTAAAATCTCCAGATGTGGACAACCCCACTGCCCATCTCAACAGGAGATGGCACTGGCCACAGGAGGCCCAGGTAAGCAGCACACCAGTACCTCCACATTTGAGTGCATTCAGGTTTCAGAATTGCTACTCAGAATTCACTTGATTCCAGGAAGAGCTACACACATAATCCCATATAACTCCCAAAGTCTGCCTGTGGATTTATCTCCAAGTACCAGTAGAGCTTTTTTCTCCAACTTAAGAAATGGTAAGAACAAACCATGAAGGAATTACAGAATCACAGAATCATTTAGGCTGGAAAAGACCTCTGAGGTCACCAAGTCCAACCTACGATCGAACACCACCAGGTCAACCATGGCAATGTCCAGTCTTTCCTTAAACACCGCCAGGGACCATGACTCCACCACCTCCCTGGACAGCCCATTCCAATGTCTAATCACCCTTTCTGTGAAGAAATTCCTCCTAATGTCCAACCTAAACCTCCCCTAGCAGCTTGAAACCATTTCCTCTTCTCCTGTCACTGGCTGCCTGGGAGACTGACCTGGCTACAATCTCCTTTCAGGGAGCTGTAGAGTGGCACTTCGGTAATTCCATGCCAGTATCAGGTTGGGGAAATATTAGAAGAGAAAACTGGGAATTCAGGCAGTGCAAGAGAGCAAGGAGTGGTAACCTGGATCAGCTGAAGGCATGTAAAACGTGCTGGCCCTAGTCTGTCCTGAAACAGATCTATGAAGAACCACTCAGCATGGGAAGTGAGGCATATTCAAAGCTGGATCCCTGAGTTATCAGTTATTAAGGCTGCTACCAAGTCTAAGAAAACCACTGACTTCTTATCATGCTCTGTTACATCTATGTAGTAAATGTAAACCAAAAAGCTTTGTTAAAATGTCCAGAAGCACTAGAAGCATTTCAAAAAAGTTAACCCTAGAGCTTCGAGCCCAGGCCATAATCTTCATTTTAAAAATATTCAACATGCAAATGTAGGATCAGAACAGTGTGTGAAATGCACGTTTGAAGCCTTTTTTCAATGAAAAGCAAGAGGAAAAGAAGTCCCTCGGCACACTAAACAAGGAATATTAACAGCAATATCAGAGCCATCTAGTTAATCAGTGAGGCTTGGGGAGAAAACTGAATGTTTCACCGCAAAAATTCTGCATTTCTTACAGAAGCTAGATTGAGATATCCACACATGGGGAATGCCTAAGGCATTCTTTGATGAGAAACAACAGAAAAATGGTAGACAAAGCATCACTAAAGTCATTAATAACTGAAGCAAGAACAGGACTATCTTGAAAAGAACAGATGTGTTAGACTGATCAAACACCACTGATAGCATCCAACTTGTTACATTTTGTTTGGCACAAAAGGTTTTGACTAAAAGCCCAAGCATAGACTCACTTAAAGTTGCAAAGCCTGCATTTTTAGGACTTCATCTACACATGCTTTAACTTCACCAAGAAAATGTGGTTGAATAAGAATACATAGCAGTGACCTTGTAATATTGGGCATATTTAGAATAACACTGCTTCCCAACAGGGATGCCTCATGACATCGCTGCCTGGAGAAAAGGCACTTCTCCCCCTGCCATGACTTGCTCTTTCAAGAACAATATATTCAAGACAGACACAAATAAGGTATGAGAATTAAATCCTGCAGACCCAAGAATCTGAGAAAGCCAGTTGACCCTGGCAAACTCAGGTGTCCATAAAAACTAAAGAAATTACTAATCTCTTGAAACAGAACACCATTTTGACATTAACTCTCAATTCACTAAATGTCAGAATTCAGCCCAGCATCCTAATTCAGGAGCTGCTTAGTAATTTCTATATTTTTAACGCAGACTCTTCAGCATGCATAGGAGTTGGAAAGCATGAAGTTGAAACAAGATATATTTGCAATTCTCTAATTTCAAAGTTCTCAGGATGAAGCACAACTCACCATTCAGCTGCACATTCAGAGACATACAGGCAGCAAATGAACAGGAACTTTCCCTTCTGGTCTCTTACAGTCACACAAGCAGAGTGAAAGAAGATGGAATATGCTGCAGTCCAAAAGAGCTATAAGCTCTTTGTAAGGAATAGCATGAGATCCATGATCAGCAATTTTTTTCTTAAGTTTGCCGAGAAAGTAACACACAGATACAGATTCCACAGCTAACACATATTCATGCTTGATGCATTGGCCCAATCTACCCATAAAGATCAGTAAGTTTGAAAAGTAGTAAACAAACTTTGTAATTTTTTTGGTCTAGGACAAAAGTACCCACTCCAATTTATGGGTGTTTGCAAAGCAAAAATGCATTTAATTGCCATGGCAAGGTGGTGCATAACTATATACTGAACAACCAAAAAGCATCAACAAAGGATATTCACTTAAGGATAGCAACCCAAAACTGCTTCTGAAGACACAACTTTACTCTTTGAAGGATGGTATTTGCAAGTGCAGACTTGGAAGCCCTGCATATTTCTTCTCAAGCATTTCAAGACCAATGTCCCCAACCACTACGTATCTCTGACAGTCACTAAAGAAAACAAAACCCTTTATTATTCACCAAGTAATTTTTCAGCTGCATATAAGTATCAATATACTTAAAATATACTCAAAATATACTCAATATACTGAAATGTATAACTAAAGCCATAGTTTAAATACTATATATGAATCCACCAGCTAATAAACATTCTGTTGCCCATAGAGGATTCATTTATTTCCTGTGTTACTAAACTGTCAGAACACATGTATAAAATCTGTAAAGTACTGGCTAGACCTATATAGACTAATATTTTTTTTAAGCTACAAATGGTAAACATTACCAGCATCAACATTTTAGAAGGCTCCACACATCAAGACACATCCCAGCACATGCAGAGTGCTTAAAGGGACAGAAAAACTCATCAAGCAGATATTCAAGAGCACGTCAACCCCAGAGTTACTCAACTAGGCCACTGTGTTGGGAAAAGCAAGGCCTTCACAGCTGGGACAAGACAGGCTGTGCAGGTGTCAGCAAAGGAAAGCACAAGTGAAGTGGAATGAAAATGAAAACTGCCGTGTAGATGCCAGAAGCATTTTGCTCAGCAGAACAAAACCTTGGTTCAGCTTGAAGAGCTCTAATCAATAACCTCTAAATTGAATAATTTCTCAATAGGAGAACAGCTGTTATTATCAATCATGTATTTCAAAGCAGTATCTGCTGGAAAAAAGATACTGGAGTATGAGTCACCAGTATGATTTTTGAAGGCTTTAACTCAGGAAATCAATTTAGTTAACAGGCCACAAGTTATAACATTTTTATAACATAATTATAATTACTGGATTATAATATATATGTAATCTTTTCCCAGGGCTCTGTTAAACTCTTCATATGGGGATATGACTGGGGATTCACAGCACTAGTAAGACAAATTCCTATTGGTGCACATACAGAACCTGACAATAAAAAATATTTATGTTTAAGCAAGCATCAGTCTTATTTCCACACCATTTCATTTTTTTCATCAGTAAAGAATAAGTAAGTGAGATGAACTGGGGGCATGGCAAATCTAAAAGAGTAAGTGATAAGATACTTTTACTGCTATGTGAGCAGGGCACAGGCAAATAAGTCATTTATTGAACTGAAACAGTCATATTTATACAAACACATACACACCCACACACACATATATATGAAAAATGTAAACAAGCAATGTTTACAGAACTGGAAACTTCAGTGGTAAGATACAACTTCGAAAAAGACCCCAGATGAATGCAGGCTTGAAGGGCAAAAGTACTGTCAATGTACTACATTTAGTCTATGAATGTCAAAATATACTTAGAAACACACTTTGAGGCAAAATAGGTAACTTGTAAATAAGAACAGAAAATACAAGAAAAAAATACAGGAAACTTCTATAATTAACATAGGAAACAAAGCTCTTGAAGATAAAAAATAAAAGATGAATCTGAAGCTACACAGACTAGGGAGGCACAAAAAGTTTAACAGGGAAGTTAATTAAACACTGCAACAAGCAACATATAGAATTTCCCAAGAGAGAAGTTGAAATCTTAACCATTGGAACAACCTAACATACAGTTGGCAATTCTAAAATTACCTCTTAATTCAAAACAGTTATCAGTGCAAGCAGCTCAAGACACAGGTTGATCACAACGATTCCTTCTGGCCTTACTGGAAGAGAATTTATTTCTTAAACTGTCTTAGTAGTAGATGATAAGAAACATTCTGCTTTTAATAAAGCTATGTTAAGGACACCAAAATGATATGTAATTTCTTAGTCCACTTAAGATACAAATAATCTCTCACAGATGATGACCTACCATCACTTTGACACAATGCACTGCATCTCTTCATTTTTTGACATCAATGCACTCTACAAAAGATTTACATACTCTGTCTACAACGGGATTCTTTAGTCTCTCAACACATCGGCACTAGTTTTAGTTTTACACGATGATGAGCCATGTCGAGTACACCTTCAGTGTGGCTCATTAAGGCTAATCACAGGAAGCCGAGATCGCAGCGCTGGCCGCGGCGCGGTGCTGCCACCTGCTGGTGAGCGGCTGTGGCGCGGATCCCGCGCCGGGAGGAAGGGATCGGATGGAAAGAGATTTGGGGTGTACGACACAATAAACACGGAATGCCGACCTCGTGATTGAGATGTTTGGCATCTAATTATATTGGCATAGAGCATTAGGAGTTGATCTGGTGAAAAAATAGCTGCTCTGTGAGCGCCAGACTCATCAGGTACTATTCAGCCAGAGGGTGTTAAAACTTACGGTTGAGGACTTTAAATCACCAGTGTTAACAACTGTAACATCCAATTTACAGAACTGATGCCAAGGGCCTATCAAAATATTAAATACTTGGCAAATTATTCAAACAGACATTCAGAAAAGCCAGAACAAAAACAAAATAGAACAGTTTCTTCTATGCTGCTTAAAGTGAAGAGATTGTTGCAGTGTTCATGAGAGGGTAATTTAAAAATATTTTGCCAGTAGGCAGTAGGGTAATTTAAAAATATTTTGCCAGTAGGCAGTAGGGTAATTTAAAAATATTTTGCCAGTAAGAACAAAAATAAAATCCCTCAAAGTATGTCTCAACTGCAAAAATATCAACCCCCCATCTCTGGTCTGTCTGCACTCGTCAGTGAAACACCTGTAACAGAATTACCCCTTCCACAAATGAGAAACCGCAGCAGCCCTGGCCACTGAAAAGTAAAATCAATTTTGAGACCGTCAAATTTAGGGTGTGTTTGGTGAAAAAGCCTGTCAATACTAAAAACCCATACATTCAAAGTACAAAACAGAGACAGTTGATACAGCAGACAAACACAAATATGAAGACAATTACAAGCTAGAGTTGCACAAGGTCTATTTCATTCCTAAAAAATAAACTCTCTGCTAGTTTATAGGAGTCAGCAATGGAAGCCAAAACACCAGCTAACAGTTTTTACAGTATGCACCATCACCCAAGATCAACATCATTTGATCTCAGCAAATATATGGGAAAACATAAATGTCAGCCTTGGTCACTTCTCAAAAAAAAAAAAAAAAAAATGCCAAGACAAAGCATTTAATCAGCTTGGGAAGAAATGCAAGCACTAATGGAAACAAAACCTTCCCACTTTATACAACATTCTAGGAAAAGTGATAGAAGAATACAAAAGTGATGAGATGACATAATTCTAGGATGTAGGCCACAAAAATCAAGCTTACTGCTCTATCAGGAGGAGAAGGCCACTTATAGAGGATGATTGTGAAGCACCAAGTAATTTATCAAGCTCAGGAGTCCAGGGCAGAGGGGGTTCAAGAGGTTTTGGTTTATATATAGGCTAGTCAATAGCTGAGAAAATTAAAAAAGGTACTGAAACTCAGCCATAACTACATAAACTACACACTTGAATTAACAAAAACCAGAAATGTGAATAAATACTTGGGGTTTGTATTTTGAGCTAGGATTAAGAATCATCTTTTCTTCTGAAGAAAGGAGGTGAAATTTCTTCTGAAACAGTCAAGCTCAAACATTCACAAGTCAAGAAAAGATTTGTTTCCTTGGGTAAAGTATTTCCAAGTCACACCTGCATTTTCCATGCATCAGAGCCCCCAAACCCAGAAAGTTAAGTAAACACCAGAACACAGATTCTCAGGACTACACTTGTCCATGTTCAATAGTATAATAACATTAAACCTAAACTGGTAACTAAAAAATTTACATCAGAATCACGGTTTTGACAGAACATGGCAATCAGTGTCTGTACTTTTATTTCTTATTTTATGTAAAAATTAGAAGCTTTTAAGAGTAAAAACTAATCCTTTTTTATCCACTGGTTTCAGAGGAGTAACCTTTACTTCACAGTGAGTATCAAGACAAACAGAGGCAACCTGCTTGATCCACTGCATCACAGCAATAACCCCAAACTGCACGCATAACCAATGCCAAAAAGAACCTCATACCTTTAATTGTAACCATTTTTATCAAGACTTACCATATGAGCAGTAACACACCAAGAGCCCTGGCTGCTGTTTTGGAAAGTATGTACTGCTGTGCTACATTTGAAGGAGAACAATTGGGGGTTTCTGTGAAAATCAGTCTCACAAAACAGGAATGAACTCAGGACCTCAAAAAGTGCACAGGAACAGTTCTGGGCAAATTGGCAACTCTTTGAACTTGTGAAAACCTGTGAGGGAGCTGTCACTTACTCTGTGTGGCCCTGAAAGACATTCACAGAATGGATAGAAGGATCTCTGAAATCCCACAGACGGAAGGTGGTGTCGCGTGACGATGTCACCACCAGACGCTGGGTGGGATGTGTACAACAATGCGTGAGCTCTTGGTCGTGCCCTACAATCACACATGAGAACATATAAGGTAATGAAAATAAGACTTTTCATTTCCACATACACCTGGAATGAAATGCTGATGATTTTTTCTCTTTCGCCCAAACAGAAAGCAGTAATGATCAATCTGAACTTTAATCCTGTTACTGCTGTAAAAGTTTGGGAATGAATTTGAAGGCAAAACCCACGCTACTTATTTCACATTCAGTAGTGTAGGTTATTGCTGCTTAACACACCATGAACACAGCAAAAGCCTTCTGCAAGAACTAAAATTTGGGTACATTCAATTTAAACAACTATTTTTTCATAGGTTAAATCATAAGCTTAAAAGAAGACAAATTCATGCTCAGGGGATTCACAAGACTGCAATTTAAAAACTATTACAACACTGAGCAGCAGATGGTACACACTCACATCCTGCTCCAAAGAAACAACTTACTTTTCTCAATGTTTCAGTATCTATAAATAATCCCTCATATAAAAACAAACCACCAGTTTTATTTTTTTTTTGTGAGTGAACAAATACCTGTAAGGGAATGGACAAGCTCAGAAGTCTCTACATCATACAGATTTGCTGTCCTGTCCCACGATGCTGTCACAGCTTGCTTCCCCCCAACAAGCCAGTCGGCTGCTATGACCACTCCCTGATGGCTTTTCAGTGAAGTTAATGGGGCTCTGACAGTGGGACAATCACTGGAACCATCTCCATCTCCATCAGGTTCATCTTTATCTGAGATTTCAACTTCATCTTCTCCAGACACTTGCTGTAGAACGCAGGAGAACAAAAGATGTAGAATAAAAGGGAAGGAATGTCTCTAAGTTGCATTTTGAAGTGTAAATGCTTCCCAATCCCCTTAATGTGAATGTGGGTAATTTAATTCTGCTGCACCCAGCCTATTCCAGTACTCACTATCACAAACTTAGTTGAAGGAATGTAACCAGTAAGTTAAATGCAGTTTTAATAACTCCTTTTACCAACTTGCTGATGTGCAGCTGAGGGAACTGGAGTTGTTCAGCCTGGAGAAAAGGAGGCTCAGGGGAGAGCTCATTGAAAGGAGGGTGCAGCCAGGTGGGAGTCAGTCTCTTCTCCCAAGGAACAAGTGACAGGACAAGAGGAAGTGTCCTCAAGTTGCACCAGGGGATATTTAGACTGGATATGAGGAAAAATTTCTTCACCAAAAGGGTTATCAAGCCTTGGAACAGGCTACCAGGGAAGTGGAGAAATGTTTCTACTTCATTTTAAAATCTCCTCCAAACTCTTTAGCTCTGAGTATCAGTCCCCTTGACCATCTGGTAAGCATATTACCCTAGAGTTTCACTGCAGCACATTATCAAGGGACTTTTCTCCTTTCAATTTTTAAAGGTAGGAAGCATCTAACATGATACTGACTATGCTAATCTTTGGGAAGACAATAATTTACAGACATATTTTTATCAATTAAAAATCAAATCATTACAGCAATATTTGTCTGTTGGTCAATACGTAGTCATCATGCAGTGCTGATGTAAACCGGATGCAAAATAAGTTCTTCTGTTCATCATTAAACATCATTCTCTGAACTCCTTTTACACTTCCATAAGACAAAAACATCTTTCTTTTACGTTACTTGGGGGTGGAAAAGAAAATATTTGTATTTTCTTTCAAAATGGAAATGCCAAATCAAATAAACTGAATCAGACATTTTCCACTCAGAAATCTCTCGTATAATACTCTTGCCTCTGCTTAGCTTACTGAGCAGCTCATGCTGTAAACTGTGTTTTCTTCACAATTTAGTAAGGGCACTTTTAAGTAAAATAAGCATTTGACAGGCTAGAGTAAATACTGACTAAATAAAAGCCTGGGGACAACAAAACCAGACAGTGTGATGTGTGCTTGAAAATGTTGATTAAAAATCAATAGACTCAAATAAATGCCAAAATTACAAGTCTTTACCATCAGTTTTCAATCCACAGCAACTATAGCTAATACAGGTGCCTCAGTAAGTTACCCTACAAAAATTTAACCAGTTTAAAAAGAACTTCATTATTACAAAAAAGAAGTTACTCAACTGTTCATTTACAGTTCATTTACACATTTACTACCTTGAACAAAAAGTCCATTCATCTATTTGAAGCTGTAAATTCTATTCTACACCAAATGCCTTTGAAAACACAAAGGAAGTCTATTTTCGAAGAAAAGCTGAAATACAGCTGTTGAACTAAAACCTTAAAATCCCACCTTTGGCAGTCCTGAAATCATGTAATTATTTAATTATTTGTAAATTTAACATTCAGTCATCATCAAACCTGTATCTGATCAAATTGCTGTGCAATTAATTTAGTTGCAGCAAGTTGATTGCTTACATTGCAGTCTGCAGTTGGCTGAGGTGTAGGCAACTGTACTATGTATCTCCAGATGTGAGCTGTCTGGTCTCCAGATGCTGCACAGAGGAAGAGATGCAAAAAAATGGGAGAGAGAGAGAGAGAACAAATAAGAGTATGTCCATGAGCAATAAAAACAAGCTTTAATATCACATTTAGCAATACTGTCTAAGTTGCATCTTTTCCTAACAGGCATCATTATGAACTTTATGGTAAGCAAGTCTCAACATCTCAAACGTAACTCATTATGCAAGATATAAGCAGCTATCAAATTAATCACTCCTACAGTGAAACATGCACTTGAATACTACACATCAGAACATGAGTCTCACCACTGCTCAATATGTAACATTTGAAGAAGGCATTAATACATCACCAGATATTCACTTACTGTTTCTCAAAATACTGGGGGCTCTTTATTCAATTATTTCTTCCATTAAATGTTTTTACCATAGTTTTAACAAGAAACCCAAAATAACAAGTGTGAAGCTATTCCTCTTCTGCCTTAAACAACTCAGCTTAAATAGCAGCAGTTTACAGCTCAGAAGGTACCATGTGATTTTAACTCCATCTGCTTTAAAATAGACTTATTCATTATTAACTAAGGGCAAACTGAAGATTGTCCTTGCTATGGTTAGAACAAATAAGTTCTAATCCTGCAGGGCTGCTCTCCAGCCACTCCTCTCCCAATTTATACTTGTGCTCAGCATTACTCTGTTTTAGCTGCAGCATCTGGCACCGGAACTTATTAAATTTCATCCCATTAATCATCACCCAGTGCTCTCACTTATTTGGATCCCTCTGAAAGGACTCCTGTCCCTCACAAGAATCAGCAGCACCTGCCAGTTTGGTATCACCAACAAACTTGCCTATGATGCACTCAGCTCCTGCATCCTGATAAATCTACTGAACAGGGCTGGCCCTATTGAATTGATCAGAATTTTTTCCTGAGGAACACCACTGGTGATCCTTTGCCAGCCAGATGCAGCCCCATTTACTACAACCCTGAGCTCTGCCCTTCAGCCAGCTGCCCAGACAGCACACTATGAACAGGCTCATACTACAGCTGGACAACACAGTGTTGTCCAGAACAACACTGTGAAGGACAGTACCAAAAGCCTTACTAAAAAACAGAAAAACTTAATCCACCACATTCCCTTCCCCCACTAGCCAGGTGACCTTATCTTAGAAGGATGTCAAATTAATTAAACAGGACCTTCCCTTTGTGAAACCCATGTTGACAGAGCCTCATGACTGCATTATTCTTTAAATGCCTTTCAGCAGTACCCAGTATAATCTCCATAATTTTTTCAGGAACTGAGATTGGATTAGCAGGTCTGTTCCACGGGTCTTTCCTCACGCCCTTCTTGTAATATTGGAGTAATATTAGTCAAAAGGGACCTCTCCAGACTCTCAAGAACTTTGACAGGTAATCAGGAAGTATCCTGCCATAACACCTACTAGTTCTTTGAGTACTCTGGGATGGATTCCAGAACATTCATCTGATGCATGATTCTAAGTGTCTGGTTTGGAGCAGGCAAACACAAATGACAACATGACATGAAAAACACAGATGGCAAGATCTAGCTCTGATTTGTTATGCCTTCAAATATAAAAATAATTCAAACAACACGGCTGCTGATAAAGCAACAGCAAGAGAGGCTACAATCAGAACAAATAAGCAAATTACACTTATTTCCCATCAAAATTAACATACTAAACATATGAAAAAACTTTACATACCTGTAAGAGCCACTTGCTCAGTGGGATGAAACTTTATGGAGTTCACTGTATGAAACAAAGTAAAGTTTTAAGTTAGTATACCGAATGAATTCTTTCACAATATTTTATCATCAAAAGCATTGAAAAATCAAGTAATCTTAAGTTTTCATCAGTTTTTGGTAGTAATCTTTTAGGTGATATGGAAGTGTACTATCAAGGAAAGCGGCGACAATTGATTATACAAAACCACATTTTCTAGCAAGTTGTTTCCTGAATCTAGTACAAGTGGTTCATGTTAGAGAGGATAAAAAAACCACATTCAAATAGTATGTAAGCTGACAGGGGATAATGCTCTAGACTTCCATAAAGAGAATTTAAGTATTCATAATGATTTCTAACTTAATGAAAACTTATTACATGTTACCATCAACATTCTGCTTATTATTTAGGATTGCAAGAAAAAATGCCTGAACAAGTAACACAAATCAGATTTCAGTCCTGCAACCATATGTAATCAGAACATGATGTCCTCCAAGAATTCTATCAACAACAAAGCTCTTCATTTCATTTCAGTGCATAAGATTCAACTCAAGAAAGAACTTAGAATTCATTTCCATCCATTATACAAGTAAAATAGATGCCTATGTTTGGGAGAGCGTGGTGTAATGAGTCTAAACAGATACTCAAACTGAGCTAACTCTATGGGGCACCAGCTGCTGGCACCCAACACCTTCGCACCACTTCAAATCAACTGTCAAACAAAAAAACCTTTATTACATAAAAAATACATTATTTCTATTATAATTTATAAATGTGTATAGTTATATAAAATTTATATACAATATATTTTTGTTGTTGCTGTTCAAATACAGTTGTTTAAACACAACTGATTAAATATAGGTTAGAACTTCTTATTTTCATAGTTATCCAGATAGCAATTTAAAAGAAAACTACCAGCATGAAAATTCAAGTGAGTGAAGTTTTCAAGCATGACTTTATAGAACTTAGAGGTCTATGCAGCAAACAGCCTGAGATATCTGAACACATTAACGTGTTACCAGTTGTTTCGATGCATTTATCTTTGTGCTGTAGGAGCTAGAAACCATGTAGCAGGAAGAAAAAGTACAACTCACAGCTGAAGCAGTTCTAGAGATTTCATTCTATTTGTACCCTTGCCACAATGTTCATGTGATGTGCTGAGTTATTTAACCAAACAATCCTGATCAATAACTGGATTCCTTACTTTCCCAGGGTATGATCACTCAAAGTGCTCAGTTCACAACAGCAAGTTAAAGCTATGGAAAACCTCTCCAGTTTTGGTCTATAAAATCCTGTATTCTAAATCATTAAGAGGCAGAAGGGGGTTAATCAAGTTCTTGTCAAATTGGACACCAAAAATTAACATCACAAACACTTACTGCACTGCACCTCCCCATCCAAAGAAGAATTTAAAAAACACTTTCCACAATATTCATACTGGTATAAAGAAAGACAAACCCCTATATTCAATTGTCTTAAAAACAAGATCTTCATATTATGCAGCAAATTATATATGGGATCTTAAACAAAGAAGTGCAAAAAGATATTCACCCAGCATCTGTAGTTTCTAACCCAAATATAACACAGATCCTGCAAGACAGCTAGTTTCTGATTACATAAGCTTCTTTTGTTCTCCACATGCACGAGACCACAATGAGTTCTGACATTTAACTTCTGAGTGTTGTAACTGTGCCTGTAAATTTCTTTATATGGACTTGTTTATTCATATAGCATTTGCAGAACTGTCTTAATGTGCCTCTCCAATAAAGAATCATATTACAAAACATTCTCTGTATGAAAATTAGTGGAACTTCACAATTGACTTGTTAATGATGTTGGCAAACCTGCAAGTGAAACCACAATAAACATTTCTGTAGCTGGCCAAAACACATTTTCCCCTCCCATGCTCTGCTTCCAGTTTTCACAACATGCCCTTATCTTACCTGAGCCAACATGCCCTACATACTTGACAAGGCACTTCCCTGTTTCTATGCTCCACAGCAAAGCAGTGTGATCTACAAAGATTAAAAAGCAGCTGTAAATAGTTAAAAACATATGTTTTTCATTTTTACCCTTGCAACAAACAAGTCATCTTCCACCGTACACGTACCATATGGAATAGATTTTAAATGCAGAACTCTTGACTACCACCTTATATACAAAATGTAACATTTTCCTATCATTGTACACCTCTCCCCCAAAAGTAAAGGTGCTGTCCTAATCAGATTTGCAGCAAGTATTGAAAGGTAAATTCTACTTTTGATATTTTTCCTAACTTTGTTATATCCTTCTGTATAATGCTCCAGCTGTGTATCATGAGACTCAGAAAAAAACAGAGAAAGCACTCCATGGTGAAAAAGGCAGTCACTACAAACAGGAATTCTATGCACAATCTATTTACTTCCTGCATGGAAATCCTAAATGCCTACAGGTCACTGCAGTGCACTAAAAAATTAATTTAAAAAGGAAATCACTCCAAATGCCACTCCTTTATCCTGCCACACCCAAAAATAAGTAACTAATTTAAGTATTTAACTGGGTAGTACCTTAAAGCTGAATACGGGAACAGCTGTTTCCAAGTTAAATCAGGACAAAGACAAGATGTTCCACACAAAGATAAAATGTGCCCCCTCAGCAGGCACATTAAATTGTAACAGTTCAGTTCAAGAAGCAGAGATCTCTGGTCCGTAAATATTAACGTCTAGTCAGTGCCTTCGGATTCTGTTCCAGCTTCAAAAGAATGTCACTTCAAATTGACTGATTCTATCTGGTTATGATTTATTTCCCTAATAATTTTCCAAAACTACACAAGTCTCTATATTGATTTTGGACTATAATAGATTTAGTGAGTTGTTCATTAGTACTTGTACCCCCTCAAGTGGAAGGAATAAATCTAATAAAGTAAAAAGGACTGAAAATTAAGATTTTTAGCTGCCCCTGTGTTCTGAGGCAAAAGACAGAATCCAAGAATACAAGAATATGCAAACTATGACCACATGTACAGCTATAAAAAAAGGACTAAACAATGCTAGGATAGAAAGCCTGCAGGGATCTCTGTACCCAACCATATGGAATTCTGTGCCAGAGGCCTCCCCAAGCAAGCAGCTCCCCATCCCACTCACCCACCCCACCCAACATGCCAGAGCTGACTAAGGAGAGTGTGACCTGCATGGAAGTGAACTGGCACATACTTTAGAAAGACCAACAAGTACGCTTGAACCTTCTAAGGGAAAGGAAAGCCCAATTTTAAGGATTTTTCAGCCACAGAACTTCTTTGAAAGGACTCCTCCCAGTGTGGAGCTCAGTTTTCAAGTATGCTTTGGATCTGTATTTGCTATAGCTTAGGGACTTAACCAGAATTTTCTAAATATTCAAGCAACACAAAACTTTACCAGCAGATGCAGTTCCCAACACCACTGGCTGAGTTTTCGCGACACTGACATCCCAAATACCATCCCTGTGGCCAACATATTCCTTTACCAGTTGACAGATTGCCCTTGAAGTTGTAGTTTTAAAACTGGATACAATCTGAAATAGCAGAGACACCAACATTTTTTTCCACACCCATCCAAGATTAATTAATTATCTCACAAATAAAAATAGATATTAACTTTTCCACAATTCTTTAATGTTCTGACAAATCACTACTGTCAAAAACCTGACATTTGATGGAAGAAAAGAGAGTTTGGATGCAAATATACCTTTCATATCTTTTTTTTTTTTTTCTTTTATAATAGCAGCCCTTTTACAGAATGCAAGACAAACTATTCTGTAGTACAATAATGCAATCTTATTGGAATAATGAGTTGTACAAGTGCAGAGTGCATTTTTCATTCAGTCTGGGTAAGGATTTTAATGGAAGAAAAAAAGAAAAAAGACCAAACCTAGCAAAAGATCTTAAAACTTTCCTTGCCTATTCCCAAAGAAGTACATCTGGAAACTCAGTCTCTGCTAGCCAGTGTAATGTCTTTGAAAAAAATGTACTTTTTATATAACTCTAGTAAAACCTAGAAACATTCCAATTTAAAACACTCATTGCTGTTTCTTCTTTAAAACGGCATGAAGCTAATCAAATCAAACATCAATCTGAGAGCATATGCCTATTTATTTGTGTAATGAAGCTTTGAAAAAAATATGTCAAACTCATCTAAACATTTGATAAGCATGCTCCCTCAAAGTGAAGCTATTAGGGGAAAAACAGAGAAGACTCATTAAATCCAAATTGCTATGTGCATAAGTAACATCAAACAAAAGGAAGGAAAGTCTACTAAAACAGTAAAACTACAAGTCACTACAGTGCAGGAATGCTCAAAACATTCAGCAACTACCGAAAGGAAGCAAATTGCAGAAATTCTACATTTTCAGATAAAGGAGAGTGCAATACTAAAAAAAAAAAAAAACTCTTGCTGAACACTTTCAGAGACAATTGAAACCAAGAGTCATGAAAGATGGCTTAAAAAAGTTAAGACCACTATTACAAATATCCTATTTTTACCCCAGAAGTCTTGAAGCTCATAACTGTTCTTTGAGAAAGACTACCTCAAAAGCTTTGTTAAACTGAAACGAAAAGACAACTTCAATTTATCAGTGTTTTCCTCAGCATGGAATTATGGGCAGGTATGTGATCAGTTAAATCAAAACCTTTAAATACTTCAACACAAATCACATTAAGACTTATCTACAGCTTAGTAAAAGTTAGAAAGTTAATTAAGTCTACATTTCAGATACAATAAACTAAGGTTAAAATCCCATTAGTTTCTGGTATTAAAATAGAAGGTCTTAAGTATGTCATTAAAGCAAATTACTTCGAAAAAGGTTTTTAAAGCTAAAAGAAAATCTGCAAGAGCATTCCAAATCCTGAGCATGTCAACTCTCCAATGATGAAATGATAATGCCCTATTTGAATTCCAAATTATCAGCGAACACGCATTTTGATTTCACAGTAGCTGAAGGAACAGTCATTACAGATGCACTGAAAAGAACATGGGCTAATGGTAAAGATTATTAGTTCAACCATACTGCAGAATGTCCTATTTTTGAACACAATACTACAGATGCAACTTTCACATTGAACATCGTCCTTAAATTAAACGGACTCGTGTATGAGAAGTGGAACAGCTGAATTAAGTACTAACAGGAAAGGACTAAGACAGCACTCAGCTCAAACTCCAAACTTGGTGTTTTCCAACTCAGCCTGTGCTTGCATTCTGTCTTTCTAATGTTGAGTCAAACCCTCATGCAAAAGTTTTCTAGGAGAAATTATCCTCTACCCATCAACAAACACAGAACTTCCAAAACTGCTGAACAGTGGTTTCACTGATCATTCAATGGCAAGGATGTAAAACTCCTTTTGAGGTATTAGCAGTCTTTAATTAACACACAGAAGAAAAGAGTTCAAGAACTATCTAACAGTAAATATCCTGATACAGATATTTACTTAACACACACTTTTTATACGCTTTTTTTCCTTTCTTTTTTTGATGCTCTTCACTTCGTTTACCGGTAATTGGATAAACTAGACAGGGCCTCGACTACTTCCTGCTTTGCTAAACACATATAAACAATGTCCCAAGCCAGGAAAGGAAATATTT
>WAAE01014110.1:0-65550 GCA_013400495.1 Nicator chloris | reverse complement strand
TTTAGGCTCTTTTAATTTTTTTTATTTTATCCTTGGACTGAAAAATCTTCTGCAGAGTTTTCCTATTGCTACAGCTACAGATGTCTTGTTTTCTAATGTGTGTATAGAGGGAAGGCTAAAAACTGTATACTAGTGCTTACAGGAATTTCTAAACTACCATTTATCCAATATTCTGCATGGGAATGTAATTCCCAATTAAAACAGATGCACGTTCTGCTTATGGAAGATTGGTATACCTCCAACTAGCTATAAGATCTGAAAGTGAATTTTGATTTACTGTTCTGTTAAGATGTTTAAAAACAGATTGTCTGCTTCCAGAAAGGGGGGATCCAAATATCCGCGTTAATGTGTTTTGTGCAAGCCAGTTCAGGGCTTTTCTGCAATGGACTCACCCAAACACTCACCACATACTGTTCTTTACCCACCTTTGCTGAAAACGTTTTGCATGAGGAAATGTATCATGGCATGTAATTGTCTATATTCCTTCAGTAAAAAGATATTTCCAAAGAAGGGACCAGAAAAATAATCATAACTAAAACTTTTCAGAAACTCCTGCAAATTGAACGGTGACACCAGTAGGAATAAAATGTGACCTAGTATGCACTGAATTGAGGTAAAACTTCCATTTCATTTGGCTTGGAACGTGTATGTGTGGCTCGACCCAAAGTTACCAAAACTGACTGCTGATGTTCACAGTAAAACATGGAAAAAGGGTTCCTTGATAAGCAACTCCCCTCCCCTGTGCTGTGTAGGTGCAAGAAGGTGGGGTTGGTAACACAAAGCCTAGGAGTGAACTGTCTCTCACCTTCAATTTGTTTGTTCTTCTAGCTGTAGTCCCTTGCCCTGTATTTGCTTTGCCTTCAATGTGCTGCAGTTCATGAGGACATAAAGTATATTGACCATCTCATAGACTATTATTTTATCGTGAGATGTTTTTATTTCTCGTGAAAGGCTGTTAAAAGCTTATATGATCTTTATTATTCTCTGTATCTTTACAAATTCAGTAAAGAATTCATATTCTGAACATAGCTGAGGCAAGATTTGTCAGGATAAATAGTTTATTTTATGAGATCATCTGTTGCAGCTGAAGAAAAGCCTGGCCACTTTCTGGTTCATAAAACCTCCCACTGTGCTGCTGGTCTGAAAGAGTATCAGTAACTCTCATAAAAAGTTTGGGTTTGGCTCCCTGCAAACATCAACAGTTAATTATGTAGCTCATCATGCCACCACTATACTTTGAACACTAATTAAAAGGCTGAAAATTGAAACCTTTCTGCTAGGCTTTTAAGGTGAAACGGTGAAAACAAAAACAAGTCCGACTCTTCTTCCTCAGGGCAGGAAGGATGAAGGTGGGCACAGTTAATCCTTTGGGCATCCGTGGAAGATCAGGTGCAGGACAGGCATCACTGAATTGAATCCCATGGTAGAGACTCAGACTGTGCTGCTTTCCATAGAAATTCAGATCATCAAAAGGTGCAAAATCTGCTGCAAATTGTGTGGTGGAGAATGTGGAACCCTCCCCCAAAATGGGAACAAGGAGGAACTTTTCCAGCTGTCCTTTCCCTCCCTCTTATAGCACACAGCCCACACATTCATATCTAATTTTCAGTCACAGCTCCTGAAGGCAGTATAAATTTACAGCTATTGAATAGCATTTAAAGATAGTCAATAGTTTACTCAGAAAACATTTAACTGCTTTTCTCCCACGGCTGGCAAACAGTGACCTTTCCATTTTCAACTCAAACGATGTGCAAAGGAGTGACTGCACAAGTGGGAACACTGTCAAAAACCTAAAGTTAATTCAGAGCTCAGTGTCTGAATTATTCAGCACCATTGGCTGAGCCTGATTCTGACATGTTAGAGTGCAAATTTCCAAAATACAACAAATAGTGGTTTCTGGATAGGGGTAGCAGAACAGGGTAAGAATGCATTTATTTTGCATGTAATTGGAATTTGGCAACAAAAATTGCATTTTAGTATAATTGCAAAGTTTTCAGAAGGAAAGAAAGATGTTGATCCTTGTCTTCTTTATGAAGGGCAAGAATTGAACCTTTTTGGTCCCAAGTGCACCTTTGCATTAGGAAGGATCCCAGCACCTTGTCCAGAAAAGTAGGATGTCTTCCTGTCCCCATCTCACTGTCAAGTGACTTTGTTTACATGCTAATTCCCTCCTCAGGGATATGCCTCAGTGGCATGTCTTTGGCTAATTAAGATTTGAAAATTCAACTTTCTAATCTGCACCTGAAATCCATAAATGACAGGCAGAGTAAGAATTTATGCTCCTGTGAATATCCCTGTACCTCACAGTGTGTCCCATGCATTAACCTTCAAAGAATTGTACAGTAATGGTTCACAGTACTTTAAACACTTATGAGTGATCTCTTCTAACTTCATTAATGACTCTAATAATTACATACTTAATCATGTCATAGTAAAAGCTGAAAAAATAGATAACAAACCACAGCTTCTGTTTTTATAATTTCAGTACTCTTTTTAGTTTCACTGTAAAGACACAGTAGGATTAAAAAAAAAAGTTATATGCAAGTCTGTAAGTTCATTTTGGCCTTTGTAGAGGAAGACAATTGCTTTTATGAAAAGACCTAGATATTTATGCTTCAGCATCTCAGTCTGTAATGCTGAGATTTATGCCTATTTGGAAGCTCTTTCATGGCTTTATTTCCAGCATATTCCATAAAAAATCAGAGCAAAAGCCACCATCATCTTGGGAAAACTATAATTCAAATGAAGAAACAGCATTGAATTAAGCTTAGCATGAATGGGTTGGACAAGGAACCCCAGGAACTCCAGATCAGACCAGGTGCTCTTTCTTCTCAAACTGCTCTCTCCATTTTTAACTAGCAGAACACAGAAGGCATGAGGAGAAGCATTTGTACCTTATCTTACAACAGGTGATGTGCAAGCAACAGAGGACATTTACCACACTTTCCAGATCTGATCTGCAGTTCAGAAGACTCATGGAAACAGAGAGGGGGGGAGAGGAAGTACCACCTGTGAACTCATGCTAAGAGCCGTGACATGATGGAATTCATGTTAAGTCCTTGCCACCTACGATGTAAAGCACTGAGCACACCCTATGTCTTTCGTCACGCCTATGTGAGGAAAAGATGGAGCCTACAAGTTTTCTTTGTGTTGCCAGGCTGCCCAAAGAGTAGCTGGATTGCTAACACTGTCCTCTCTTTTCTCAAAGGAATAATCACTGACAGCCTTAAAAATGCTCCTTTTCAGATCACAGAAAAGTATTTACAACAAATATAAGAAATTCATAAATAGCCATGCTTTTGCTGCTCAGGGTTTATCCTGAGCAGGGATTTCTCTTGAGTATTACCTCTGAGTGTCCATGTCACCTCTGTGGCTGATGGTCACTGAACCAGAGCCCATGCGAAAGTATGAGAAAGCACCTTTGGTTAGTAGCAATTCAAGCTCCAGGTTCTGGGGGGAAAAGAACACCCTAGTTAGATAACAGAATCATAGAACCACAAGATTATCTCAAATTGGAAGGAATCCAAAAACTAAGTCACATGGGTAAGGCCATCATTCAGATACCCCTTGAACTCTGATAGGTTTGGAGTTACTCCTCTGGGAACCCGTTCTAGTGACTGATCATCTCAGTCAAGAGCCTTTTCCTAATGTCTGGCCCAACACAGCTTCATCCCTATTGTGGGTCACCAGGGAGAGATCAGCACCTGCCCTTCTGCTGCCCTCCTTGAGGAGCTTACAGACTGTGATAAGGTCACCCCTCAGCTTTCTCCTCTCAAGGAGAATAAGCCAAGTGACCTCAGTCACTCCTCGCAAGTTTTGTGCTCGGGGCCTTTCACTGTCTGCATCACCCTTCTCCAGACAAACTGGAATCTGATGTCTCCTTGTACTAAGGTGTCCAAAACTGCGCACAGTTTTCAAGGTGAGGCTGCCCCAGTGCAGAGCAGAGCAGGACAATCCCCTCCCTTGACCAGATGGTGATGCTGTGCCTGATGCCCCCCAGGACACGGCTGTCTTTTTTGTCAGCCAGACCACTGCTGACTCATATTCAACTTGCCATCAAACTAAAACTGACAGATCTCTTTCTTTGGATCTGCTCTTCAGCCTCTTGTCCCCCAGCCTGTATGTATAAACAGGATTATCCTATCTCAGGTGCAGAATCCAGCACCTGCCCCTGCTAAAATACTTATGTTCCTGTTTTGAATTTTATTATTGCTTTTACTATTTTTTGGTATTAATATTACTCAAAAATCAGCCAGTTACAAGGAAGATGAACTTCATTTTAACAAAACCTGAATTTGCTTTTGAAGGCAAAGCAAATGCTTTCTTCATGACAGGAAACATTTATTTCACTGTGAGCTGGAGCTACTTGTTTAACTCTCTAGAAGTTCATTGTTTGGATAAATGTGCCTTATCCAAATCTACTTCCTCAGAAATCAGATAGCCCAGTACAACTGGCCCTTAAGAGACAAGAAAAGGAGCATTAAATGAAGTGAGTGATAGCAGGTTTACAAGGTGATCTGATTACTTTTGGAAGTCCTGATGATACTTATCTGAAAATACTTGTGAAAATCTTACAAGCTCCATCAGTGTTTGGTGCATTTTGTAAATTTCTAAGTACTTTGAATTTCTGATTTTCAATAGATCAACAGCATCTGATGATAACTGAAATTAGAATGAAAGTTTTCTGATTTATAGTTTGTCTCCATGAAATCACTTGGTGCTGTTATCTTTCAGGTATCATTTATGCATTTCCATCTGCTGTAGGTGAAAAATAGCTTTCCTATTGTCTTACAGACTATGGAATAATTCACTCTGAAGGAAAAAGGGACCTCTCACGTTCCTTGTGCACCCATCTCATTTTGGTTGCACTCTGTAAGGAGCATGTGAAAACTACTGAGTAAAAGATCAGATGTAACAACCAGTTATTTTTAGCCATTCTTTTAGCTTAGAAAACACTTTGCTTCTCTCAGAAGTTTGAGATGTGCCTTTTAGTATCTTAAAATGCCTAAACATACACATACATATGAATATTATGAATATATTATTAATATATAAGGAATATTAGAAAAATGCAAAAAGTAACATAAAATTTTGCTAAGGAGTTTATACACAAGAGCTATCTCTAGTTTTCAATTCATCAGACTATATATTTGAAACATAACCGGAAATAGTTTTTACTTGATTGTGCTGGTGTATATAATCATCACATTAAAATAGAGAGTGAAAGCAAGGAAATTCAACTCTATGCTTTCAAGATTATTTTAAAGATCTAAACAAGCAGTTTAAAAATCGTAAAATCAGAACACCTGAGAGAAATTACCTTGGTTTTACTGTTAAATGGTTGCTTTATAATAAGCTTATCCATTTCCCTGAAACAGAGTCTGATGCTCTCCTTGGATTGTCTTTTCAATGTAATCGTGGGTGTGAATTCTGATGGGAACATTTGAGCTTGGAGAGAAGGCTTGACAAAATAGACACAAAGATATTTTCAGAGACAATTTAGAACAGTGAATACTTGACTTTTGCTCTATTTGATTCAAAACAAAGTAAGCAAAATCTTCAGAATGTATTGACATTATCAGGTCATCTAAAATATGCTTATACTAATTACCTGCTTTGAGTAGGTTTGTTTTGTATTGTGCTTCATAAAATGAAACACATTTCTTAACATCCAGAGAGGCCACAGAAATAAAATATCTGGAAAGACAAATTCGTGTTTCTGTGCCTCCACTTTCCAGTTTGCCAGCAATGGAAAGAGGACGGTCCCCAGCCCCCATCACCAGCTCTGTCCATGGTGGTACGCAACCTGTGAGGAGATCTTGTGCAAGCTCTTTGTTTTCCAGTTGCAGAAGGGGGGAAGATTCCATTTCTAAAGTACTCTGAGGCGTGAATGAAGGTTCTGTTTGCCATTAGTGCTTCTACTCTTCAAGATGTTCCACTCTGTATGAGTGAAGAGTATTTAGATGAAGAAACAAGACAAAGGATGCTGCCATTTAAACAATCTCTTCCTTTAATATTTGTATAAGAAAATTATTCTCTATTGGTGATTACACACGCAGTGTGCTGAATTGTGAAGTATTCCCGAGAATGCAAAGCTAGGATTCACTAAAATCGCTTTGCTTCAGCTGAAAATACTCTTAATTCAATAGACAGGGTACCAAACACAAATTATTTTGATAGAATGTATTGTGCTGGGAAAGAAGACTACACCAAGCATGGAATATTGATGTGCATAAAATTAAATTGTCATTCTTCCTGACATAAATGTTATTCCTCTTGAGAACCAACCTCTATCAATATACTTATTCGTTACAACCTCTACCAGATAATCATGTTATAGTCTGATTGTAATAGGCAGAGATATAAGACAACATTCTCCTTTGTTTCACAAGCTAAGTGAAAATTCTAGTAGAGCATCTAAACTGGACTCAATTTATTTTAATCCCTAAAATTAATTTGACCATCTGCAGACCAATTCTTTCATTTTATGTAGCTCCTATTTCTTTAAGTTGTACCAATTCTTTCTTTTCTTTCAGTTGCTTCTTTTCTTAACATGGTTTGTTTTAGCATGGGAAAAAGAGGAGTCTTGAAGGCCAAATCCCACCTCTTTTCAGTAGTTTTTAGTAGAAATTCCCTGGTAATTCTCATTGTACCGTTTCCAAATTCTACACAATGCTTGGGATTTGTTTCTTTGTTCTCAGACTTTTGAATTTCTCTGCCTCTCCTTTTTCTCTTCTGCATGTACCATTTTATTTTTCTATTCTACTTTATCTTTCTCAATCCCTTTTCACTGCAGTGCACTGAGCCTGCTTTCAAAACTGAATCAGAGAGTGACCAGTGACTCTTTTATCTCAAAGCTGGAGTCCCATATCACCTATAGCTTCAGGGACCTGTAATGCTGTCCTGAAATGAGCCAAAATGCTGCTTTCGTTTCCCCCAGACACCCATAGTCCCTCAAGAGAGTGAAAGGCTTCCTAGATATGCATCTTCAGCTGTCAGGAAAGGCCATGGGAATAGTACATCTATGGGCACCAAAGAGCCCTTTTGATCATGAAAAGTGTTGTGGCTGATTATACAGACCCCAGAACACATTCTGTTGCTGAGGAGACTCAGCAGTCCCATCAAAGGAAAAGATCAAAGGAGGACAAGTAGACATAGTTAAGGTGAGGGCTGATCATCAGGGGAAGCTCACTTGTGAACAAAATTTGGGGATTATGTTGTCAAACCTGTTTTCACTAAATACCATAGAAAATATTTAGCTGGCTTCCTCTGGGGCAACTGGGAGAATGCAAAGTATTTTTAAAAATTCCATCTTTGTTGAGAGAAAATGATACACTTAGCAAATTATTATTTTCATTGTCTGTCATTGGGGATTCCCCAGAGGCACTGCAGTCTTAAGTGGCAACTTGTTTGAATGAGCACTGCTGCACGGACTATGAAAAGCATCAAAATCCATTTGAACCATTATCTGGCTAATACAAGGACATTTATAAAACAGAACACCATTTGAATATTGACTCAGCATTTAAATATTAACTTTGCTCATAAACTCACTCTTTTTCCAAAAGAAAGTGCAAATTAAAAGAGGGAAGGAAGTAACCAGAGTAAATTGTATTAAGGCAGCAGTTACCAGTTGGTGCCTTAAGCTAATACAGGTGAAATAGAGTCTCAAAGACACATGGAAATACTTAAGTGAAGGCTTCCTCAAAGGATCCAAAAATGAAAGAATGAATTCTACAGTTACTCATCAAATAAGGATGTAACATGCTGAATTTATTGGATGCCTTTTTTAATCAATGCAAACAACCCAAACTTCTCAGAGGCATGCTGGTCTCACAGTCCTCTAATTGTCTCAGAAAAATGTGGGCAAAAAGCATTTCTGCTCAGCAGAAGCCTTTATCATTTCAGATAAATACAGCATGTATTTGAACACATGCTTTTGCCTTATCACCTGCAATACTTTGTTTCTGAGACACAAACTCTCTGCTCGGATATTGCAAATATCTTTTTCCACATAAACCAGCAGAGCAGCACTAAATGTGGTTGCAATTCATCAGTTATTAGAACAATGACACCGATCAATCTTTTTTGCAAAGTAACTAGAAAAGTGTAATTGTCAGAGGGAAAATCATCATCACAGACTAGGTCGGTAACCAATATGTCAGTCCTGAAGAATTTGGTAAGGGAGACTGTGGAACATGCACTTAAGTCAATCTTTACAGCATAGAATAATCAATTTGCTTCCTGCTGTCAGAAGGCTTTCCTCTTGCTTTGCCTGTCACATTAAATATTGAAACCTTCTTCTGAGCAGTAGAAATATTGGGAGCCCTCCGTCTGGGTCTGCTTGGAGAAACATTATTGATATAGGCTGTGCAGAACTTTTTTTGTGTAATTTATGGGTTTGATTTTCTCACACACCATCTTCCGCCCAGAGGGGCAGGGGTCAAACTGTATTGTCAGCTGTCTCTGAAGCTGCAGCTTGAGGTTTAAAGAGGCATAAAACTGTTTTGAAAAGGTCAATCTGACCAAAGAATCAATTCAAGCTACAGAGATTACAGAAATTTCAAGACACGGAACTTTGACAAAAAATGTATGCAAGGATATGAAATTCTAGCAATCAGTAATTATTTTGCCCTCGTGACAACTTTTATCCCCTTCCTTTTAGAAAAATCTGGAAAAACATGGTCAGTCAGCAAAGAACTATCTCTTCTTGAGAGTTTCAGAAGAAAACACTGATTGTTTTTCAGTGTAAGTTTAAGATGAAAAACAGTCAAGTGCTCATTTTTTTGTAGCATATTTTGAAATGTCCTGGATTTTGCTGTGTTTTAGATAAGGCAGACTTGTTCTGCCATCTTTACAGCAGAAATCAGGCAGACTTAGGTGTAACTGAGGCCTTTGTTACAGGCAAAGTTTTCTCATGTGAGAAGCCGTGTCCTGTAGTTGATCAAAATGCAGGATTTCTGGTCCCATACTAAGAGCATATACTTATAATATTGCATGGAACGCTCTTATTGCTCAGATTTCCTGTGCCATTTCTCTGATGAATTTGATTACACAGCTTGATTTTCACAGAGGCTTGGTAGACTGATAGAAAGCTTTGTACACCAGATTTTTCCAGCATTCGGCTTCAGGCTGTGCACTAACTTGCCACATAAAATCAGATTTAATTTAAGGAGTAAGAGAATAGGATTCCTCTTCACTACTTTTCATTTTTAAAAACAAGAAAGTAAATGTAGAGAAAGGAAGGCAGTAGATTTTGTTGGTTCCCCATGGCACCTCTCTAAAATAATTATGTTTTTAGGATACAACAACTACTTTTTAATGAAATATTATATATCTAAATTTTGAGTGAATTAAGATCAAAAATTTCATACCCTATGAAACACAAGTGTGAAATTTTGAATAGGGGATGAAATACCCTAACTATTCCTAACTGATATCTGCATGGTTGAGAAAAAAGAACTTGATTCAAGCCCACAGACACTACCTTAAAATGCTTATTCAATATTTTCACAAGTGCCATTTTGTGTGAAGCCAATAAAAATTTTTTAAAACTTTATTAATAAAGGCAAGTGTCACATGTTTAAAACTCATCTTTGAAAATACATTGATATCCAAGACAGAATAAATTAACTCAAAGTTTTACAGTCTCTAAAAATAGAAATTTGTTGAATTTTGGGGTTACTACAAATATTTTTAAGCTAAATGAAACTACAAAAATGGCACAAGTTTCTCAGTTTACTGAATTATGGTAAAAATTCAAACCAGAACTTTAGCAATGTATTCACACAAGTAGATAATTGTGAGGACTTTCGGCAGCCCTTGTTTTACTTGACACGTGTATCACAGAGATATTTCATTGGGGTTTCCTTAGAAAGTTCTGGGTTTAATTGTACCTAAGGCAGCGTAATTGTCTGTTAAGTTAATGAGTATGCACGGTTTCTTAAATCACAGATTACAATGTTGCCATGTGCATATAATAAATCCATATGACCAAATGATCAGGATGATAATGAAATCCTTGTCTAGACAGGATGCTACTTCACTCAGCAGCAGCTATTCTTATTAGCAATTCCTTTTGCCAATGAATGGAACTGCCAAAATGAATGTCCTTGACCTTTAAAGGGTAAGAGTAAGGACATTTTGATAAAAAGCATCCCTTTTCAAATGAAATAGGACACTTCAAATAATGGGCACATAAAATCAACAGTAACTTCTGCAACTTGGGTAGTAACATCACAGAGATATTAGCAAGACACTTCCATATTTAGGTCACCTCACATTTGTCTGAAAAGTTCAATAGCAGCGCTTAACTTATATGAAAAGCCTAAATAGGAAAAAATAAAGTGTCAGAATGATGAAACCAATCAATTTTTAAATCCTTTTGCTCCCTCTCAGTGTGTTCAGACATGGGTGATTAGTTTATACGAATTTTCCCTGAATCCAGAGCTGATAGAATATGTTATGCTTGACCAGTGTGATTGCTGATATGAAAAGATTTACTCTTATCTCCTCAAGATGGCCATGGTTCCCTCCTGAAATATCACTTCTGCCTTGTGAAAAAGCTTGAGGAAAGCAGTATGTACTCCCTGAAAACTGTATGCCAGCCCTCCCTTCCTCTTGTGGCTCCATTGCCATGTGTTTGCTTCTGACACTATTCAGATTTTTTAATCTGATGTGAGAGACTGCATTGTGAATTTCCAATGGAAAACATCAAACAGCCTCTGAGAGAGTATTAAGTGTTCTGCCTGGACTATTTTGCATTGATTTTCTGATTTATTTAAGAATAGGAGAGACTTCATTTTCTCAGAGTTGGCCGGAATTATACTGTGTGTCACACACAGCATTTCCAGGACAAAAAACTTCAATCTACTAAGAAAGGATTACTTTATTTTGTCTAGAAATGCCAGTGCTGATAGCCATGTTCAAGAGGCATAGAGATTTTCCTTTGTCATTATCTCTCTGTGTACCAGGAAATGCACTAGCAAAAAGCACCTTTGAGCTGTGTTGTGCCATCAACCTTTTGAAGCACTTTGAAAGTACATTGAAATCAACAGGGAGTCCTATTTAATAGGCAATTGTACTGCCTTGGGATATTTGCTAAGAGCCATACTGTTCTCTGGAATGAGATGAGCAAGAGAAAAGGAATTGGCACATAATTAGAAAATATAGTTATTTCCATACCGTTTGTTCAAACTACTATGCTCCTTAAAGCATTGGATGGAGTTTTTTCAGACAAGCGCAGAGGAATAATCAGGAAAATAGGAAAATAGGGGGACCTTGAATGACTCTGCTCATAGCACATGAGCAGCTTCTAGAAACGCTGTTTTGTTTTTAATCAGGAAGTGAAGGGCTGGCAGCTGGCTGCCCTGGGCTATAATTCAGCAGAGCACTCCAGCATGGAAGCAAATGGGACTTCAGCTGGTCCTCAAGGTGCTGACTCAGCAAAACTTTGCCCTTCCCCTCGGCAAAGCTCTGCCTCTCCCCGGGAGATAGATGGTTCCTGCAGTGCCAGCACTCCCCGTGCCCTCCAGCCCATTGTCCCCCAGGAAACGGCTGAAAGGTAGGTCCTTCTTTCACAGACTCGTGATGGAAGTGGACAGAAAGGCAGGACACAGAGAGACCGGAGCTTCTTGCCAAGTTCACAGAAAGCAGCATTAAATAGTAGACTCGTCGAGGTGCCAGGCAGCAGCACAAAGGCTGCACCACTTTCTCTCCACCACTTTGTTTGACCTGAACGGGGCTTGGTTATTCCTGTCCTTAAGCCTCCAGCCAAGCAGGGGGGTCAGAAGTATTTGCCAAAACCTTTGTGTTGACCAGAATATTCTATGTGTTATGGAGAAGCATAGCGAGATTACATTTCCTTATGTGTAACTGAAGAGAAGGGAAAACTTCTCAGTGCCTTCTGCAATGTGAGCAAAGACTTGACATTTTGTAAACAGGGGAAGATTTTGGTAGGACTTGCCTGCACTGGAAGACAGACACAAAGAGAAAAAGGTTTATCAATTGCTCTGGAATTAATACATAATTTGAGCTTCTGGCTGGGGAATCTTGTGTGGAGTGAAACAGCCCAAAAGAAATCTTTACTTAGAAGTACCATACACAATTTATAAAATGTATGGAAACTAAAAGTTTCTAACATGGCTAGAGATACTGTGCATCAGTTCAAAAGTGCTTTGGAACCTAGGTTTAGGATTTCCAGAGCTGAGACCTCTGAGTTTAGGGACTTTATTAAAAAATGAGATGTGTCCCTGGTATTGCACAGCTAGGTGCCAGAAGTCGGCACAGTTCACAGGGCTGAGTTAGGCACTTAGTTCCCTATGTACTAAATGGGAATGGTACACTAAATTGGAGTGTGGAGCACACCTCTGGAAATGGCTAAGATGAACAAGGGCATGAAAAGGCAGTGTTAGGACTGAAACTGCCCATGGGTGAAGAAATTTCTGAGAATTCTTTTTATCTTTCATTCTGATTGTCCCTATTATTATGCCAACAGATTATCAGAATGCAAAATGGAATGAAATAGTACCCATTTGAGATGTGTTTGTAATGTAACCTGCAATGCACATGACAAGCTTGAGGAATGAATGAGCTCAGAGAAACTGAAGCATATTTTACCAGTTTCCACATAGTATGGCTTCCTTTTAATTCTGACATGTTTGGTAATATTGCAATAGACAGCAAACCCAGATTTGTCATGATGTTCAGATTAAAGCCGACTCAATTTTTTATTCACAAAAGTGGGAAAAGCATAGTACAAAACAAGATGCAATAATACTTCTCAGAATTCTTAACTAACAATTTTTAAATAATATTCAAAGATTAAAACTGTCAATCAATAATATGTTTTGAGCATTTAAAATAGTAATGATATCATACATCATAAATTACTTCTAAGAAATGAAAGTTCATTTGTCCTTATAAAATGAATTGCAAACAGAACATCTTGGACTAAAGGCCAAAACTTTAATCTCCATGCCACAGTTAGGTTTATTTATAGGAATAATTAATGCCAGATCTAATAGGTACTTAGCTAAATGTCATTCTTTCTATGACTTTCATTACAAAATGAGGGTTTCTTTGGTCCTACTGTATGGTATTTTTGTATGATATTTCAAACCTTCAAAATATTATTAATATCGATTCTTTGTATATTAATCATACTTTAAAGAAAAATAGTAGTTTTAGTAATAACTGTAAAATAAGTAAATTTACTAGACTCTGAAGGTAGATTTCGTCCTCCTATGAACCTAACAAATCATCTTTTAAAGCCCTATGTTCCTGTCCTTGCAGTAGAAGGAATATGACCAAAGTAGAACCTTGGTCAACACACTGTCCCCTCTGAGTTTGATATGTTGGTAACTACAACAAGGATTTAATGAGTGTAAAAATTGCCTGTCTCTGTGAGGAGCCAGTGAGAAAAGCAGAGCAAATGACACAAACAGAGGAAAATCTTTGAGAAGAGCAGGCTCTCAGTAAGGGCAGTTTTGCTACCTTCCCTGGGAAAAAAAAAAATAAAGTGCTTATTCAGTATAATTAGGGAGGTCTTTTGGGTGATCATTTTTCAGTCCATAACTCATGAAGTACATTATCTGGTGGGACTGGTAGTTGGTTAGACTGTAGCATTATATCTCCATGATCAGGCATTTAAATTACAGGGTTTTGTTTTGTTCCATGAGTGGATGATTGAATTTTTACGATCAGGACCAGAAAGCCATTAAATTGACTCTTTAGTCGGGAGGGAGTGTTGTAGCTTGTAAAGAAGAAGAGACACAGGCAGGCAACTGGATGTTGTTATAATTACTAGGGAAAATATATTATTTTAAAACAATCTGGGTAAAGTCAGATTCAATTTTCTCTACAGTTATAGAGAGCTAAAGGAGTGCTGTTGACAGGCAGCATTCATGTCCCCTGTAAAGCTCTGGACTCTGGATTTTATGTGGGTTGTTTTAGAATTACACACATTATACATTACACTGGGTAAAATATACGAACCCTACCAAAGAAGCCAGTCCTTTTTCTTCAATGAACTGCATTAATGTGGTTAATAATCTCTTGGACCTAGAATAACACTTTTCTGGAGATGTATTCCCCATTCATTATAGGTTTTTAAAATGCCTCCAAGACATTTTCTCTTTTTTCACATGCAAGAGGTGTACACCATCCCCTCCATTAATGATCTTGCACACAGCTTGCTACAGTGCAAAGTGCAATGCTCAGTCCCAGCTAGGAAGGAGCTGCTTTCTCATTCACTTTATTGTCTGTATATCAGTCACTCCAGAAGGCTTCTCACTGATGGGTGGAATTACCTGTGCAGTCCAGAATGATATTCTTCTCCTGAATGCCTTTCAGCACAGTCAGCAGCACATGCGTGCACATTTTCCTTTCTGTAAGCTGTAGAGAACACCTGGGATGCCTGTATGAATTCTTAAATATGAATATATCGTAACAAGTCCTTGGGGATTTTGGCACTCAGATGTGCTCCTTAGTTTTTGCCCCCCATGCCAGAGTCTTGCTGGTTATCTCTGGTTCAGACGATAGATCACCTCTCTCCTGAACTCAGGCTGAGTGCTCTCAACTTGGCACTAGTGTCTTCTGTGAGCACACATTTGGAAGAAATAATTATTTGTCTAGAAGAAGTAAAAATTTACCTTAAAAATGTTTTTCAGCAGTCAGGTTGTTCATCACAAAAATTTCTACAGTTATAAGGTGCAACCATGGTTAATTCAAGTTTGGTATAAATTTTCGTGATGTAGATTTTTCAATGTTTCTTTCAATATTTATCACAAGCCAGACTAATGAAAATGCATGTTCAACCCCTTATAGTCCTCAAAAATGAAAAATGCCATTTTTGTTCCGCAGTTCTTTGAGTCTCCTGAGATGTTATCACTGTGTACCTATTCCAGGAAGTCTAAAGCAGCCCTTGAAAAATCATTATTCTATTCCTATTTTTAAACAATATGAGGTAGAGAAAAAGAACACAACAAAGTCTGAAGTCATGCAGACCTGTAAAGCTTCTCAAAACAACATTGTTGATTACTTTATTAGAACAGAACAGAAGAGTGATGATTAGAGGAATTCTGTACCAATGTTACTCCTTTGAGAGTTATTGATTGTCTCAGAAAATCAGAATCAAAAATACACTGAGGTATTAGCTAACTAACATCAGATCAATTTTATCTTTACTGCGAATTCTTGTAAACAAAATTGTAGAGGAATGTTTTAAATAGAAGCGAACTATGGAAAGAGAAATATAGAGGGTCAGGTTTTGGTAGGAAGAAGTTATCATTTCCCCAGGAAAGAAGAAAAGTTTGGAGATACTACAATTATAACAATTACAAATGACAACATTAAAATCAATAAAAGCTTTGTTGAAAATTCAAGAGGGAAAATAGGAGGGAATTAATATGTCTTGGAAATTATAAATGCAATACAGATAAAAGTGTGGCTAAATACAGGCAAAAATCCGTCAGAAGAAGTAAGGATAATTTTTTAAAGTTACATCAAGAATGAAGAATGGTAGAATTACTCATAAACAATGTAAAAAGCCGACATGTCCAATAAATGTTTCTGCTCTTTATTTGAAAAATAACAGGGTTGTGTGATTTGTTTTCAGAGGAAGACTATACACATTTCAATTTTATAGAATCCAAGAGATATGTGATTCATATCTATCCAGAGATAGGTATCTTCAATAACAGCCGATTTTGATAAATTGAATCCAATCTGTCTGAGATAATCTTTGGTCTTCTAATATATCATGGAAATTCAAACAGAAGGAGAATAATTCCCTTGAATTTGAAAAGAGCAAGGGCCTGACGAACTGTTGGCTGACCCAACTGAAATTAAAGGGAGAAGGTTGGAGCTTGGTAGAAGCAGCAGATGACAACAAAATCAAAACATAAGAGTACAGCAGACATAAGTCCTCCAAAAATTTTTTTTTAGTTCCATTCTTTGAGGTTAGAAAATCAGTTAATAGCAATAGCATAATAAACTTTTTAAAGTTTGGTATGACCATAAGAACATTAGCAGTCCAGAGCACTAATAAAATTCATGTTAAATGGATAATGAAGAGTCCAGTCCAGTGCTATTGCCAGTGGGTATTTGCCTTGAAACTGGGGTGATTAGGATCAGGCTGACATTGAGTGTTTTCATCAGTGAGGGTGTCAGCAATAAACATTGCCCAAAACGTGAGTGTAAATGCCACAAGGACTTGGGGAAGACCAGTGTGAGATTCATCACACAGGAGGTTCGGAGAGGTTCGGAGAGGAGAGGTTCGGAGAGGAGAGGAGCGGAGAGGAGAGGAGCGGAGAGGAGAGGAGCGGAGAGGAGAGGAGCGGAGAGGAGAGGAGCGGAGAGGAGAGGAGCGGAGAGGAGAGGAGCGGAGAGGAGAGGAGCGGAGAGGAGAGGAGCGGAGAGGAGAGGTTCGGAGAGGAGAGGAGAGGAGAGGAGATTTTAAACATAGAGAAACATGAAATTCTCCAAGAGTAGCAAGTACCTGTAGAAGGGGGGATGATACTCTCCTAAGGAACAACGTATAAATTATCCAGGAGTCCAAGGGGGAAAGAAAGCAGCCAAGTTACTGGTAGAGGATATGCCAGAAGGATTGAACAGAGGTCCTGGATGAAGAGGCAAGGGAGTAACTTCTAAGAGTAGAAGGAGATAATGCTGGTTTTGGAGACTGACACAGAGGATTAGTAATATCTCCCTGTAGAATTCAGGTGTGCCCTCATAACAAATGCTTTGTGGGGAAAACATTGGGAAGAAATTTTGGAATGTAAATGAGGTAAAGAAAAAGCTGGACTAAAAATTCAGACATAAGGCAGCTGATAATCTAAACAATTGCTGAATGCAGAGCACCAAATTGTTGCTTGCATTATTTGATTTATAGAACTTGACAAATATTCCCTGTGAAATGCAGCAAGATGGTTCTTGGCTTTGCAAACACATTTCCTATAATATAACAACAGCCAGTGTGTATTCCCCAGACTAAGAATGGAGAAAAGCTAACATTTTCTGTTAGTTGTTTTTAACTGCCATGTTATTAAACAGAACTGGAACAGCTACAGGACTGATGTCAGGAATGCAAAACTCAGCATTTGTTGAAATGAACACAAACATTCTTAATTCTTACCTGTCTCCAGCTATTGTGCTGCAGAGTTAACATCAGTGAGGTCCAGGTCCGTAGGTGAAGCTTCTAGATGACATGATAATGCACGTAACAGCTAGTAATCATAATGAACTATAACCCCTGGAGTATTTCTCTGGCAAATTAACTGTGATTTGCCTGCCTTCAGTATTTCAAATTCCTATTTGAATTCATCAGAAGGGAATGAGATTGGTATGAAATCAAGTTCTTATTTTCATACCTGGAGAACAATATCTACAGTAAATAAACACACAGCAACACATAGTTCAGTGTAATTGGACATTTTCTGTTTTAATAAGATTCACAGGACAGGAAAAAAGGCCCATGCACAACTAGTTCTCCAATATTTTTTAATTTTTTTTTTTTTCTTACCTAACATATGTAGAACCTCTCCTCAGGAGTACACCCCTTCAACAGGGATCAACAGAGATCTAGTCTTTGTATTCCAGACACCCAAGTCTAAAAATGGTTCACTGTAGAAACTGCTTTCCATAATGCTTCTTTTTACAGCCTTTCTTTAACAGTGATGGGTGATTTTGTTTCTAAGTGAAGGGGGAGAAATAAAGGGAATACAAGTTTTATATCTCATTAGTGAACAGACTATTTCCTTAATTAGCCTTTTCTTAAATTCTATGGCACATCTCTAGTTCAGATGCACACATTTTTATCTACGTGTTTATCTGGGTGCATTTAACTAGATGGCCCAAACAGTGATTGTGTAATGAGCTATGTAATTGATTTAGGATATGCATTTAATAGCAGGCAGGTGGTTGAGGTAACCTATTATTACTGCAGGATTAGGTTTCAGTATAGTGTTCCTTGTCTTTTGTTTTTTTTCACAAGAAAACAATGGCTTGAGTAGCTGTCTGAGTAATTGTTCTCACAGATGCTTCTCGTGTATCTGGAGGAACTGGGCTCAGTTAATACTTAGGATATGTCCAATGACATTTGGTGTAAATAATGAACCAAAGCATTATGCCTTAGCATTTTGCACAGTAATTACCCAAACTGAATAATTTAAAATACTCCATTGCTGGATTTAAAATATGAATGATAAGCAGCCTGGGTAAAATTGCTTGGAGAAATATGGCTGCCATTGCCAAGGCATTCCTTCGTCTGTAAGTGAGTCTGATTGTATGATCATGTGCATAAGGTTACTTGCAGCAGGGAGAGTCCTCAGACTGAGGTCTTTAAGTGTCTGTTGCCTGCAACAGTAAAAATTGCTCAGTTTTTTTTTTTCTGCTTTAATTCCTCTCTCTGCTTCAGCTCTATCTACTGCTTTCAAAACCTCTGCCCCTCTTTATTGCCTGAAATCCCAGCTTTATACCTCTGTGTCCACCCACACAGGATTTTGTGCTCAGAAGACTGCTGAATATCAGATTATCTATAACATTCAAAGTAGAAGATTGATTCCATGCTCTTCTGCTTCAAAGGAATAAAGTAAATTAAGACTTAGAAAAAAACGCCCTAATATGCAAAATATTTTCATATGTATTATACCACTTAATTTGCAAGAGTATATACCAATGAAATAAGCAGATAAGTCTTTCTCTCTGTTTATTCCACTACAGATGAGCTCACTTGATTATGCAGACACAGGTACTTATGTTCTCTGATTTTCCAGAAAACCATATGAAAAATGCTGGAAGCTAGAAGTGCTCCAGCTAGAAGCTAAAGCATTGAAGTGATGTGATTGCTAAAATAACTTACACAGTAAGAAAGATTTAATGTTTTCTTTTCAGACCTAACCGCAGCATGTTCCTATCATAGTGGTTTTTTACTAGATTTGAATAATTAATAGACTAATATAAAATTGAAATAGTATCTTTGAGGCTATAATAATATTACAGATAGCAGCAGTGTCAGGTACTAGCTCAAAAAAGGTGAGAAATACCCAATTTTGAATAAAGGTCATTGCTGAAGTAGAAGACCACAGCTTAGATATTCCTTTTACCACTTTTATCACAGTCAGCTTGAAGTGTTCTGGTAAGTAGATGGCCGAGGTACAGGATTATTGTCCCACATTCAGCCTGTCGCATATGGTATTGTACTGCCTGCTCCATCAGACATCTCATTAATGGTCTGGTCTGACTATCTCCATGGTAACAGGGGGAAAAAAGCCATTTCTCCAGCATCACTGCCCGGCAGTGTTAGGTAACAGCCACCTTTGGTTCAGTGTGAGCGCTGTGGCAGCCAGCACAAACCCTTCACCACTCCTCACAGATGCTCTTCTCCCCGTGCAGCCCGGGAGCAGCGAGCGGTATTCCCTGTGACTAAAGGAGACGCTTCTGACAACAGCCCCCTAAGGAGCACAGATGCCGTAACTCTGGTTTTTGTGGGCAGGTCTATAAGACAACCACAACTCTCCGTTTGCACTGCCAGCAGCTCTGTGCACCTGTCACAGACCTTGCCCTGCGCAGCCCCAGCCTGCCCGGACGCACTCAGGAGCCCGCTGGGAGCGGTAGCATGAGATGCCCCCAGGCATGCTGCCTCTTGGCACTGCTCCGCTGCACCACTGAGCATCCTCTCGAGCTGAGCTCTCCTCAGCCCTTGAACAGCATTTCCTCTTCCCGTCTCGCTGGTGGTAACTGAACCTATTCATCTTGCTGAGAAGGTTTTAACCTCCTCCGGAGATTTTCAGATCGATCTCAACTGTTTTCTTCTATAGCCCATTATCTGGGTTGCTTTGCAGAAAATTTGTCTTCATATTTTGGGCTCACTACCCTACTATTTCCAAACTCTAAAAGAATTTACATCAGCAACCCCACTGCATAGGTCTGGCATGTGCTAATGCTGGAATATTGTTTATGTTTATTGTAACTTATAAAAACATAAGTAATTTTTTTAAATTACAGCCTTTAAACTGCACATATTCAATAAATACATTGGAAGCAACTAAGAAGTCTTACTAAAAATAGCTTCCATTTTTAACAACTGAAACCAAGTCATTGTTTACCAATATTCTGCTGTCTTAATTATGTGCTGTCTTCAACAGAGTAACTGCAAGTCTGCAATTAAATAATTGGATCTGAAAATTTTCATCCCCCCCTCCAAACAAATTAACAACAACAACAAAAAGAAAAAGAAATTCCAGCTTCTGAAGAGATTTCTACATTAAAAAAATCTGTTGGTATGGATATATTCTGTATTGGGACTTTAACTGAAACTCAGCAACACTGAGTTATGTTTATAGTGAAACCAGCCAGTACAAATTTGCCTTTAAATATCTGTTGCTCATTTCCACCTTCACCTCTGCAGATGGGCAGACACTTGCATTTGTATATAAATTAGTAATTGCCATTAATGTAGAACATTACTACCCTATATCTCTAGGTATAATATCTGGATATCCTATCTCCATACAAAAACACATGTAGTTCAGATGTAAAAGGGTTTGGGAAAGTGTGTGTTGGTTAACTTATTTTTATACTCACCAGGTGATGGTAGGAGCGCCTCTGTTACCCTGGTTATGGTATCTGCAGTTCCCATAAATGTGACATGTTTTAGGCTTCCTTGAGTCTTGGGAGCTGTAAATGCTAGTGACTTGTCAAAATTCAGAATTTCATTGAAAATGCAAAAGCCAGATTATGAAAACCCTTTTGATCTCTATAACCCTGAAAATAGAGGTGCAGAATACTCTAATTTTTTTCCTATTATCTAACCTGAATCTTTCTTTCAGTAGTTTCTGCCCATTACTGCTTATCCTGTATTGTAAGAAGACTTGTGTGCCTATGAATATGATCACTGGCTTTTGTTGTTTGGGGTTTTCCCTGCATATGAGCAACTGCAGGTTGTTCACACTCTTCAGCTTGTCTCCGTAATTCAGGCTTTCTGACTTCTGGGAAACTCCCTACTCTGTAGCTCTGCAGAGTTTTTTAGCAAAGACACCTGTAGCAGTGCCAGTCAGTTAAAATGGTGCTGCATAAGATTATGCTCCAGTGAGATTTTTCTTTCAATTTCTTATAGCCTTTCCTTGATTTGTGACCTGTTCAAATTAGCTGGCTTTTTTTTTTTTCCCCTGTTTCATTTGATTAATGGTGTGCAACACCAAACCTAGGATGGCTAGTATTTTTACTTCATTCAATCCCTTATGACAGTGATCCTCACTACTCTAGACTTCCACATGGATTTCTCTTCCGTAAAACAACTTGAAAATTTCTGCGGCTCGAATAAGAGAATATCATGAGATGATGTCAGAAACTTTTTGGGTTTTTATTGTGATGAATGGTCATTAGCTACAGTAAAGGTAGATACAATTCACTATTTTTGTAATACTTTTAGCAGGATTAAAATTTGTGTCATCTGTGATGTCAATTTTCTGACTTTTTTGGCTTATATATATGTATATACTCACACAAATATATATCTATAAATATCTATATTATGTCATTATATTACAGTGTGTTCCCAGAAAGCCTACATATTTTGGAAACCTGTGACAGAGTGAATACAATCAGAGTACATCTTGTAAGAAGCTGGGTTTGAAGTGTCATTCTTCACATCCTGAAGAAATTCACTGCATTCACTTGTGCCTCCAGTTCTGTAAACATTACTCTGTCCTCTGCTTTGCTTCAGATAAGGGATCTGAAATAAAGCTGCAGAAGCTGAAGCTAACTAGGGGTTTAACAGTGCAAGTTTTAACTAAATTAAGTTTAATTATTCTCAGGTTTTTGTCAGCTGGGGAAATCCATGAAAGCACCCCACAGCATTTTATGTTGACTGTTGTGGAGCATTTGCCCATTATTTTTAAAGTGTATGTCAGAGTTGATTACTTGCTGGGATCTGGCCCTACTGAATACAATGGCAAAATGCCCACTCATCCCAGGCAGGATTTTACCATCAAGTAGAGAGGAGAGAGCTCTGTACTGCTCAGGTTTAGGGACCAATAGATCTTTTTTTACCCAGTCTTCAGTTAATATTTGTCATGTCAAAGAACCTGAATGTGACTAAGCTTTGAAGCTTATACATATTTTAAAATGTCATCAGTGCTGGGAAATCCAGCGATGATTATTGCTTTTCATGAAGCACCTTGACATTTGTTGTACATTAGGAAGTAATAAAACAGAAGAATCTACAGATTTCTATGATATGGGTTATTAGTATAATGACTCTATAACCTGGAACAAGCCAGTTTTCTGACAGTTTTGATAAGCTGTCCCAGTGAACATCATATCATGGAGCTATGACATGATATACCATTTTTAATTATATGCCAACATTTTAAGACAGGAACTTTTTTTCTTGCATTTACAGATTAAACCAATCCCAGGATAGCTGAGTTTGAAAATCACCTCTGGTTATGATCTAATGCTACTGCCCCTCTCAGAGAATGGTCAGTGAGAGCAGATGGCTCAGGATCATATCCAAATGGGTTTTGAATATCTCCAAACCTGGACAGTCCATAGCCTTTCTGGGAAATCCTCACAATGAAATAGAAATTAAAAATAATAATACTAAAAAAATCATAAGGTATATTCACGGAATTTTATGTATTTCAGTTTATGCTCATTGTCTCTTGTTCTGACACCAAACACCACTGAGAAGAACCTGGCTCCATCTCCTCTGTTCTTCGCATCAGGTATTGATACACATGGATAAGATCCCTTGACTGATCCTTCTCCTCAACTTCCAGACTGAAGAGTCCCAATTCCCTCAACCTCTATGTATGAAGGATGCTTCTGTCCTTTAACCATTTTTCTGGCCCTTTGCCTGATGCTTTTCAGGAGCTTCATGTCTGCCTAATGCTGGGGAGCCTGGAGCAGGACACAGAACACCAAATGGAGTACTAAGGGTGAGATTGGCATGTTGTACCTGGTAGGCATGGACATAACTTTCAGATGTAGCAACTTGTGAGCTGCAGTGCTGGTGATCTCAGTGCCATGATCAAACCTAGGACTGAGGGAGATTTACCAACAAACTGCAAGCAGCCAAAATAAAAGAAAAATACAATATGACAGCTAAGATAGGTGTTGTTTGTATGAATCAAATAGGATTGTCTTTGTGATAGGAAATAATCTGATTGTCCTCGAGGAGACAAAATGTGACTTGCACTCCCCAAAACCAAAATGACAGAATGTATGAGAGTGACATTCCAGACAGAATTGGCAGGGACTTCACTGTCATTTCCTCAGCCTCTGCCTGAACTGAGTTAGTTATTCTTAGCCATCTCACATGGATTGGTATCTCCCAGGAAGACAATTCAACAATTTGTCTTGCCAGTTTTCTCTAGTTACTTTTTGTTTGTTTGTTTCAATGTAAATTCCTTACTGATTGTTTTCTTTGAATTATTCTTCCTCAGCTTTTCTGAATAATTTTTGTACTTTACTAGTAGACAATAGCAAATGTAGTCCTTATTCCTGAGTTTGTATTCTTCTTCTTCCCTTCTTTCAAGCTCTTAGAAGAAAACATTACTTTCCTTTTTAATTTTTTTCCCAACCACTGCCTTCATAATTTTCAACTTTAAGCAAATTATCTAAGGCCCTACAGATTCTCGTGGGAGACTTTCTGTACTGTGTAATGTAGCTGCTTGATTGCAACACAAGGAAAAAGTGTTCTTTTGTGATCAAGTTGCTGCCAGGCTCTGCTATGCTGAGCAAAAAAAAAAAAGCCACCATCAGACTGGTTAAGCAAGATGTGATGGTCAAAATGCCAACCCTCATCTAAACAGAGTGTGCACAATTAACCCAGCGTAAACCTGCAAATTCACTCACACCTGGGGTGATAGTGACATAGAAAATCTGCTGGAAGCTTTTTTCGTCTTCCTCTCCATTCTCTGAAGGAGAAGAGGTGGCATGTGGGAAATTTTGCTTATGGCTGGGAATTATTACTGCTCTTTGAGGAACACCAAAGTAGAGTACTTGTTTTGTACACCCCCATGATGCTTAAACTGCTGATGGGGTGGATTTCAACCAGGTTATCAAACTGCACCTGTGATACAAACTGTTTTTCCCTCCTAGAGAACTGCAATTTCCTCCTTTCCCGAGGAACTGAGCTCCCTGGCATACGGCCAGTCAGGTTGGGCTGGCGCTTAGGAGCAATAAAATCTTAATCCAGCATGACTAAATCCTTGATTGTTCATTTCTCATAGCCCTGGGCAAAATCAAATACAAGTTTTCACACAAGATATTTTCTTTCCTTCGTATCAGAAAATGACTACAAAGATGGTATTGACTTCTCACTTTCTATGTAATAGGCTTTGCTGCGCTTTACTAACGTTATCTCCAGCTGTTAGAGTATATTTCAGTAGAGCCTGTGGGAGAACACAGGGTTTCTGAAATTTGTCCATGTTCACAAATAATTGTGTTTAAATCTACATGATGTTCCTTAAAGAAAATAACGGTGTGAGTCTTGCCTCTCCAGTCTCCAAAAACTAAAATATGAGAACAGTAGTTGCATTTTCTGTCAGGAAAAAATATGTTTGTGTGTTTGAGTACTGTTTACAGCTTGAGAGCTTATATATTGGGAGTGTGGAGGAACAAAGGTTGGGGGAAGGCAACTTCCTCTAAAACTGTGAAAACTTTGGGCCTTGGTTTAACACAGCCTCCAGAAAGCAGGTGCCACCTTGCAGGATAAATAAAGTGAGTATTTAATTAAGCAGTTACCTAACCAACTCTTCGTATCAGAACATTGATGGTAAGCTGCAGAGCCATTTGCTCTAATTTAGACAGACTCTGGGCAAGCAGTAAGACTGAAAACTGTTTCCAATATTCCTTTATTGCTGCTCTGGCCTTCTCAACAAGAAAACCTGACCCAACAACCTTTCATGGAGTCTAATGTCAGAAGACACTAGGAAGGAAACATTAATTTTTACATTTTAACTTGTTTGAGAGAATTTTAAACTTTAGGGGTTCTGGGAAAAGACTGGGAGACTGATCCTCTTTTTTCCTCTAAATATTCCTCCTATTGAAAAGAATTGTTGAGGAGATACAAACATTACATCAGATACTGTTAAAGAAAACCAAACATGGGATCTTTTATTCATTTTCTCCTCAAAACCTTAGTTTAAATATTTTGTTTTCTTTAAAACAGAAGTGAAAACAATAATCATTCTCCTGTCTATGAATATATGGCAGATAAGAATCCAAAAATAGATTGTCCTCAAAGAAATGTATTCTGCATAATTGCTTACCTAAACAATGGCAGGTAAACCTACAGTATCACTATTGCAGCTAGTCAGAAGTGGTAAAGATCTTAAGAGTTTGGAAACTTAATTGAAATTTAAAGCAAAAGTTTAAATGAATCTGTGAATTTGAGCAGTGTCTGCAATCTATTTTTATAGCATACATCCAGAGTGTTTAATTTAAACACTGTTGCGAGTCATATAACCAATGAAAAGCATCTATTGCAAACTAATATTGCACTTGGATACAGTGATTTATTAACCAATCATAATGAAATTATCAAATCAATGTAAGGAATTCTATAACTTGAGACCTTTATAGAATGATCCCTGTATTGTAGTCAGGCTGCTGAGAAAAAAAAAATTGCTCATTTTAAGCCTCTTAAAAATTTCAGCAACAGTGCCTAGTGAAGATTTGATACCTCATGTGTACATATGCAGATACCAGAAAGGGCTGGTTCAGCCCAGAGGACCCCAGGGTGCTGCACTTCAGGACACTCAGCTTCCAGCTGTCTCAATGCTTGGCAGAATATACAATGTCTGAATCAGCACATTTGTTTCTGTGTAAGTGACAATGCCAGTACAGTGGCAAGAGAGCTTTGTAAGGCTGTTATCAAATACTGAGTATGTCTAAAATCTCAATCACCATCCGCATCCTCCCACCCTTTTCTGTCCTGCTGGGAAGCATCTCCTCTGCTTTACAAAGCTAATTGTTGTGGTCCTGGGCTCCTCTGTACCGTGTTAAAGAAATATTTCAAGTTGAGGACTGGGCATGGAGAACTGTGCTGCTGCTTTTCACAGTTTCTGCATGATTCATTGGTGGGGAGGCAGGGAGCTTGTTCATCCACAGCTACATCCTGCTGCTTTGTATTAATGTAAGACAAAATTATATCAGGGCCTGGTTTCACAGGGAGACCTACTGGATCTGCAGGGTGTCAGACTAAGATACAACTCATGCTGTTCATTTGCCTTGTGCAGCCTAAATCAGGTCATTTGAACAGATCCTAATCTTGTTAATGGTAACCACAGCATAAACATTCATTTCAGACAAGTGGGTATCACAGCAAAGTAAATAGCCAGGGTGCTGCTAATAGTAACAGCTAGTCTGTGTGTTAGAGATGCAAAACATCTTGCATATATTAGCAACATTTACCTTTACAATAAAAATTGTAATATTAATACTTCAAACTCATTCAGAAGACCTGCATTACAAACATTTTTAGAGCATGTATTTGCAGTAAGAAATAAAAAAAGGTGATTCATAATTTTCACATAAGTGAAAAAATATTTCTTTTTTGGTGCCTTGGTCTTGTTCAAGTGCATTCTTTTACATTTTCTAGCTTTTGAAAATGAAATAGATCATAATTTTTAATAGAAGATACTAGCCATCTTGGCAACCAAAGAAAGAGAGATGACAAATACCAGTTTCTTAAAGCTCTTGAAAACATTTATACTTTTTCAGGTTAAACGCTGTGTATCAAATCCAGTGTATCAAATCCAACTATGGTACAGGGAGCAAGCCTCCATCTCTTCTCATGGCTACCCTGTCCCCATGAAGTGTTTGCAAACCTGAATACTGATTTTTACAAGCACTTCATACTGGAATAACCACTTGCAATTCAGCTTCAGCCACGTAGGTGCCAAGCTTTTCTCCAGTCAGGCACTGAGGGAACTATTTGTGCTGCACACTTTCCAGCTGTCCTTCAGGAGCAGGGAGGGGCACAGACAGACTGGGAAGGGGTGAAAGGGGAACCTTCACAGGGGCCTGGACAAGCTCAAGAAATGGGCCCATGGGAATCTCACGAGGCTTAATAAGACCCAGTTCAAGGTGCTGCACCTGGCTTGGGGCAAGCCCCTGTACCAACACAGGATGGGGATGAACAGATTGGGAGCAGCCCTGAGGAGAAAGACTTGGGGGTGCTGGTGGCTGAGAGGATGATGCTGGACATGAGCTGGCTTACAGTCTGGAAAGACAGTTGTATCCTGGGCTGCATCAAAGGCAGTGTGGCCAGCAGGGCAAGAGAGGGGATTCTGCCCCTCTCTCTGCTATGGTGAGACCCCACGTGCAGTGCTGCATCCAGCTCTGGGGTTCCTAGCACAGGAAGGACGTGGACCTGTTGGAGCAAGTCTACAGGATGCCACCAAGATAATTAAAGGGGTGGAGCACCTCTCCTTCCAGGAAAGGCTAAGAGAGTTGTATTGTTCAGCCTGGAAAAGGGAAGGCTTAGGAGTGACCCACTCACTGCCTTTCAGTACCTGAAGGGAGCCTACAAGAAAGATGAAGAGACGCTTTTTATAGGAGCGTAGAGTGATAGGACAAGGGGGAATGTATTCAAACTCAAAGAGAGTAGATTTATATTAGACACTAGGAAAGAATTGTTTACTGTGGGGGTGGCGAGTTATTGGAAGAGGTTGCCCAGAGAAGTTGTGGATGTCCCATCACTGGAATTATTCAAGACCAGGTTGGAGCTGAGCAACCTAGTCTAGTGGAAGATGTCCCTGCCCATGGCAGGGGGTTGGAACAAGATCACCTTTGAGGTTCCTTCCAACCCAAACCATTTTGTGATCCTGTTCTTCTAACAGTCTCCTCAATGTATCTCCACATGAATGATAAATGGTGGAGGGGAGGAGATGGAAAGCAAGTGGGAAGGGTTAGTTGTTTGCTGTCTGTGCTGTGGAAAAGTTTGCTCTGCTGGAGAAGTGATATTTCAGTGATAATCCTTCTAGTTGAAGATTGGATGCATAGGATTTTATTCAAGGTTCTACCTAAGAGCAGAGTCTACCTCTGTGTAGCTGTATATGCCCTTAAATATGTGATCTCCCTTTCATCCAAACCCTTGGTGATTTTCCTCTTGAACATCATTCTTTGTTCTTTTCAGAAACGCAATAAATACTCCAACTTAATGCATTAAATATGAAAAGACTTACTGAGGGGACCCAACTTATTAATGATTCAAAAGCCCTTATGGTGGAAAGCATTTATTTCAAAACATTTATTATTAATTTCACCGTTTAGATGAAGTTCCTATAAGGCAGTCATTTATTAAATATTGACTTCTGTTCAGTCCACAAGATATGCTTACCTGTAAGACAGCACCTATAACCAAAGAGGAGCAAAACACCAAAATGTTCCAGTCACTGGTTTAGGTAATGAATAGAGAGTGCTTATTTTGCTAAGGTACCGCCAAACACAACAAAATCATTACTTGAGACAACAAACATTGTGCACTGTGTCACTAAAGGAAAGAGTGACTCCAAAGTTAGAACAAGTGGAATCAAATTGAATACAGGGAATTGAGTTAAATTCAAAAAATGGGCAAAATGTTATAAATATTAATTGAATTAAAGTATGCTAATAAAGAACATGTCATCTGGAAAAAACCAAATTGCTTTGCAGACAAAGATTTCATAATTGGAACCAAAACAACTACTACTGCCTTATGGAAGCAAAATCCTCATTTTGAAAGCTGTGCACAATGGTGCTGTGCCAATGCTGGTGGGCTAGCTCCTTCCTACCAGCAAGCTCTTTCTAGGCTGAGGATATAGTGATTTACTTACACTGAAAAGGTCACACAGGTATCATTTTGTGATAGACCGCAAACAAATGACAGTGAAGAACTAACACAATAATTACTTTTTTCTCACTTCTTTTAATAATTTCATGTTATCCAGTTTGGTGTTGTATCAAAAGAATTAGAAAGTAATCTTATTCCAAAAAATGGACAAGTGAGGTCAGGCTGTATGGAGGTGCATGTAGGTTGATGGGATCCTCAACAGCATACTAAATTAATCCTGATTTCCTAAACTCAAAAAAGCACAGCTAATTGTCATTGTAGTGTAACAAATCATCATAATTAATGTTAACTACATTATCACCAAGATGAAAGAAAGTACATGGCAATGCAAACCTGTGAATTACTTAGATGTCGCTGCTGATGGATCTATGTGAGGTGATTTGAATCTTTATTATAACTTCCCCTCCTGATGCTAGCCATTCTCTGGGATCACTGTTCCTGTGAGCCAGAAAGGAAAGGGCAGATCCATGGAGGAGGCTAATTTAAAGAATTTTCCTTCACTCAGTTCCACAATGGTCAGGATGGGCTGAGGGATCTGGTAGGGAGGGAAATTCTTTGCAGCAGTGGTGTCATGCAAGTGAGGGACACAGAGGGACCCTGCTGAGGGACACAGAGCAGCACATCCAAAGTACTACTCTAGATGTGATTCAACACCATACATAAAATACTTGTGAAATCAGTGTCAGAACTATTTTAAGACTTTCTACTCCACAATCATCCTGCAGTTCTGAGCATTACTGTGCTTTCTGATATTATCTGAATTTTGATTTATCTCCTTGGAGTCTATCTTGACCATGTCTTTGATTATTAAAGTGTTTTTTGCTTTCTTTGTGTTGTGAGAATGTAAGTGTGATTAGATGTGGTGTCATGAGCACTGCAGTGATCAAATCAGTTTGTCAAGACTAAAATAAAAAGTATTTTATGTACAGTAAGAAAAATACTTAATTTCTTTTTAGCTTTTCTATTTAGGTAGCATCAAAGCTTAGTCATGAGAGTGAAAAACCAAAGGCATCAATATTAATGCTGAAATAATAGACTCCACTCTGATGTCATTTGCATTCACAGGAATTAAGGATGCTTTATTCTGCTACCCCGTATCACAAATCCAGATAATTCCAGAAGAAACCATTATGGATTTACAATAGCATAAATGAAATACGGGCCTTAATAGCTTACATTGCCACTCAGCACTCATTGTCCACATGCATATTTCATGACCATCACTACTAGCTCATCAGCCACTTTGCCATTTGTGAGGATCTACTGCGCTGTATATTTCTAACCTAAAACACATTTCAGTCTACTGTTGAAGGCTGATTGAAGACAAAGCAGGTGTCTCTATGAAGAAGTGCCTAGTGTCAAAAGAAGAGCTGTGTGCTCAGCTTGAAGATCCTCCTGTGATGAAAGGATATACTTTCAACCTGTGACAGCCATGTCAGCAGGTGCAGCACATCTTTAGATGGTTGCCTGTGTCAGTAAAAACACATTCAGTTTTCAACAACTCGCCTCCTCTCATGCTTTGGGGGAGAGTAGTATTTAAAACATAATGAGGGTCTAACTCAACAAAAAGAGAGGTATTGAAAGGTGTTGTTTTATCCTAAGTGACAAACCTATTTCTATATATCAAACAGCTTCCAGTATTATGGTAGCACTGGATTGAACTCCCCTGCCCAATTAAAAGATCTAGCACTTACCTCACATTGGGTTCATCACTACTGAACCTGCGCTGTTGGAAGTGACAGCACTTAAGGGACTGTAAAATTGATCCAGCTGAGATGATAATATACACCCTCTTCCTTTTCACAGCTCGTTTTTCTGATTCAGCTAAAACTAACTTTTGACACATGTGTGTAACACAGGATGAAGTGATCGTCCAGAGATTTGGAAGCTGTAAAATGCAGAAAGATGTAGAAAAGACAAACACTTGGTTTAAGAAGCTTAAATCCCATGGCTAGATGTTGTTATTCACAGTTAGAATTTGCTAATTAAGATATCAGCAATCCACTAAGAAACTGTCCAGCTGTGAAATCCATCATTAGCAGAGTTAGAAATGAAGGCATCTTGAGTAGCCTCTAGCTGAGGTGGCATCCACGTGGTTCAAGTGCCCAGAGGAAATGCTGGCAAACAGGAGAAAGCCCAGTGCAGCACGTTCCGCATTTCCATGCTTTAGTGATCCAACTGACTCCTTGGTACTATTACAACATTTTTGAAGAAAAAGGCATTTTCAATGACTTGGTTTTTGAAAAATATTTACTCAGGTTTGCAGTCAATTTTGTTTCTAAATGATCCTTTTAAAGTTTTGTAAGTCAGATCTGAGTCAAATTTAGAAGAAATCTATCCTTTCTCCTCTATTTATCTCCACAGGAAATATTTCTGAGAGAACACCAAATAAGCAAGTTGGAGACGTTGATCCATGGATGTGTTTTGGAATTTACCCCATTTGGAACAAGAGAAGAGAGAGGAGATTGTGGCTCCATGGAGCTGCAAAAGTAGTGCTTGACAAAGAGCAGTCTGATGTAGGCTAACAAGAATAAATCATGAAGTGGATGTGAGAGGAAGCACAGATGCAGTGCTTACCTAAGAACAAGAAGAAAATGCGGTAGCCCTCAGTCCTCTCAAACACGTTGAGAAAGTAGGATGCTGGCATTATTGCTCATGATCACTTTCTCTAGAAACGTGATGAGGTTGAAGGGAAGGGTACTGTTGCGGTGTGTAATTTGATTTATTCTGTGTAATTTGGTTTATTCTGTTTTTCCCCTGGATGGTTTCTCCCCAGTTGTCAATCCCCAGTTCTCCTCCCCTGTTTCCAGTGTGTTCCCTGTCCATCCTGTTCCCCCCTCCCCTGAGCCCCTGCCTGTCACTTGGCTGCCTCTCCCCTTCTCCTAGAAGGTTCCAGGGAGAACATCGAGTGGTTGGCTGAGGGCTGGGAGTCCCCTCCCTTATCTCTTCCCACTGGAGCCTTAGGATGCCTCCCTGGATCCCCCACCCCCTGTTCCCCATTAGTGGGTGGCTGGGTCCTTCCCTGGGTTCCTCCCCCTGTTTATAAGTTACTGTTCTCCCTTGTAGAGAGGTCTTTTGTTAGCTGTATCCCCTGAGCTGAGGAGCTCCTCGGAGCATCCAGTAAACTTGGATTTCTACCCTAACACTAGACTGCCTCTGTCTCCTGCCATGGTCTGCAGCCTGTCAGCTGCTTGGGGGCCCTGGAAAAGGGCAGAAGGACCCAAAGCGCCGCCTGGCACTCCTGAGCCAGTGATAGCTGGGAGCGCTGGGGGGTGCTTCATATCTGCTGCTGTGCCACCAGAGCTAGCCGGGGTGGACAGCTGGACAGAGTCCAGCGACAGGCACCGCGACAGGGTACCCTTATGGTCTTTGTTGTGATAAGTTATTGATCAGTACAATAATTGTAGCTGACTTTACACAGCAAGATGGTGGAAATGGGCTTGCTCATAAATGCGTGACTGTCTCCTGACCATGAAAGTGTTTGTGTGTTTTTGAGGGGAGACATTCTGCAGGATTCCTTGGGGCTCTCCATTCCTCTTCCTTGAGTCATGTTGGAAAATTCATCTGACTGCTGTGGTGCAAGAGAAGTCAAAGGGAACTCTTACAAATGTGGTGATCATATGAAACACTAAAAAACCAAGGAAAGTCTGTTGGAAAGGAGACCAGACAAACATGAGCAGTCTGTAGCTCACTTCTGTAGCTGTGAAGGGCTCTGCATACATTCAGATCCAGATGAAGGGAAATGTGTTATTCAGGTTGAGAGAACACCTCTGCCCCAATGCAGGCTTCTGCTTACATGGAGGAATTATCCAGCTGCCTCAAGGGGATCAAAGGAACCCTGGCTCTTTGGCCAAGAAAAATGTTTGAAGTGTGTGTGGTTATCCTAAAGGTTATATGCATCCATATCAGTCTTTCCTATTTGACAGTTTGCAAAAATGTGAAAATAGTAAGGAAGAAAAAAGTGGTCTCAGAAACAAAATAATATTTATATGGGGTTTGGGATAATTCCAATTCAAAACTTGTTTTGTCACAGGGTTTTTTGTAACTTCTGTGGCTTTTTTTTAATGTGCCGTTTCGGGTTTTTTAACAACTTGCTCCACAGGAATATTTAAGAATGTTAGACCCTTGAAAATTTTCAAATATGCTCTAACATATAAGATTATAATAAGAATATTTATACTGGCATTTGTGGAACATTTATGCATGAGGAATGAGTTTTGGTTTTATATTTTTCCAATATTTATATTTGATCAATACAAGAATTTACTTTATCTTCCCTTGTGTTAAGAGGTTTGGAGCTTCCTGTTGATATGTCCCTTTTTGAAAGTGGAGTACTCCACAGGAGTGTGGAATGTCAGCAGTAAGGGAACAGTAGTTTCCTCCAATGTAGATATTAAAATGGAAGCTCAGCTAATGTCTCTAAATCCATCCCAAAAGAAGACATAATTTCATTTTCTGTGTATCTCATCAGTAACTCTCATTTACCAGTTCTTTTCTCTACCAAAAAACTTAGTGAAAATAAAGTTCTGGAAAGGAAAGATCTTTTTCATTTTTAATTAAAATTATATGCAATTATGCTTGAAGTCTTGCCTTCTCTGGTTTTTTTTTTCTTTTGCATGCTGTATGCACAGCACTGTGACATAAAATAAAATATGGTGTGCCTAGACTTCTACAAAAGAATTTCCTTCAGAACTGTCTAAACCCAATTTGCTATGTCTCTTTGCCTGAAGCAAGAATATCAACACATATTGTAAATCTTTCTGGTTCTTTCATTTCCTTTGGCTGTTTAAACTGCTTTGAGACAGTGAGTAGCAAACATAAAATATGTTATTGCATTGTGTATGTGTCTGCAATTGTGATGCTTTTCTAAATGAAAAAGATTATACTTTTTAACTTCGTTTCTGTTCCTTTCTAAACAATTTCTATTCCATGAGAGACAACTTTATGCCAGTAAAAGTAGTCACACATTCTACCTCCTCAAAACACTTATTTTTTAGTTAGTTGAAAAATACAGTTAATAAAACCTGATGCAACATTCCAGCCTGCCAAGCCTGCAGCTCCTCCCATGAACGCCAAGGTGAGGTTGCTGGGTCCAGCCAATGCAGTCCTTGCTTTCAACAGGCAGGTCTGTCTCCCTCATTTAGAGAAGAAAGTTACTCACTCCTGAACTGAGCCCCCACAGGCAATGAACAGGAAACTACTCACTATAGAGAGACATATTCCAGATTTCTATAGTTGGGGGGGTAGACCACACCCAAAATAGTAAATGCTGCCCTAGTAACTAGAGAAGGAAAACTGAGTTTACTTCATACTGATTAGGAGTCCTAAGATGACTCTTGACTAGTCCCAGTTTTTGTCTGGGCACCACAAAGCCAAGTTGTCGTTACTTCTGCAGTTCATTCCCAGGTCCTAGTCTGGGTTATTGCTAATACTCGTTAGCTCACAGGATCTTCACTACCATGACCTGTGGAATTGTTTCCAGAAGCAAAACGGCCTAATTAAAAAGATTACAGGACCCTTCTCAAAAGGCATGATTGACTCTAGTTAATATCTAGTGAAAACTACCTTCAGTTTTTCTTCTGCTGCTCTAGTTAGCTCTCCAGCACCACTCATCAAGCATTTAATCCTTAGCCAATCTCCCATGCTTTTATGCCATAGTGTCTCTTCATATCACACACGTTTTGATTTTCACATTGTGGAAATAAGCCCAAGTTACTGTCAAGTTGACATTCACCAATGTTTCTAAAAAACATTTGGGATACAGAGCTTGAAGCATTCACATTTATTCTCAGGTCACTGCTGGAGATTTGATACTGAACACATAAAATTTAGATCTTATCTATTCTGTCCACTTCTTGTCTCTAGTATATTTGGCTTGTCAGTATTGCTTTCCATCAAGATTGTGATTACTCATCATACTCATAAACACAAGCAGTTTTCTTCCCCAGAATAGCAATTCCATGTTTCACGATCTTTACTGCAAATCTAAAACATTCTTACTTGTATTGAACATTTTTCAACTGAAGATGAATACCAGGAGTGCCTCATGCATGGACTCTGTATGAAGATCACAACATCAAAAAGAATAACTTCAATCCAGACCCCCAAATAAAGATTGTTTCTAGGAAGCTGTGTAGGGATTGGGGTCAAAGAAATCATTCTCACCACATCCAGTATTCTCTGCAGGAGACTTCTAAATGAGGTGGGTTTTGGGGAAGGGGAAGACAATATAAGTTGGGAGGGTCCTGTAGCATTAGTCAGAGCCTGCCCTCACCTCCATCCTTCCACTGGATGTCCCCACACTGGGGTTGCTGCTGTGTGGCAGGGCAGGAAGGGACAACCTTCCAGGTCTTCTGCCACAGGGCTGTCACAAGAGCTGACAGGGTAACTTGCTGTCAAACCCAGTGTTTACCAATATGCCAAGATACCCCTTGCCTTTGAGTGTCTGCCAAGGATGAATTTAGCATGGAGGACCACAAAGGTACAAATAGAGTGTCATGATGGCAGAGACAGCTCCCAGAACCCTTCTGGGGTAGACGCCAACCTGGACTTCACTCTCCAGACTAAGTATCTTACTGAAGAAGTAGACATATAAACATCAGTTTTTCCAGTTGTGGAATTAGGGGATTCAAGCTGATTTAAGCTGTCATCATGCTTCAGCACGGAATCAAGCCATATCAGGAGGATAGTTGCATCTGATGAAACCAATGAAAGATTGCTTATGGGTTCAAATGGGATATAAAACCAGAAGTTCTGTGGTTTTTTGTCATTGGCACATTAATAGACTATTTTATCTCTCCTAAATTACAAAGTATGAACAGCTTTGAGTTAGGAAAAAAAAAAAAAAGACAAAGGGAAATTATGCATATTTCATTGTTCCGTTCAACAAGCAGGATTTTTAATTACATAAAACACTCATCAAGTATTAGCAATCAAATGTAGACTTTATATAGCACAACAAAATAAAATGAGTAATTTGAAGCCTTTCCAGACTAAGAGTAACTACTTCATGAATCAGAGGATGATTGAATATTCTCTAGTATCTTCCCTGCTTTCAACTATTTAATCCAAGTACCTTCTTCAAATGAGAAAATCTATTTTATATGAAAAAAAGCTCATGTTTATTAACACAAAAAACAGAGCATTAAAGCAACTGCTAGACAGGAATTTGCATAACTAAAAACTGCATAACTGTTTCATAATTTTCTCTCATAGAAGATGAAATTTTTTTATTTATATCTTTTTTTCCCGTGACATTTTCCCTTTTTCATTGCAATCCCCCAAAATTTAATACAGCTCTCTAGGGACAGCTGCCTGGTCTCAGCCCATGCACTCTATTTTTCTGTATTTAGTTTGCCTCAGAAGAGCAATTAGCTATATGTATGGCTTTTTATCTGTCCTTTTTTATCTGGAAACTACCTAATTGATGCAATACATAAAACATACAATGTCATGCAAGGCACCTGTAAGACAAGACACTGACAAACCCCTCACGCTTAAGAAAAAAATTATTTCTCATTATCTAAGTGAGGAATATATACACATTTGTAAAAGAATAGGTCTGATTTTATTCATTATTGCATTCAAATGAGTAAACATAGCAATTAAAACAAGTGATATTTAAAAAATATATCTGTTGGATGCTTTACCAGAAGAAATAAATTTTCATTATTTTCAATAATATTAGCCATAGGATAGTGATAAGGATACCATCTTGTGATATACATGTATAATCTTATAGTGATCATAAAACATAGTTCTTAAAAATGTCTCCTCTCATGGAATATAATTTATTTTAGTCCCAGTGTTTAACAGAAAATTGACACAACATCATTTTTTAAATTTTTTTAAAACCTTGGAGATACAGATATAAATATGACAACGTGAAAAAATGTTAGGTTTTCCATAGCTTTAACATAATTTTTGGCTTGGAGTGTGAATAAGAGATCTTAAGTTTTTTTAATTGGGCTAAATATTCAGCTTACACAAAACAAATCACCTCAATGACTGAATCCCTAAATAATCCAATTTTCAATCAAATGTTCTGAGTCACATCTGAGCCTTGTGACCTCAGTATCAGAAGGCATGTTCATGTGAAGCATAGTGCTGATCTTCATGTTTCTCTCTCTGTCACTCATCTCTTTTTTTTTCTTTCCTGAAATGGTAAATATTTTATCTCCTTTCAGTTTCTAAGTGAATAGTTTGCCTTGGATGAGTGACAGTAGGGTTTTATATGTGCTTATCTGCTTTCTGCTACTTTTACTTCTTTTACTGTTCTAGGTATGGTTAGTGTCAGTCACAAGACCATTTTGATCCCTTTGAAGCAAAAGGCTTGGGTTATTTGTACTTGTAGATAATGCATTAATAGGTAGCTACTATAGCCCACACCATATTATTGACATGGTAAGCTAAAGGCTTAAAATACTTGCACTTAGCTTTCCTAATAAGGCTCTAAAATCTCTAATATCTGAGCATCTAATTTGCAAGGGCACAAATCCTGGTGTGAGACTGTCTCTCTACAGGGTAGCAAGAAGTTTTTCATCCTCTCCAGACACTAAACTGCAAAGAAACAGCAGCTGTTGATTCTGAACTTTTAAAGAACACAATGCATTTAAAGGAATGGAAGTGAAACTTCTGCTCTGAAATCAATACCCTCTCGAAAAGAATCAGAATATCTGCCAGAACAAAAGAAAACAATCCATAGGGACAGCAAAGTGGTCCTCAGTAAAGCAAACCATTGAAAACAAACAGAAAGAGTGATTTTAATATTAAAACCTAACCTCTTTATATTGTAAAATGATAAATAATTAAGCTCTTTCTACATAAGTGGCCTATAAGTAGCAAGAAGTTTAAAATCTGCTCTAGGATTTAGTACAAATGCAGACAGGCAATGCATGGCTGCAGATTTCAGGATGCTGTTTCAGACTGCTTTTTCTGTCTTCAGCCAAAGGAAGAGAACATGAGAATGTGCCTGTGATAAACCTACTGTGTTTATGGATTTCTGCGCCCAAGGGGGCGGATGAGAGTGGGAGGCAGCTGCAACAAAACCAAAAACATTTCATTTTTTTCCTGAGAATTAAGAGTGTGTTCCAAAGGACGGCAATTTAAACTGGATTTCAGCCCTTGTAGTCCCCAGAAATCCTTAAATTTGAATTGAAAGAGGCACATAGAACCCATAACAAAATGCTATTGCACTATGGGTGGAACAAAGTTGTTTGGAAAGCACTGATGTGAGTAGATCTTAATATCCCACTTCCAATCATCAGTAATCTAATTCAAACTGACTGCAGCCACATTTAATAACCACACTTTAAAAAATCATAGTGAACGAATTATTTTAAACTTTTATTCACCTTCTGTTAGTGCCAAACCTGTGCTCTTATCTGTGACTGGAATTTAAATAGGTGGCAGTCTTTGTGTACCTCAATGCCCCTCCAATTCTCTTTTTTCCCTTTAACACAGCCCTACATTCGCAAATGTTCGGAAAAAATATGAAAGGCTTAAGTCTCTACATTATACAATAATGATTGCCCCTGCTGCACTTCCTTTCTACAATGACCTTGCTATACTGAGGTGACCAGAAGTGCTCATGGAGCATTAAATATATCCTCATTAAAGGGTATAAATGCCCAGCTACTGTTGCTTTACTTGTATATCATACTATGGGTCAAAGCAGCTTTTGGCTGTGTGCATGGACTTCCCTGACCTAGTATTTGTGACAGCATAATTTGGCTGTGTCCAGAGAGGATGTAGCCTTAGTATTTCTTTTTTTATTTTTTCATGTGGAAATTAGGGTTGTAAAGGGCCCAGAGCAATATGTCTTCTGTTGTGGAAACATTTTTTTGGTCCTGACTATGGTACAAATGCAAAACACTGCAATATTTATTACTACAATTTTTAGGCTGTGCTGGAACCAAGTGGAAATGCTGCTATAGGACTCCCTGAGAAATAATGCCAAGGATTTTTTTCTTGACATTCAGCATGAAAGTCCCAATCTAAAAGCAATGTAACATGCTGCTTCTAGTGGTGATCCATCTTTTCCCTCTTTATACCTCATTCTCATACAGGCAGCATCTTATAATTTCTTTCTTTCCACATCACCTCTTTTAATCCATCTATTTTCATAACACTTCCTGTTGCTGTCTTCTACACTCCTGACAGTATCTTTCTGTTTTGGGGTGTTTTGAACTGCACACAACTGTTGCAGGTGAGGTCACAGCAGGGCTTCAGAGAAAGAAATTATTATTGGCACTTCGCTGTTACATGATGAGACCCTTCACAGGCTGCAGTTTTAATCCTTAGTGGCCATTTCAGCTTTATACCAGGTTTTATTTCAGCGTTTGTGTGTAGATTTCATGACACCAGAAGTACCCATCTGTTGTGGAATCAGGGCTGTTGTGCACTGCAGGAAATTGTTTGTTAGACTGTAGAGCCAAAGCAAAGCCTAATTGGATGCACCTCGCGTGTAAACTGGCATATAACCCAACCCTACAGTTTCCTCCTAGGTCCTTAGCTGCCCACACAGTGTAGCTGTGAAGGAGTACTTTTGTGAAGGAGTACAGCACTTCTTCCTAAGTTTTTGCTTTGTTTACAAGTCCCTTCCAACCAGGCCATTCTAATTGATTCACTTCAGAGTCCTACCTGAGTGATATAATAAGGAAGACAACTGTGTTTGGCTCCTCCTGCCCCTTTCACTTCAGGCTTTGCTCTCTCGTGTTGATGGCACACCATGCTTCAGGGTATGTCAGACATACCCTCAGGTTTCCATCTTACAGTTAAACTCTTCTCCTGCACACCCTTAAGTCACATGTTTTCCTAATTTCTCCTTTGGTATATATTTGCATTTTCCATCCTGGATGTGATTCTGGTGTATACTCAAGCAGGAGATGATATCTAGATGTAGTCCATCCAGTAGGTATCATCTTTTCATCATAATTTTGATTCTTTCTCCAGCTATGCCAAAAGACCTAAAGAATATTCCGTGTTCTGAAAGATGATAAAAGCACACTGAAAAGATTGAATGGTTAAGACCCAGACAGCAAAAAGCAGCCTACTTACAACTTCCCACTTTGCTTGAACTCCTGCTATTTTGAGAGCTGATAGTCTACAAGGAACAGTCATGAAAAGATGCAAAATATACAAAGTCAAGATCCCTTCCATCCTATGCTCTGGGAGATAATTATCATCTTACATTTTAGAGTAAGTTATGTACAAGTTACATGGAATAAATAATATCTCTCTGAATTACAAAATCATTACTAAAAACTGACCCAGTCATCAGCCATACGCAGTTCAACTCTGTTTTTCCTTCCCAGTATCTGAACTAAACACTATAGAGAAATTTTTCAGATCACGAACAAGAACGAGGGGGAAATGTCTGCACACACTTAAATAATTTCCTTCTTAATTTAACAAAAATATATTTTCAGTGTAAAAATCATGAAATAAAAATGCAAATCCAATACAAATCTTATAAAAGGTTTTCTGTCTAAAGAGAGATCAAAAGCATGTCTAGATTTCCCATCAATCACAAGTACCACTCTACTACCCAGACAACTGAATTTAAAAAGATTTGAGTGGCCACCACTGCTTTCCCTCCTTTAAAGTTATACTCTTTCATATCTTGGTAAGCATGATTTGAAGAACTGAGAGAGCAGCAAATCAAAACAGCAACAAATACAACAGGAAAAAAAGGAAAAAGAAAAAGCCCATGGGATAGAAATCAATTACTGAGAAAATCACAGTAAATAAATTTCAGCAGAAATGATGTCCAGTATCAAATAGGAGAGGAAAACATATTCCTCCAGGCAGCAGAATGAATATTTTTTTAATCCAAGCCCAGCAATGGCAATTCTGTAGCGGAAGATTAGTGGCTCAAATTCTGCAGCACAAATCAAAACAGAACCTTCTAAAGCCATCCACAGAAATGATGCAGACTCAAAATAAGTATCAAGAACATCATTCAGGTGTGAGCCATAGCAAATAGCCTAGACTGTATCCAGTATTCAGTGAAGCACACTGAGAGTGAACCTGGCTTTGTAAAAGGAGGCAACATCTCCTTTTTTACCACCTGTTTTTCCTAGTCACTGAAGAGCTGGTAAAAAACCACATTTTCTTTCCAAGCTCAGGACTCTTTCTGCTGCTGACTATTGCTGGGACAGAAGCAAGACCTTAGAAAGCAAACTCATTTTCAAAGCACCTAAATCCTCTGAAGAGGACCCAGGAAAGGCCAGGAGACTTCTCTCATCCTTTTCTTCTTAGTAGCCAGGCATGTACTAGATATAATCTGGTCTAGCAGAGAATGAAATATTTCTCATACTGGCTGGAACAAAACACTGAAGTCTTCTCAGCATCAATGGGCTTTGTGTCTGTACCACATTCAATTTCAGAAATAGGACAAGTAGTTCTTTACACTTAAAGAATACACAGGAAAAGCACAATGTAAAGGTTAATGTGTACCATGAATATACCTGGAAAAACAGCAAGAAAAACATGGAATTGGTAATAATATCTTGGCTACTCATTACAGCTGAACTAGTACATGATTTTGTATATAAATTTCATTTCTAATTAAGAGAAGATATGATGGCACGAGGGGCAAAAATTATGAGAACAAGATGTTGAGTCTACCATTTTTATTTAGTTAGCAAATTTTCTGGAAACACACATAACTTGCATGAAATTTGTTTCCTTTTTTTAAAAGATTTTTTAATAATAAATAAAACATTCCCACTCTGTGGATTATTTAGTCTCTTGTAATTCCTTTTTATGACTGTGATTTTGTACCCAGGCCTAGTGACTAGCATTGTTTCTTTCCTGTAACTAACCTTTATAAACTGCAATTGGCATTCACTAATTTTTTTTTAATCACCAAAAAAAGTCTTTTTGTGAATAAGAAAAAATCTTGGGTGTTAGCCAACACAAATCTTGATTTGCTTAAAAGCTTCAAAAGAGAAACAAAAAGTCCCAAACAAAACATTAAAATGGGATGCAAACATAGTCAAAAAACCATTTTGATTAGAAATTATTTACTTTTTGTTCATTTTTATTCCTTTTCACTCAGTTTTAATATATGACTACCCAGTGGTTGTACTCATGAAATTTGTCAGTTTGGAATAGTTGTATAAGACCAATTATTTCTTCTTTTCCACAGCTTACTTAAAATCTAAGGTATTATTGTAGTGATACCTTAACTTCTGTAACACCACATTTTTCCCATGTTTCTGTACATCTCTAACTTTTGTCAAAGAATTTTGTGCAGTGATATAAAGTAGCACCTGGCTAGCTTTGAGCTTGCGTGGGATGAGTTTCTCTTTATTTAGAATTACTGCAGGAAAGAGCTATTCAGACCAGAAGTTGCACAGGTTAGGTGGGCAGCCCAGAAAAAGAGTCTGAAACAGGTCAAATACAGAAATATGGGGTCATAAAATGTCTCAAAACTTCACCCCAGAGCAAACACTGAAATCCTAGAATTCATGTTTAATTATCACAGACAAGATCTTCACATTTCATGTTTGTCTAGTCTCTGCTGGCCCAGTGTCTCATGAACTTGAAAATGAAGGATGAAGCAAATCCACGTGCTCCAGTAAAAGGCAGTAAGTGGTAGCCCATGGCCACAGGAGACTGTGGGAGGAGGTCTTGTGGTCTTCAGAATGTAAGAGACTAAAAGAGCATTATGCTTTTCAATAAAATGAAAATCATATCTATATATAGACCGACTGATGCTGGAAAGACTCAATAGTTTCTGGAAACTGGTAATAGTGTTTAACCACAATCTACTGGCACAGCCACATTCTATTTTAAAATTCTTCCTATGTCTTTGTCTGCTCTCCATTCTTGTTTAATATACCCATTTGTAATATCTTGTACATTTATACACCAGGTGGAAGATTATTTTCCTGTGGTTCCTAATCATGTGGCATAGCATAAAGAATAGACTCTCATTAAGGATCAGCTTTCTTAAAAGATCCTGTTCATAGGTAATTCTGCTTAATATAAATTTTATGGTACAGCAGAGTTCTTTTCCTCATCTTTTATTGCCGGGAGCATTTGTACTAAACACAATAATATGAGTAATATTCTATCACATTTGTACAGTATCTTCCATCTGAGGTTTTTCAAAGCATTTGTGGAAAATATTTAGAATGCAGTAGATCTGTGAGGAGCCTTCTGATTTTCACTCTTATCTCTACACAGTTGGACCCATCTTTGTCATTTGTCCTGCAAGCTGCTGAAGTTCATTATCACCAGCTAAAAATAGCTCATCATACAGCTCAGTTCATGTAAACAGATAAAATTATGTCAAACTCACAGATTTCAAGTCAGTTTCTACCAACAGTTTGGTTGACGTAATAATTCTCCAGGCTGCAGTTTTTTGTAATTCAGAGAGACTACTGCTGCTTATGAATATGTCCAGCAAGGATCCAATTCACTTCTTCCATCATCCCCCCATCCCCTCTTTCAGTATTTGTTTCATTTTCAGAAATTTTTTATGATCTGTGAAATGGAGAAGTGACCAAGATCAGCTTCTACTTCAGGAGCAGGAAGGTATAGTCTATGCTTGTCTGCTTTGTCACAGAAACACAGAATAATTTACATAGTAAGTGTCCTTGGATCCAAGGTCCTGCTCAGACAAAGTCCTGCCCATGGCCTTGGGCNACACAGAATAATTTACATAGTAAGAGTCCTTGGATCCAAGGTCCTGCCCATGGCCTTGGGTAGCCGAGTTCTGAACAGTTCCAAGGATGCACGTACCACATCTTCTCTGGAGAACCTGCTCCTCGAATTAAGCATTCTCTTTGTGAGGACATTTTTTCTTAACTGTAATTGGAGCTGGCCATACATGTGGCAGCACTGCCCTGGTGAGGCTCTGTCTCATTGCTACCAGGACCTGTTGCTGATTCCTGCTCATCATGCCCCTGTCAGGTCCCCACACCCTCTCCTTCCCAGCTGCTTTCAAGCCTGCACAGGAGCTGCATGGGTCATTCCCCTGCAGAGGCAGAGATACGTGTTTGCTCTTGATGAGCTGCATGAGATTGCTGTCAGTCTATCATTCCTTACAGTTTTGGAACTGGATTGTAATTATTTATTATTTTACCAGCCCTACCATTGCTAAACCTGAAATCAGGCAAAGCAGGTAGAGAACACTAAGATTAATGACAAACACTGCTTTCATTTTCTCCTCTCCTCTGCATTTTTTAGTGAATGGGCGTTCTAACTATATAGGAAACTGTGGGCAAAACACAGCTCATCACCACTGCTTGTGAGGGAGATACTGCTCCTGTACTGCCAGAGCTGAAGAGCTCCCTCCAATACAGCAATGCCAGGGAAGCTCCTCAGGAGGGGAAGAGTAGACACCCAGAGCTCAGGCTTTACCTTCAGCCCGCTTGTTTCTCAGATGTAGTTACAACACACGTCTGCTCCGCTGTGCATGGGGACAAGTGATTAGGTGAAGCAATCCTCTCCTGAAGCACTGTGGATATTTCACTTAGTTGGGCTTTGAGAAGGGGAAGATGACAATTCAAACCCATTCTGTCTCTCTCAGATGTGATGTCCCATGTTCTTCACAGAGGACACATCCAATCCTGATTACAGTATTTTAAGCATAAGTATAAATGAATCTGCTCCTTCCACTGGAACAAAATTATTTTGCTGTTTTTATTCTCCCTTAGAGAAAAAAAAGCCTGTTTCAGTTGTATTGGGTATCAAAAATACCATCAAAACCTAATCTAAAAGAGTATGTAATTATTTTTTCATTTCAGATCAGTCTTTGACAGCCATGCCTGAAGGCAAAATAGATTCATATCCCTAACAACATTCTAGAAGCTGAAGTCTATAAACAGATTATACAATGTGCAAATTACTATTTCAACGAATCAGGAAGGCCTAAAATAAATCTCTGAAAAGTAAAGTAACTAAATTAAACTCCGAACAGTGAACGCATTCTGCAGCACCCAAAACTGGATGGCCTTTTAATATAACTCTTTTTAAATGCATTCGTTTTGTTAAAGGAAATATTTCAGAATTAACAAAATCTGGATTGGTTCTTCTAAATGCTGCACTGAAGTCAAACCAACTACACTGACTTACTTCTAGAGACCATGAAAATACAACCACGTGATGAGGCTAAGAAACGGGAAATGGGAACTTAGATACCACCACACAAACCGTATCCTGAGTACACACAGGAGCCTGGGGACAAGTTGTCTTGGAAGTAACCAAAACTCCATTGCCTAAAACTGAGTTATGTCTTCTGTAGTAGCATCCTTTGGCCTTTATTCCTGCAAGTTTTGCTACAGCAAAAATATTTCTCATTTCTCAGTGAAACTGTATCTCTGGAAGGGGTTGTCAGAGTTCAAAATTGAGACTTTTTTCGGAATCAGAAAACCAGGTGTTCTGAAGAATCTGATTAAAACTAGCGAGTGAATCATAACCTCAAAAAAATGCAGGGGGAATATGTTTCATGTAGGCAGCTGGCTATCCTCAGGGACACCCTGATGGCCTTCACTGTCCATAAAGAAAAGTTAAATAATCTATTCTTAGAATTTAGCGCAAGGACACAGCCGTGCAATCTTTTTATTTTCCCCTTTAGTTTGTCCAGTTTCACTTGTCTGAGGAGCTGATAGTGGTGCTGAAAAAGGAAGAAAACCAAAGTGAATCCAAAATTAGTCTTAACTGTAACCACACAGCACTGCACTGCATTTCCCAGGGGGGAGATGGTGCAGCCAGGGAGCGCAAGACCTCCCTGTGCTTCCAGGATCCAGGGCAGACCCCTCACCGGCCCATGTGTGCCCCACTGCTGGTCTGCATCGTGAAGCTGCGTTGGTGCATACCCAGAAGACAGTAACGCCTCTTTGTTTCATGGACTGATAAGATAGGGGTTATTTGTTATCTGGCTGAAAGGAAAAGAAGGTAGCTGTGTCCTTCTTGTGACTAAATAATGGAAGTGTGTAGGTCAGGTTTGTAGCTGATTCACCAAGTAGTCCCATTACCACAGAAAAAAATGCTTGTATGACACGTCATGGCATGACCATTACAAGCATTTATCAAAGGAAAAATGAAACTCAAAGTAGGAGACAGATTTCATTACATTCAGAAATGTCTTTGATTCAATGAAAAGCATTATTTGTTCAATTAATGCTATACTAACAATAGTAAGCAGATTATTGCCAGAATGCTTAAATCTCTATATCTGCTGTTTGTCTATGAATGAGACAGCAGGTATTAATACTCTTCTTATTATGTGATCATCTATTATTCACATTTTGTAATGGAAGAACACAGCAGTATCTAAGTGGAGAGTTTTCTATTACAAGCAACACCTCTTTTAATTACTGCTGTGTAACAGTGAATCAAAATATAGCAATAATCCAGAATATCAAAATTAAATCTCAGGGTGCATCTGTACAAAATGAAGAACAAGCCTGTGTGTTTTCTCACATATTATCAAAATATGTACTTAAACATCTAAATAGAGTTGTGTTCTGCTGTAAGGATACACTCTGCCAGTTATGCTAGCAAAGCTTAAAGCATTTATAGCATTTCTTCAAGATTTAGCATATTGCCTCTCAGTTAATGCTCCCTAGGTATTTTAAAAAACTGAATTATCTATTTATGTTTAAATTCTGAAACATGTTTCATTTAGGCTGATAGTACAAAGTCTTACTGAAGCTTTTTAATCCATTTCAACTTTAGCAAATATTCTCCACAGTATTTCAGCTGAAGGCCTTCCTGTTTGTCTTAATTTACTATGAATAAATTTGTTTCTACAATTAGCACATGGGCCCCTAAAGCCAGAAATACCCTAAATTAGTGGTACAGTGCATTTTGGGATGTAACTTAATTACTAAATCTAAGTACTAGAACTTTGAACCAGAAGCTTATTATAAGTATTAGGCTACTTGCAAGACTGTACTGAAACTTCCCAATGGAAATATGATGGTCGTAACATGTTTCACTAATGAAACCTACTTCAAGCAATGTGAGGCATGATGTAACATTCAAAAATTTAGGAGATAAAACAGTTTCCTTTATGTGAAAAATCCTTTTATATAAGCCTGTTCAAGCTTATGTGCCAATTAAAAGTACTAGGCCTGTCATTTTAAACTCAGACAAGCCCAGAATCTTTTGTTGCTACGGTTGTGGCGATTCATGGGAGCAAGCAAGAAGTGCCATGGGTGTTTTGAGCTTTCCTCAGCCTGCAAATATGCAGACCAACAGGGTAATTCCTCTGTGCATTCTGGCTTCATGTGGAAAACACGAGCAGAACTGGGTGCCAGGCAAGCACATTTATCCCGTGTGAGCTGCAGAAAATCTGTCTCCTGTGCTCAAAGGCAGTTGTCTTCCACAAAGCCATGGAGAGAAATTTGCAGTGCTGTTGCAGGAGACTGAATAATTCAGCTTACACTTCCTTTAAGTGTCACATAGTAGTGACAACAAAGGAAAGATATTTGTTAAAGCAACTTGCTGTTTAGGCTTTTTGGCTACTGCAGCATCCCTTGTGATAAATGAACTCCTTCTTTGAGAGGACACAGGGCCATACCCTCTGCCAGCTTTGGGGTGAAGATTAGAGCAATTTGTGAAAGCCTTAGCACATTTCCTTGCCTTTATGTTTTTCCCACCATGCCAGCATTTTAACATCACACAAAACTTAATTTTTTTTTATAATCACATAATCTAAATCAAGAGCTGGGTTTCTTTAGTTATTATGAGGTTCCCAGACATGGTTCCAGCTCCAGGCAGGGCACCATCTGCAGCCCTGATTGTTAAGCAAACATTGCCGCATTAGTCACAAGACAGGTACAAAACGAACGCTATCAAAATGTGACAAAACCATCGAGCAACAGATTAGTGGGAAAAACAGGTCTCTGAAGTGCATAGCACCTAAAACTGGAGTTCTTATCATTTTATTAATCTGAATTTGTTCAAAGTTTTTCATGATACATTAAGCAGAGGAATCTTTTTCTTATATTTTGCTCATATTTCCATTTCTTACAATGATGTAGAACTGATATAATAATATAATTATGTAATTATAAAATTATACATAATAAAATCATGCAATAATACTAGCGACGTTTATCTCCTTCCTAAAATAACAATAGTATGGATGTTGTTGTTACCTGTATGTAATTTTCTTCACCACTTTGTATCACATTTCATTGCTATTTTGTACCAATATTTACGTTGTCACAGTCTCTATGGCTAATACTACTTACTAGCAGACAGCAAGGCAGCTGCTCACCAACAACAAACTGTTTTGGCAGTGAGGTGGCTGGGCAAGACAGATGGATTCTGACCAACATAAAGGGCTTTTCTTCTGGAAAACTGCGGGGGGAAAAAAATAAAAAATACTTACACTGTTTGGGTGGGATCTGTCTGAGATACACACTTTTCCTGAGAGCTGGGAAAGGTTGCTGTGTCCCACCTTTTGGGACATAGCCAGGAACAATCAGGGACTTGTCTTGGGTTGGTATGGCTTTGTTCTCAACTGTCCTTTTGTTGTTCTTTTTACATGGTTGTAGAGGATGAGCAGAGTTCTCTCATTTGTACTTTCAGCACAATTAATTGCCTTAATTTCTGTCATGAATTCTTTTGCTCATCTCTTCAGTGCAAACTTGCTTTTCAGAATTTTTTAATAGAAGTTTGTAATACTTGTCTTTTCCATCTTTTTTTTTCTGAACCATCCCCTTTTCAGGAGCAGTTTCAAGATGTGTATGGTACATGTACCCATTTTTTCAAGACAATGACACTGTCATTATTTTCCATTCCGTTATACTCTAGATACTCTATCAATTTCTTCACTTTCTTAGTAGATGGTGCATGTTAAACAACATCTTTTATTAATTTCTCCAAAATTATGTCAATTATTTCCTCTGTTGGTTGCAATTAACTTTGAATGAGGTGATGTGTATGAGCAATTCAAAAGAACTCTAGCAACACATATTGGCAGCTTTCACTTGTGCACTGTTCATTCACAGTTTTGTTATCTCCCACTGAAATTTTAGAGGTATTTCTTGGACTTTTGTAACAGGTATGTATTTGTCAGCCATAAATTTGTCACCTAACAAATAACTTCTTTTTCAAAACATAGGAAATTATACAAAGCCAGATGAGATATATTAAATATAACACTTGCTTCCAAAAGGAGGCTTGTGTCAGTCCAATATTTAGAGTGGTTGGAACAGATATATGGTTAGATAGTAAGGTGTGTATAATTTCATGTGCAATTTCAAATTTTTCATGAAGAGTCATACCAAAGAAAATTTAAAAGGTTCCAGGCAAAATGGAAAAATCTCAACAAAGGAAGTTTTTCTTAAATCTGAAAATATTAGATATACAAGTTCTATTCCCACCCCAAGGCATTTCAAAGTCACATTGATGTGGAAATGGAACAGATTTTAAATAAACTAATCTTCTATTCAAAATGTATTTCAACTAGCCATTCTTTTCCATGCAGAAGAATGACCTTTTCTAAATTTTCTGATTTTCTTTTCATACAAATAATCTTAAAGTTTAGACAGAGGAACAGGCTCAGGTTGGAATGATCTTGTTTTCAGGCATGGAGTTCAGATCAGAATATTTTTGAGACAGTTGTTAAGGCTGTGATTTATTGTTTCAAAGTTTTGATTTTTATTACTGATGCTGCTTTTTCTGTCTTATTCCATGACCACCCATTTCTTAAGCCACCTCGTTCAAGGAATGTTACCTTCCTCTGATTCATTCTTTTACTGTCTAAGATTTCTTCTGATTCCTGATGCACTAAGCAATGTAGTGTCAATTGGTTTTCTCTCTTTGCCTATAATGCTATTCAGAAGTCCTGCTTAGAGTTTCTAATTTGCCGTTAATTTTATTTTACTGTGAATACAGTACTGAAATAATCACGTTGTCAGAACATACTGTAATGTCCTATAATGTATAACGATTCTTCTAATGGTCCAGGTTTGAAGTGGAATAATTTTTAGACTAATCACCTCATCAACGCATCATAATGGAAACCTCAAGTGGTTTCTGTAGCCTTGAACTCAATACACTGTAGGAATCTAAATCTCACAACTGACCTTCTAATGTCTCTGTACCAGAAGTCTCAACAACCTTCCATTCAAATAATGTTGCCAACCCACATTCATCTCTGTCCCATACCAGTAAGGGCTGCACAAATTTTCACGGATTCTCTCCCAAGGTTATTTCTGCCATGTGAACACCACTCTGATGTGAGCAAGGAATGCATGAAAGCAACAAATACAGCCATTCTCCAAGGCTGCACGTCAAAGTGGATGCCTTCACAATGCCAGGGAATTTTTAAACTGAGCAATTATGTTCTATGCACATTCAGCGAACACACGTTGACCTTCGGTTCTTTTGTTGTAACTGGGGAAATGCCTAGCTGGTTAATACGATTCCAAACTGTTTTGCTAATGTTTATGTCCAGTTTATTACTTAATTTAGGTTTTATGTCAGTTAGAATGAGATATGTCTTTGCTTTGAGGGATACAGGACAAACTGTGTTTGGGGTTTCAGCCTTAAATCTAAATTTCCTGGTTTGCTTGGTCATTACCAAAACAGCATGTAAGATTTTTCTTGTGACAGGAGATGCAATACGTAAGTGTAATGCAAATATTGTGAAAGTTCTGGAAAGGATTGTCATATAACTATATAATGCAAAATATTATCTGGATGATGCTTGAACTGATATAGAACTTGTTGAGGACAATGAAATCCTTGCAATGTAGAAGGACAGAAAATTTTTCTCACTCAAGGAGTGAAGTTTGAAAAAAATTCTCAGTAGATTCAGCTTTCTTTGAAAGTACAATTATGATCAAAATAAAGCAAGATGGTGACTAAAAGTGGTGCCATTAATCCACTTTCCAATCCAATTTCTTGCAAATCTAAGCTCCCCAAAACCTTCAGAAGAACTGTATGGGTAAGTTTTGTAATGGCAAAAATCCTCAGGTAGTAAAAGGATTCATATACTCTACAACCTGAGAACCTACAAGAAACTGTAAGAAGTGCAAGTGAAGAAATACAAGAATAATTTCACCATTCTTCTATGAAAAAATATTATCCTTACCTTTCTTACCCCAGCAGCAGTCAGAGAAAGTCAGGCTTTTAAGACTTAAAAATGGTTTCTTTTTGTCAATTCTAACTGGCAATGAAGCATTTGCTATGGATTCACAAATTAAAATGCGGGAGAAGATGCGCTGCTCTCCAGTCTGCCCTTGTGTCTAAATGAGTCTGTCAAAGAAGTATACTGAAATATAGCATTAATATAAGGGACAAAGCAAAAGTAATAACTATTTCTGATAATTCCTGCATAATTCAGCAAAAAAAGCACAACAGTAAGACAGCATTTCCAGGGTGGTAAAATAACCTAGACAATGTTTTTATTCATGGATCAAAGAGATTACCATATAAACAAATAAAGTAGAAATAAAGCCACATTTTATATGTGATTTTTATTTGGTTTCCTTCCAAACTCACGAAAAGCAAATATATTAGGAAAAGGATGATATAAATGTCCTTTTATTGAAATTGTGGTGCTTAAAAGCCAGCTTTGTTTAGAAGAACATGAATACTAATACACAAAGAATAAACTTCTTTAAAATGGCAAAGACAAAGAGAGGCTCTAAGAAGAAGTCCTCTAAATGTCATGGTTTCCTAAATGGTCTTAACTCTCCTTTATATATGTCTTTATATACATATAATCTTTATTCATCTTTAAATCTCATTTCTTTATAAGTATCTGTTGCTTAGTAAAATTTTGAGTCCTGACTCTGGCTACTGACAGAGGGTTTTTTTACAAGGAAAGATCTGTTTAATATATCATTTAAGGATTTTTGGCCAAAATCCTGTTTGCAAGGTCAATTCAGAGGTTTTATATTTCCAGGTCATAGAATATCCTGAGTTGGTAAGGACCCACAAGATCCATTCAGTTCAACTTCCAGCAGGTAGAACAATATCTTTTGGTAGAAGACCACACATACCATACCTGCTCTAAAGATAAAAAACAATGAAAATCACATTTAGAAGTTAATTTATTATACTAATTAAATATTATAATTTTAATATGTAATTTGACTAGTGCATTTCCGTTTAATCTATGAATGGTTTTATAATTCTACTCTTAAGAGTGAAATATTTTTCTTTCCTTTAATCCCAAATGGTGTTTTCCTTTCTTGTTAGTTGCAGTCTTTCTTCCTCTGCTCTACCACTGCCCAGATGATAATTAAACATTTATTTTCAGAACATACAAATCCCTATAGCTCCTTGGTGTTTAATATTAAACTCCAGGTCTGGTTCAGGCAGAGTATTTTCTTTAAGTTTTTTCCTTAAAGTCTTCGGCTGTGGGGTCTGAGAAACACAATTTTATTTTTCATTTGTTCTCTGAAGAAGAACATGTCCTTCTTTGATCATGTCTCAGAAAGAGTTCACAAGATTCTAGGTACCATCGCCTACTCACTGACATGTTTCCTAATCCATATTCTCTCAAATGCTGTAGAAACCAGATTTCTCATAAAATAGATATTTCACTTAATACCTCTTTAACTGCCCAGCCCAACCATTAGGCCTAGATCTGTGGACCATTTACCTGCAATTCTCCTTTTCAACCATTTAGGGCCTCAGTGCTATAAGATGTCAATACTTATCCATTTGTTCCCTCAGCAATGCTCCAGACATTGACAACGTTTTCTTGTATTTGCCAATAGAAGGCACATCAAACCTTTGCTTCCTGGAACCTGCTGCAGTAAAAATAATATCTTCAGGACCTCTTGTGTCTTTGCTTGTTATCAAAAGGATAGGAGAAGAGATGCAAGTGATGACAAAAAGAGGAATTTTGTCAAATAATTCATTGACGTGTTCATGCTGGCAGTTGGTCAAGTTCTTTATTCAAGGAAGACTCTTTAACCTACTCTATTTAAAGACATTAAGAGAGTTCTAGCAATTAGTACAGTCATGTCTCTGCACATTGATAAGATTCCTTGTAAAATGATGGTATTCTTCAAAATATATTTGTATAATTTTCTGCCCCTCCCAAGCCCTACTTTGAAACCATCCTTTCTTGAGAGGGCTCTGAAGTTCTGCTGACATGGTTTTCACTGGTGAAAGTAAGAAAGCATGGATGGTTTTTAATCCAAATATTTTTAGGAGACTGGAGGTTCTCATATTAAAAAATACACTTCATTTGAAGAGTACTCATAATGAAGGACTTGTTTTAATAAAAGCAAATATTTTAATGTCTCAGAACTGTGTGACTTATTTTCTAAGTGGATATATTTGTAATCTGTTGGAGCATTAATGTCTACCTGGGATTGCTTGTCTATTTAAAATTAAGCAGTGTTCTGGATTGAAAATCTGCAGAAGCATCCAAACAAACAGGAAAATTCCGTCTTCGAAGACTGTTACCATGAGGCTTCTGGATCAGGTACACCGTGAAAATTCTTATTCTCACCAATTCAAGAATACAAAACAAAGATATAAAAGTAAAATTAAGCATTAACTAGGTCAAAAAAACCTCAAAAATATTCTTTTTCCTTTTTTTTAAAGACTTTTTTAGTAACATTTCCTGTTTTTTAAAAAATTGAAAATTTCTGGTGATATAGTGTATTTAATGTTCAAGTTATTATTTTGGCTCCTGAGTTGCAATACTGTTGGTTCAAGAAGAGATAAATCTCTTTTTCCAAAATGCAGCATATAACAAGCTCTGTTGTTATCAAAAGGGGAAATATGAGAGGAAAACGGCAGCTAGTATAGACTTCTGGGAAATAAAGCACAATGAAATGGTAAATCTAATACAGCTTCTGAGTTTGTGTCAGCAAGGCATTAATGTGACTTGATGATGTTGAATATAAACTAAGGCACGTCTAGTAGATGTTAATGATGGTGAAGTGCATACTTGAGACACATATTCTTTCCAACTTCCCTTTGAATGCATTAGATTCCTGAGGCAATGCACCAACCATGACCTTGGAAGTTTTCCTGAAACTGAACCACTCAACGTCACAAGTTCTAGGGGGAAAAAAGGGGAAGGGTGTCTCTCAAACTCCAAAAAGAACTCTATTTTTGATTTCTCATGCTCTGCCCATTAAATGATTCAAACTGATGAATATAAAATTTCAGAGTTTGACAGTTCAGATGGACCCAGTGATGCTTGTCTTCCTTCACCTTGCAACTCGATCTTTTACCAAGTGAAAATCCTGAATTGAAAAGTTGTATGACATAGATTTGAATATTTAAACTTAAATGTATAGCTCTTCAAAGGATGTCCATGTATGTCATGTGGTGACACACAAATGAAAGAAAACATACTTGTCAGTAGAGTTGGGACAAGCTGGGACAAAGAGTTACATGGGTATTAGAAGTCACTGCTTAGACCTTTAGGACAAGTAATCTGGTACATCTAAAATACTTCTGGAAGGAAACGTAAAAATTTGCAACACACAAGTGTAAATAGTGTGAATAATTGCTGCATAATTAAGAGCTTGCAAGCATGCTCCTGATTGTAAAAAACCACATCATTTCAGTAAGAAATTGAATAACAGCAGGAAGTTAGGTGAAGCATCTGACCCTGTAGGAGGCAGGTGCCAATTCTGGCTTTGTGTGTGAGTGCTCAGTAAGTCGCGGTCCCAAGAGGTTTTATCCTGTGCCTTTAGCGGATAGAGGACTTGCCTTAAACAAAACCCAGGTGAGTCCTCGAGCTGCAGCAGCCACCAGACAGACCACTGAGCCCCTGCACTGGTTCTGGGGCCACTGCACTCACAATGCTCCTGTGACTGGCTCCTCGTGTCGTTCTTCAGGGACTTCAGCACCCAAATAAATAAAGGAAACTAACTCTAAATTGCAGGAGCCAAAAGGCCCAGTTCTTCTCTGTGAGCTGAAACTTAAAGAATCAGACCCTTAGCAATGAACCTCATTGTCCCAGGTAGGAGTTCTAAAATTAACAGGGGAAAGATACAAACTAGCTCTTGGAATGAACCGGCATAGTTAGGGAGACAGGCCAAAAATCAAACTTCCATAAACAAGCAGAGAGACAGATGTCAGTGAAGTAAGCAAAATCTTATACAACACAGATGTCCACTAAAATTACTATTACTGTCTCTCTGGGTGCAGGATGATGCAAGCATGCCACATGTAATGATCACAAGGAGGCACTTTCACAAAAGGTCTAGTCTGAATTATCCAAATTAGTTGGTAAGCCCAAAAATTGTGACATTTGTTTTGTAAAGAAAACAGTTGTAGATTAAGTCTAGATTTTAAGACCAGTCAATGAGGATTGTCTTAACTTACAGGCAGAGATCTCTTGTTACCTTCTTCTCACTGGAGTTCTGATGTTTCAATTCTGCCATGCCTCTACCTCCAGATAAAAGTAGCAGCACTAAAGCAATTGTTGGAGAATCAGGCCTGAGATATTCAGAATGAGTAATAATTGACTTCAGAATTCAAGAAAAAGGGACTCACTTAATGAAGGGACTCATTTAATGAAGGCGACTGCTGAGTAAATTTTAATAACCTTGCCCTCTAACATGTAGAATTTTGAACATTTTAAGCACATCCCTAAAAATCCCTGTCTCTTCCTTGGAGTGATTACTGCTATTGTATGCATTTCTGAGGATGCCATTAGATAGAAGTAGGACACCATTTCCCCCAGGGATAAAGGAAATTTTCCCCTTTCTTCTTTTGCAGAGTAAAGCTGTTTACACAGAGGAAATGGATGCATCACATTTCTAAGAACAAGCTGCCACACCCACTTAGCAATTTTAGCCTAGGGAGAATGGTTGCTGTTTCTATGCAGCAAAGATACCTTGTCTTCTGTTGTAAGAGCAGGAGGGTGCAGCTTTGCCTCCAGGGCTCAGCAGAGGCTGTTCACCATCAATGCTGCTGCTTTCTCCGACCTGCTATGTTTGTGACCCTCTGCTCGAGCTGCAGTGACTGACCAGTCACTGGTCAGGAGGCCCACTCTGAGGAAAGTCTGTCTGAGGCTTACACTATTTAGAAATAAAGACAGCCTATCTGCCTCCAATTCCCTGCGGTTTGTGGGCTTTACTGACTTTGTGGCAGCTCACTGCCTGTTTCTTTATTACAGTTTGTGAGTCACTCTTAGTAGGAATTAGGAAGTGACTGTCTTTTCACTTACTTGGGGCAGAAGCTTATGTGAATTTGCATCATCCAGATTTAGCATCAGGCCCTTGAAATAGTCTCTGAAGTTTATTTGGGTTCATTTCACCCCAATCCAAGAATGTAATCAGCTGGCCTATTTTATATTTAGATGAGATGAAACTCTGCCCAGAAATGCCTATTTTTCTCTGCTGAGTACAAAAGGTATCTACAAAACAAGCTCAGATCTAAACAGCTGTACTATAGAGAGCTAAATTTGTTAGGTTCCAGACGGTGTCAGGATTGTGTGGGATTTACTCATGATGGCTTGTCGGTTTGAGGAAAATTATTTTGAAAGAGAAGGTGTTCCTAGATGGTCTTTGAAATTAGCAAAGTCATAACAAGACTCAGTTTAAGGAAGAGACTTTAGACTTGCGCTTAAATAATGCCTAAGGCTGAGATAACCAGTTCAGGGAATGGAACATGTAACACTGCTTAAGGCAACTCAGCTTGTTACCATTACGTGAATAGGACTGGTATAGTAGCATTCACAACAGCCAGCAGACTCCAAGTTAGGACCCCTAATAACCCAGAGGAAAAGATGGGACAATCCAAATCTGAAGTGTCCTGTAGGAGACTACTGGCCTATTTTGTTGATCCAGCTAAGCCCCTCCATTCAGAATGTAAATTTGCACAATTTGTGAAGGAAGAAGGCACAAGAGAGTTAGACACATTAGGCAGAACTTTAGCTGACTCTGACAATACAAAGGGGACCACAGGAACCGCTTGCATGTATAAACACCACCATTATTTGGAAGAAACATGGGGACAGAGGTTACCCCACCACCCTGCAAGGCAGAGCCAAGAAACTGTGGCTCAAATGCTAGAGGCAAAAGCAAAACAGCTCACAAGCTTTGAGAGGTGAGGTCTGTAAGACAGACAGATGTTGTGCTTCTTAACAGTACAAAGGATTGCTCAACCTGAAGGTGCTGAGGTGCAGGATGGAAGTGTTCCCTCAGTCCTAGGAAGCAGTTTGTTTGAGATCTAATTTACTTAGGAGGTTTTCAGTGAAAGCCAGAGCCAATGTCAACATTAAATATGGAGGAGTTTGTGCATGTATATAAAGGACATGCAAAGGCAGATTGGGTAGCATTAGGTCTCATATATGACTGGGGATATGGTAATCTGTGAAGGAAGGATGATGCCCAGGCATTCACTAATGTCACTTATTAACTGCTCTTAAAAAGCAAATATAGTTTATACAAAGAGCTTGCAACATCATGCTGTATTAATGCCCTTCAAGAAGGACAGATTTGAGATAATTTTGCTGGCTCCTCATTTCTTGGAGATTGCTATTTGACAGAGGACATGCCTCCCTCACCTTTTTACTGCTTGCTCTGCCAGATGAGACTCAGCCTGATGTTAAGCCCAAACGACTTCTACATCAGATACATTGTCCTCAGCAGTAGTAGTAAAGAAAAAGAGAAGTGAATTTGTAGCCCAAACAGCAAATTTAACTTGATACTAGGCTTTATTGTAGCAACAACAACAACTACTTGCTTGAAAAAAAATCACATTTCCTAAACTTTCATCCATGTGGCAGGAAGAACTAGAAATAACTTGTGTTTCACACAATGTGACAAAAAATAATTTTAAAATAAAAAATCCCAAAGGAGCCAGAGGCATGTTACAGTGAAGTCTAGCAGCTACAGAGAAAACAGGCTTCTTTAAATAACTCAGTCTCTGAAATGCTTGCTGTCAAAAATATAAATAGAGTAGTAGAGATGACTAAAAAGACAAAGGAAAATTTAAGAAAAAGTATTAGCAGTTACGATGGGTAACTACAGCATTCCTTAGAAAGAAAGAGGAAAAGATTAGGTAACTCTGTAGGAGAATTAAGGTATATATGCCAACCATTAGCAAACTATCACTTCTCCCAGTGGAGTAAAATCAATTCAATTACTTCAAGATAGTGCTAATTTTCTAATCACCATTTCCAAACTGAAAAGTTACTCCTGTGAAACAATGATTTAGAAACACAAAATCGTGCCAATAAATGTTTCAGATAACTGTAGACAAAAACAATCCCTTCAGGGATTGATCCCTGGGATCAGCAGATCCCTGCCATGTGGTGAAACCTGCTTCTGCAAGGACCTTGAACCCAAGTGCTGACATCAACTTTTGAATGTACGTCAGAGAGTGTAATCACTGCATTCCCTCTAGCAGTCAGAAGGACTTTTTCTTAAAAAAAACCTGATGGTCGCTATTTTATTGTTCTAACAAAACTTTTATTGAAGCACAGCAAGATGTCAGCCTGGGAAAGAAAAATGTGAAATGTTAAAAATGTAATTTTTCCAAGGTGCCATTTCCTAGTTTATACAAAGCAGTGGCCAGTGGAAGGTATTGTCTGTATCTTGCTACTTTTGGAAACAGGTGCCAAGGTGCCCCAAGGGATGACAGGCTGGGTAGGACAACCAACTTGTTACCCAGGGCAAACTGCTGAATGTGTATGGAAAGCCACAAATCTTTGGTCCCCAACACTCAAGTCCAAAAACGTACCTGAAACACATAGATTTAGTGGCCTTGGTGCCCGTCCAGCCAATCACATGCAAATGGTAGACCAAGAGCCTACTTGAAATAGTAATTTCAGTTAGAGAGGATGATAAAGTTGTTAATTAAAATATGGTCAGAAGGTGTGTTTTGGAAACCAGAAGGAGCAGAGGAGTGGTGGAAGTGTTCAGGTGCCACAGTAGGAACAATTTGACCAAACAAAGAAATCTTCCTGAGAATAATTGATCTATTTGAGTAACAGTAGTTCTCTCCAAAGGGATCTATCAGAGACAGCAAAACTTGCTTTTGTTCCTCTTCTGGTATTTGAAGTATCTCATGAAATCACACTTGCATTCTGAAACATAAATTAACCTGCAACTAAATGTGTAGAAAACTTTTACTGAGCTAGAGGATCTTTAGAACTGAAATAAAGAAATATTGTCATATGTGCAGTTTAAGCTACCATAAAAACAACATAAGCTTTATTGTCTTAAAAGAAATATATTGCCTTGGCACAGTTTTTACTGTTGAGCAGCAGGGGTTACTTTAATCCAGTGTTTTTAGTTACTAAACACTAAAAAGCCTGATCTTGAGGAAATTGCAGTGCATAAAATCACTCCTTCTGCAGTACACTTCTTAAGTTGGCCTGAATTAAGAAATTTTTCCCTTAAAATTACTACAATTAGCACCATGTTCTGCTTGTTGTCTATGTGGCTGGTGCTCCCTTACAAGAGGCACTCAGGTACAATGTGATGATCTCTTATCTTTAAGGTGCAAGGTTTCCAACGTGCCTTTGGAGCCAGCTTCCATGTTTCCAGAAGGACTTGTTTCTAGAACAGGATCATTAGTTACAAAATGGAATTACGGCGATGGATACTTCAGTGAGGATGACCAGGTGTTGATATGAACAGAAACATATCTGTCTTGGTATAGGACTCTTCCATCTTTACTACAAAGATAAAATTTTTTTTGACCTACTCAAGGAGTTTTGCTTAGACTTCATTGTACTTATTTTTTCTTTATATTTTAGTCCACAAAATGTGTCTTGTGAGCTTTTACTCAAAACATTGTTTATACAAAAACATGTACATTTGCAGCTTCTAAACAAAAGCTTGGAGCTTTTTTTTTATGACAAATTTACTCATTCAGTTCCAATACCAGCACATCAAACCGACTTTATTATTTTGACATCTCATTGATATATATTGGTCTTGTGATGAATTTTAACTCTGAAACTTCACTGACACAATCTACAGCCCATCTCTTCGGTGACTTGAAACAAGCACAGTGGTAAACCAATAGTTTATAGAATGACAATCTAAGAGAGAATTCTCTCACTTAATTTCAACCCTTTAAAGGTTAGTCAAAGCTTGCTGTTCAATCTAGCTTTAATAGCAGTGAAAACCTCCAGAGGACAAGGACTTGAAGCAGCAGGGATAAGAAAGCTGAGATGTTCAATATTTATTGACAAAATCTAGATACCTAATATTGTCTGGAATTGAACAATCTAGATGTCTAACTTTTAGATAGCTGAAGTTCAATTAAAGCACTTACTCTATTAATGACATAAAAGTTGAGATAACATCTAGCTTGCATTCCCAGGGCTGTATTGATTCACGAATGCACACAAGACCCAAGAAAGTAATGCTATACTTCATTCAGGCACTAATGAAGTTACAAGTGTGAATAAACGTGTTGTCTGTTTGGTTGAACAAACTACTTCTAATTTTACATAATTATTTTTCCAGAATACTGTCACACTGCTTTTCCAGCAGAACTGTTCTGAATTAAGTGACATTTGCTGTTACTTGTGCTGGTCTAAGTAAGCTGCATAATGTGCATATTAATGATAACCCTGGAATGTGCTCTTTGGTTAACCAAAGAAGAAAATTACAGAGTAATGTTAAGCATCACAGATAGCACTGATAGGACACATGATCTAGACAATAGGGACAACATAAAGCTGGATGACATGACAATAGATAATTTTTAAGAAATAAATATCACTGAATTTATTAATACATTTTTTTGACTCAAATGATTGGAAAGCATTTTATATAGTTCCCCGTTCAATACTATTAAAATAGTGATACTTTTTGAACCACTGAACTCAAGACTTAAATTTGGGAGATTGTCTTTAAACTGTGCTGCTAGCTCTCCATGATTTTTTATATTTTTTCCAACTTAGTCTTCATGGACTGCCCTTGAAAATGTTTTGCTTTCCATTTCATGCACACCAACCATTTGAACTCTTCTGTTCAATTTCTCTTTATATATCTTTATATCGTAAATTTCTCTATATATATCTTCTCTCTGTTGTCCCTTTGTCCAGCATATACACTGAGCTAAGCTTTTATTTAAATGGTTATTTAAATGGAAGTCAGCACAATAATTTCTGACTTATTATTGTGGCTACATAAATCTTATTGAATCAAACACAATAGATAGGATGATGCAAATACATAAAAGATAGCTATCAACTGTGGAATTAATTTCCCACTTCTATAAGCAACTAGAATTCATATATCTAAATTAGGATGAGAGGAAAGCTGCTGTAGAAGTACTTATTCCTCTTTTATACCTTAATAGGTGTTCAGCTGACTTTCTCATATGTAGGGGCCTACATTAAAGACTTGATGTAAGGTATTGTGACACCCACTACCTGTTCTATTTCTCTTCATCTCCATTTTTGTTTCACTGAGTCTTTTTTTAAAGAATGACAGAGACCACGGACCTCACAATTCACCATATTTTATTTTCCCTTTTCTAACTCAGACTTACATCCCTGCATTTCACTTGGTAGTAAAAACCAATAGGATGTTTTCTGGAGACCTAACTAATGCCTCCAGCAGGAAACATATCATAATGCATAATAATGAATAATAGTGGTTGCATAATTTCAAATCAGGTATTAGACATGTCTACATTCATAGCCCACACTCTCTTTTATTAGATATTGTTGCAGTATTTTTGTGGTTTAATTTTACAAATATTGTTATTGGGGAATTAGTTGCCAATTATTTTAGCTATTTTAGCTAAATAAATATTTGAAGGGAGTACTAACTACAGCACACTCATCTGTTCTAATTCTTCAGTCCTTTTCCTAGTCCCCCAATACATTAATTTCATGGGTTAATAATAAGGAGATCTCGTTCTCAAATATCCATTGGTTTTAGTTGTTTTTTTTTTCTGCTTCCTGACTAATATTCTTGTTCCATTCGGGTTCCTTTGGGGCAGTTGTTTTGCTTTGAAATTTGGTACTACTGTGGAACTAAAGGTTCAGTAACAATGTTGCTGCACTTAATGGGATGTTTTGGGAACATGTACAATTAGGTTATAAAAGCACTGCAGCATCCCGTTCACTGCTTAGCCCTCTTTTGAAAAGTCTCACTGGTGGTGCTGCAGGCTGTGACAGGGTCTTCTCCTCTAGCACTGTCCCTCTCACAGCAGCTCTCTAAGGACCCCTCTGCTCTCCAGAAGTCCTAATTTTTTTCCTGTTTTTTTTCCTCCACTTGCAAGGTTTCAGTTATGCTTTGCTGTATTGCTGAGAGATTTGAAGGGATCAAATGAAAAGTCAGATATGAAATACATGAGAGGTAGGTTAAGCATCCGATGGAAACGGATGAGCAGGACATTATACAAACCCAAGGGCAGAAGGAATGCATTTCATGATGCCATCTGCTAATTTCTCACATAAAGCCCTTACTGCAGGGATTGCTGATACAGAAGTGCTGAAACAGTCATTAAGTCTTGAATCCTTTTTGAAACAATTATCATAGAATCATAGAATCTTTTAGGCAAGTACTGTTAATTGCCTACCATTGTTATTATGCATAGTAATAAGAATACAACAGTTATTTTCTTCCCTGTTAATCATGGAGGTGAAGAAGAAACACATATATGTGTTTATATAATCACTATTGTTATTCAAACAGCTGATAAGTAAGAATGACATCTCAAAGGCTGTAATTTCTGTAGGGGCTGTCTCTCCCATTTATCAACGCATTTTGTTTCGTACATTTTCATTATACATTTCAGAGAATATTATACACACTGTTTTGATAGTAGAAAATGCCTAAAAAAATAATTTTGTGCTTTTTTTCCCCCAGAAGCCAAAAAGCAATCAAGTCACTTATAAGATGATGGAAAGTTTTAAGAAAAAAATCAGCACACCATAGGTTAGCAACAAGGAAAATAAAGGTGAATCATTTAACAAGTTGCTTAGACAAAGATCAACCTAAAAACTCACTTGAGTGAATATAAACAAATGTTTGACAGCATACAGGAGCTGTACTGTCATTTTGGACAAGCAGATACGTTATTTTCTTAGTGCACTGCAGAGAATGTATTATCCAGTTGCAGCCCTCCAAAGACTGAATTGGGAGCTGAGGCATTAATTACAGTCATTGTACACAAATGACAGTATACTTCTCCTGTGGTGAGATGACAAAATCAAAACAAATGATGGGTCTGGCATACCTATTGAAATGCTAGAGTTTATTGAAGTTTTTAAGCCCAGGGCTTTCTGGACATACCTAAATTACCCAGATCTGACACACTGATTTCACTTTGGAGAAGTAAGCTATCATCTTCACTCAGTGACAAACAGAACTCAGGTGGAAAGTGTCACTGAGGGTCTGTGCAAAGATAGAGAATCAAAAGCAGACAGAATGTTTTGGCAGGCTATCAAACTGAGATCTAAAGGGCAAATAAGCCCACTGACTAAACCTCTCTTTTTGCAAAGGTGTTGAATATGCTGCAATTAAATGGGAGGATTCTTTCTATGGTTCTCCTGGCAAGAGTCTAAGTGAGTTGAAACAGTTATCCTCATACATGCAAAATCAACCTGGTTCCTTGGTGTGGGCAAGAAAGACAAATACTGAAGAGAATGTAAACATTTTAGTTGGTTACGACTCAAAATATGAGTAAGAATGTAATGCTGTATGCACAAACCTAGATTTGGACTGAAATATAGCAGAGTTACTTGGTGGAGAAAAAATAAAAGAAACTAACACATTTGATAAAGATTCCATAGCAAAAGAGAGTCTCTGACCATCTTGAATAAAATATCTCTTTCCTTTTGAAGAACAATGTATAATTCTGGAGGGCAACAGAAATTAATCAAACCAATTATTAATGAGAAACCTTCTGACCTTGATTCAGGTGTCTTTCCAATCTACTAGAATTCATCTTTCCTTCAGCTTTCTGCCAGCTCCCCTCTTCTGAACTGCAGTCTGCTTCTTCTGGACTTGCTGTAGCCATGTGGCAATTCTTGACTCTTCTCCAAGCTCCTTACATCCTTGTACAGTCAATCTCTGTCAGTGCAAATTTCAGATGCTCATTTATTTGTAAGGACAGACTTCAAAAATTTGCTGTCCCAAAGTATGCATTTAGTATTTTTAAGCAGAATTAGGCCAATATTCACTATGTGAGTCTGGAATTGTGGGTGGAGGAGATATCCACAATTTTGGATATGGAATGTTTCACACCCCACCACAACCAGCTTTGTAGCTTATAGGGTTATATTTTTAAGGGGATCTAGCTGACCCTTTCTTGGCTACCTTCCATTGAAGCAATGTCCAGCACAACCCTTTGGGATTCACTGGGTGCTGGAATAGTGTCCATTGTTTCATTATGTGAGCATTTTGTGTTGAACTCTGCTCCAGTGTTTGAATGTATCTTAAGGCATGTTTCGACCATATAGTTATGGTGAAACATTGCATAACTGTACAATGTGCATGTTTAAAAGGTTTATTCTGTAATTATGGGAAAGGTTTTTCCATGCTTCACAATCTGAAAAAAATCCCACTCCTTTTTGTGTGCCTACCTGAAGACATATGGGAATTCTATATATAGCTTGGACATGGAGACAATTTAGCTAGGACCTGCTGAAGTGAACAGGATTGTTTCACTTGTTCTGTTCCTTAAAACAGATATTTAATCAGACCTTTATTTCATCCACTGCAGTAGCCTCAGTTTAGTTTCTTTGGTGTTCACTGGAGATCATCATTATCAGCTAGGGATTTAAACTAGTTCTGCTTAACAAACTATACTTACACATATTCATGTCTTTTCTCTTGTGTCCTACTTTGTGTAATTATTTATTCAACTAAATAGCTCATTCTCTTCTCAGTCTACCTTATGCCTTTCTTTACCTTCCCTAGAGCCTGTATTGCCTCCTGGAGGAACAGTCCTACCTGAGTAAAATGTATGTTACAATTGTTCCTCACACTAATATAGGAATTCAGAAAGAAAGAAAAACAGTTACATGAGCATTGATAACAGCATGTGCTATATTTTTAAGGCTTACAGAGTAGAGTAGCTGATACATGGATGTTTTTCAAAATTTGATTTATAAAATTTGCATTCACTGTTTCCTGGGAAGAAAGGCTCTAAAAAAACCTACATTTGTAAACCTTTCACAAATAAAAATGTCCAATTTGGAGCTTTTCTTTTAAAATGAGATTTTTTTTCTTTTTCCGATTATTGTTGGATATTCCAAGAAGACGTATCATCTCTCCTTCACAACTGCACCAGTTTTTCAGCTGGGTTAGCTGAGCTTTGACTCAATCCATCAGGCACAGACAGCTGTCTGTGCTCTTCCTCTTCCCAACTGGCTAATGAATATCACTGCACACCTCTGCAATTACTGTTTATACAGCAAGAGAAATGTCTTTCCTTTGAACAACCTTACAGGATAAAAAATACCGTCTTCTGTCCTGCTGTCTGGGTCAAAGTATCCATGAGACTCACAACTGCTTCCACACTGCTTTGTGATGGACCAGGGATGATTCTCTCTCACTGTTCACTGTAGAAGCACATGTCCTGTGAACCCTGAAAAGTACTGCTTTCAGGTTCCGTTGTGGCTTCCCTTCTTGGTTCATGGCCACAGGAAGGCTGGCAGCACGAATGCAGCAAGAAGGGAAACCTTTTCTAAATAGGAAAATGCATATACTGGTGCTAATCACATAACTAGATGAAGTATGGATTGAAAACCAACTGTGGGTGTTTGAATACAGCCAAGTCAGACTCACTTTCTTTCTCTTGTTGTTGCTGTTGTTGTTGTT
>WAAE01014108.1:0-37334 GCA_013400495.1 Nicator chloris | reverse complement strand
TTTCTTTTCTTTTCTTTATAATTCTAACAGATTTTCCATTTTCAGATTCATGTATTAGTGTAATGAGCTACTGGATTTAAAATCATGAAAGACACAGATGAACAAGTTTCGCCTAAGTTCTCCTATTTCCTGTGACACCATGAAAAAAGGACTGTTACTTTTGGCCTCCAGATTAGTTCATTACGATATTGCTCAGAGCAATTTTTTGAAGGGAGAGTGATGCAGTTTTTTACATTGAAGCATTTATAGAGTAAATGTCTAGGTTTGTCCTTTTTTTATTATTATTCAGGAATATGAATTCCTTTTAATTTCTGCAAATCACTGACTTGTCTTCCCATGAAAAGACTGCATGAATATTTTATAAGGCAATCTATTTTTCTTAATTTGTTATTTCAAGATGTTTATAGGTGTTCTTATTTCTTCATACAAAAAACAGAACACAAGGCAATTTCTCCCCTGCATTTTATGGCAGGAGCCTCATTGCAATATATCTGGTGGCTTCAGTCATATAAAGTTGTGAAAATGTGATCGTGCTTGTCTGCCTCAGTGGAGCGTGCTGGGACTACCAAGGAAAACAACTTTCCAAAAATTATTCAACAGTCGTATCTGGGAAAATGCAGACTAAATAACCCATCACTTCAGCACTTTGCCAAACTGAAATAAAATAATATATTCTTTTAGATATCTGTTCTCAAAGAAGACTGATTTTCAACGACAAATCTGGGGTTGAGTCAGCATCCGAAACGTTTGCACTAGAGTTATTTGACAATACTCATAGGTTTTGTACTGGTAATTTATTTTGTGTCTGGTACATACAAGTCAGAACTACCAGCACATTGTTTGCTTCAACCTCTTCAACTTGCAATGCAGTTAAAGGTCCTTCATGGAAGTCTGAATAATCAGTTCTTCATTATCCTGCATTATCAGAGCAGTCCACAAGTGTTGGTGAATTAGGCTCAACTTTCAGTCTCTGCTCAATGGGTTAGAAAGAGACGAGTCATGGGTAGAATCCTGACTTATAATTCTGTAGCCATGTAATATTATATTTCCAGTTTGACAGGTCCTTAAGCAGTTTACTGAGTTTGCAAGGGCTCAGGACTACAGATTGTCAGGCCTCTTCCATGTGGACTTGTCTTGATCAAGAATTATTTTTAATCAAAAGTAATTAATACAGAAAGAAGACATTTATGCAGAAAAACTTTAATATGAATAATGATGCAGTTAAAGTGGACATACTTCACTCCTTGGGTTTTTATCCCTTTTTCTGGATCACTATTCAGGTGGGAAGATCTCAGTATCATAGAATTATAGAATCATAGAATCATCAAGGCTGGAAGAGACCTTCAAGATTATCCAGTCCAACAATCCACGCAACACCTAAACCACCATTCCATATCATCCAGCACCAGATCCAGATGCCTCTTGAACACGTCCAGCAGGGCACATTTGCTAGAAGTACTGATAACACATTCTAGGTATTCCCATATCTTGGTTAGCATTTCAAGTGATAGAACTCTATCTTCAGCCAACCACATATTGCCCACAAAATCATTTCTAGGCATTGTAGGTACCAAAATAGAGTGTTCCTCAGCTTCATCATCCAGTGGACCAGGTTGTCCAGAGAAGCTGTGGACGGCCCATCCCTGGAAATGTTCAAGGCCAGGTTGCATGGGGAGGCCCTCAGCAACCTGGTCTAGTTTAAGTTGTTCCTGCTTTTTTGTCCCTATTTTTTGGAGAACAAACAAAGAAACAAACATATCTTCAATGAAAATATGGACAGCCTCAAATCTAATCTATTTTATGAAACAGTGTGGATAACACACCTGACCCTGTGTTTCCTATTTTCTAGAAACCAAATATTTTAAGCATTTTCCTAAGTAGTAAAAGTGTGAATTTCCCTCTTTTTTTACTATGAAGGAATTAGTCAATTCAGCATAGATTTTTCAGTGAAACTAGATTTCCCCACTGTTTTATAATTTGGGAGCCATTCATCAAAATATGCATTAAAATAGAATAGAATAGACGACTACTTTTCCTTATCTTAATTATTTTACCAGAGCTCTTTTTAATATTAGTTCTCTAGGTGCTATTTTGTGAAACAGTAAAGTATCTGAATATTCTAAGCTATATTTTCACTGTATGAGTTGTCATCTTATATTTTAAATCAAATTCCACTTGCCATATTTTTAAACCTTAGCTTTGCTACCAGACATGCTGCATCAGGTTTGGAAGGGGAAAATAATATTTTTCTTTTTAATTTCTTCTTTCTCCCCACCCCTGTCCTGTTATTCCTCTTTATTTATTTGAAAAGGAAATGATAATAATGCTTTAAACAATGTTTTCTATTTCATTATGGTAGAGGGTTTATGTAGAGAAGAAAATAAGTGTTGTACATGCAATCTGTAACATATGACATGTTGGACCCAACTTACTCACATTTTGTAACATATCATATGCCAAACAGGGCCAGGATAATTATTGATAATCAGCTTAATTGCTTACTACTCAGAAAATTCAATTAAGCCACAGTTAAATCTTTTAATTTTCGCTTTCACAAAATATTCACAATACATACCTAACTAATCACATTGCCTACAAAGATAGTAATTGAGAGTTTTGCCACGTATTTAATTACTGTATATTTGCCAAGATTTTTTTTGTTATTCTGCTGTTGTCACCTGTCACTCAGTGAAAACCCTTGGCTGGCATTATATAACAACACTGATCTTTGCCTCATGTGAAGTAACTGACATACCTTACGACTTCTTCAATCATTTCTTGAATGTGGAAACTTTGCCAAGTTGCTTTAGATGTGTAAGACATCAGACTGTAGATCACGACTCTCATTTGGAAAGTAAGGATATTAATTCCAACCAAGAAATTAACAGCAAAAGAAGGAAGGATTTTCCTATTATAATATACCTGTGATTTTCCCAAGATGAACAATTAATAATACTTTAAAAGAAAAAGGAATATTCCAAAACAAGAAGTCTTCTAGAAAGTATATTGTGCAAACCCATTCTTCTTAAAGGTTGTAGGACTGAACATAATCTTAAGGAATAGCATGAAATATTTTTATTTAAATAATAATTAGCTCAAGTTCTGCTTTTAGGCATGAAAAGAACCTTTATATGTTTTGGATTTATCAAGAATATACTCAAAAGGGTGCTAAAATTTGTGTAGCTTCACCAAGTCCTTGCACTTTGCTTTAGGAATTGAATATTGTGGAGATACACGTTTTTCTGTATTTAAACATGGGTTAAGATGGGTTTAAAAACCTTGTGCTACATATTTCTTTTAATTAAATTGCCTTATCTTAGTGTAAAAACTGTCACACTTGAACTTTTATATTATTATAGTAGTATGAAGTGATTTTATAGCTACATGAAGTCAAGAGCTGAGTTAAAATAAGTGCAAGAGAACAAAAGCTCAGTTTTCAAATATCTAGAAAGTGTTGAAGACAATGCATTTGATGAACTTCACTACTGTTGCTATGATTTCTAATGTTCATTTGATATCCAACAATGTAAATTTCTTTGTAAATTTTGTTTTATGTATCATTGATAAAGAAGCTTTTGATGTCAAGATATTCCGTAAGTCAAGAAAAGCTCTAACAGTAACTCCAAAACCAGCAATTTTTGCAACCTACCTGAAAGGATTCTGAAAATGGTGTCTGAGTAGCACACTGACTCACTGACACTGCTTTTTAGTTAGTGATACAGCACTGGGGAAATCACAGAATGAGAAGGAAGCTAATGCTGGATTAACCCTTTAAAAAAGAAACAGGATAACTTAGCCAGTAAGATATCAGCCCTGGCTAATATTTAACTAAGAATTAAAGCCATAGAATTTATGCTACTGAAAATCAGTAACTGATTGTTTGTCTTAAAAGGATTTCAGATGTCTTATGCAAAATGTCATTCATTTTAGATTCTGCAAGAAATATTCCTCATTGACAAGCAAATATGATCACTATGATCTTATCCCCAAGTGGCAAATTAAATGGATTAGGAACTGGCCAACCCATACATCTTAGCTTGATGATATTTGACACTGACAAGGACTGGGATTTCACATGGGATGGTACTGGTGTGACTGTCTCAGAAGTTTCTGTTCATTCCCTAATCAAGAAAAGGGGATATAGTGGTGAGTTAGTCTACAGATGTGAAGAATCAAAGTGTATTAAGAGACCCTTAGTGCTCTGATTTAAAGAAGAAAACTACAGAGACAACTAACCATGACTTTTTCTTTTTTTCCAGAAGAATACTCTAATTCAGACAGTAAATTATTATGCAAAGTCTTATTCTGAAGCTTATAACATCATATTGATAAATCATTAGACATATAATGGATATTCAACATAAAAATACTAATTTCAAAAAGTCTACAGTGGGTTTAAAGTCTATAGTGAAAGCTACAGGAGATAGTTTTCACACAGCACAAATTCACGTTAGCCACAGATTCAGATACAAAAGACAAAATGTAGAGAAGGAAAAGGAGAATAAATTTCTGACATGACCATGAAAAATACAATAAAGGAAGAGGGAACATGCACAAAGGTGTTATAAAAGTTGGTGTGACAGATAGGAAAGAATACTACTGGCTCAAAACAACTGAAGTGTGTGTGTGGAGGGGTGAGCCAGGACAAGCTCTGCAAAGAGTGGCATGGTGCACTGCTCCACAGCCCGCCCTTGGACACTCTAGTCTAGCCAAGAATGGCTACCAGCCACTGGCACACCAGAAGGTCCACCTGGAGGGCCCCAGGAGACCAAAACAGACAAAAGCAGTTGCACAAAGGCATACGTGGGCACAGTACATAATTTTTATTTTATAATAGCTAAGATAGTGCTGGAATTCAAGCACTGAATATTAACCTTTCTCTGCCCCCTCTCTCTTTTCTCCTTCTCTCTCTCTCTCTCTCTCATTCTTTCTTCTCTTAAGTTCCACTACTCAAAATCTGAGTAGCTTAAATTTGGCTGAGTTAGAGTTTGCTAAGTCAGTGCTCTGTAAAATGCTTTATTTGGATTGAATGTTGCCTTAAAATTTGACAAGTACCATTATTTTCTAAAGTTTGCCAGTAAAAGTTTGTTATTTAAACTCTTGAGAATGTTTTCACACTCCTCCTGTGCACCTGCCTCAGGGTACCAAAAAACCTAAGCCCATGAAAGAAACTTGTTGAGTGAGTCCACCGCTTTACAGATGAGAGGTAGAATTTGTGTACCAGATTATCAAAGAATATTCCATCTTTTCTAGTGAAGAGTGGCCATGAGCCTAAGCAGCCACTGAAATCAGATTTGTGTGGTTTTTGAGGCGTGCATGAGGTGTAGAACACTTCTGGGAGATGTAGTAGCTGCATGTCTGAATGTAGCCTTGTTTAATTGTGAATTATTTATTTTTTACTATCATATTTATCAGATACATAAGTAGTGACAAAGCTACCTCCGTTTATGCCTACTTTTCACTAATATTTCCCTTCCAAATGACCTTATGTAACTGTCTTCTGCCCAATATATCCTACACATATGGCACAAACTTTAGTGTCATTCACTGAGTCTCATTTACACATCAGAGTGCCAGGTTAGTGGCACATCTCTTTCAGTAGTGTACAGAAGGATCTTGCTATTTTGAACTAAAAACTACGTTTAAGAAAATGTAAAAAACTCAGTGTAACCAAGTAAAACTACTTAAAATGCATCTGCTTGAAGGAAATGGTCAGTAACAAAGCTTAGATAATTTTAGAAGCCATTTTTCAAGATGTGCTATTATTACAGAGAGAACAGTATTCTCGCCCAAAATATTTATGCAAGGAAAGCTATGTGCTTTACATTCACTCTTTAACTATGTTTAAATTTCCTCCTTTTCATCTTCACTATAAGCTCCAGAATGATTGATTTGCTAAGGTGCAAAGTGAATATTTTCAATATATGATTGCTAAAATATCCAAAGAAAGGTCTCGTTTTCCTTCAATGGAGCAGTTGTGTGCTGGGATTGTTCTCCAAATCATGAGGCAGTTTGAAGTCTAATATCACTGAGGAGTGTATTTCATATGCTACATGTATTTTGTTCAGCTACAACCATTTGGCAAAGGAAAAGGCAATAAAATTTCTTTATTGAAATTGTACTTCATATTTGTCTGTAAATTCTAGCTACTCTGATAGTGAACACAGCTTTATGTAAAGAAATAATCAAATGTCTTCTCTGATGTTTTTATACTAACCAGAAAATAAAGTTAAAATTATGCAATGAAGCCAGTAACTCCAGAGACAATATGCAATAAAACCAGGCATAGACATTCACCATATTCCAAGTATATATAAACCCGAAGGGGAAATTATAAATACCTGAGAAGCTGAAACCGTATATCCTTAACCACGTTATCTAAAGTTAGTGGGGTTTCCAAAAGAACCTGAGCCCTCTCCTTATGCATACAGACATCTGAATTTGAAACTTCTTTTTGTAGGGCAGTCTTACTCACCAACAGCGATAGTTTCTCCTTTTTATTACAGTCCCAGAATGTTCATGTAAATTATTTCTTTCCTCTGAGGTGATATAAAAGTTTCCTCAAATATAGTAATTTTGTCATCTGAAATAATGATGCTTCAATGAAGCAACACGCATTTAAAACAGGTGAAGACCCAAATCAGAATACTGGAGGAGGCACAAGGGGGGACAGTGCAGTGTAAGAATAGATTTCCAATGCTGCAGGTTCTCTTGAGTAGCCTCCATCTATGGTTCCAGAGGCTGCAACTGATTGCAGCATGTTGAATCAACCATCACCATGTAAAAGTTTTGGATGTCTTCAGGCTTATGAAAATCATACCATGTGCTGGAAAACAGTTGGAGATATATGTATATATACACACACACACACATATATATACATCTTAGAAATGTGATGGGCTTTGTATTCCAGGATATCTTGACCTGGTTCTGAAAGCAATTTTATAAAGTGTCTGGGGCTGTGTCATTTGTAAACTTTTCATAAAGTTATTCTAAGAGAGATGCTGGGAAAGAAAGAGATGTCTTACAAGGTTATAACATGTCACAAACATTGCAGAACTACTGTCTCTACATATACATAGCATTAAGATTTAAAAGTGAAACCAGAAGAATGTAATTAGAACTAAAATGTTGGATATAATATTCTCTGGAATTTTAAAAAGCTCTTCTAGCTTTCATTGCCTTTTACAATTGCATAGTACTTTCTTATAATATCTTGCTTTTCACAACTATTGATGGCTATATATATATTAAATATGTTGAATATGACAAAACTATGAAAATCGGGGACTATATTTTTAATGAGGTTTGAAAATGCAATCCAAACAGCAACAGTCTAGAAAATAGATGTTGCTATATCACAAAAAAAAAACCAAAATAAAATAAAAAAAACCAAAAACACACAAAAAAACCAAACCAAAACAAAACAAAAACAAAAAAAAAAAACCAAAATAAAATAAAAAAAACCAAAAACACACAAAAAAACCAAACCAAAACAAAACAAAAACAAAAACAAACCCCCTAATTAAGACCCTTAATTCTTTCATTACTTTTTTTATCAAATTAAAGAGAAGAAATCCATGTATACCAAGATGTTCTGGAAAAAAATATTATGTTTTCTCTAGCTGTAATCTCTGTAATTTAGCAGGTCTGTTCCATAGCACAAAAACAACATTCTCCTGCATGCTGGCCTTTTAATGGACAAATATAACAGGAATGTGGAGCAATAGAAGAGATGCTTTGCTCCTTTCTGACCTTTTGTAGCAGCAATGATGCGATTAAACCAAATGAAATCATACTGTCCTAATAGTGCAGCTTCAGAGTGGAAAATCTTGCCAAATAGTATATAATTATCTGCTAAATATATTTCTGTACTAAAATGTGATAAAACCTTAAAATTTATGGAGTTCTCAGAATAGGAAAGCTTAAGCTGCTAGGAAGAACAATGGTTCTTCAAATAATATCCTTGGAAGTGTGGTACAGGGTCCATAACTAGAATTATTCATTTGCTCTCTGACAGTACCCAAATTGCTCATATGTAACTCAACCATACAAAGGGCCCACAGCCCCTGTCCATAACAGCTTACAATCCATTCACCTAGAACCTGCAGACACACAAAAAAATACTCACTAAGAAGCTAAAAAATGTCAGGTCTGTATGTTACATAAATGCCCAAGTTCATGTTTTTTCCTCAAAATGTGTCAAAATGACAGATAAATACCATCTAGAGAAGACCCTAAATCACTTTTTTTTTCTAACAAGAGAGCTCTAACCCATATGCAAGGAGGCAGTTCAAGGAGTTTTGTTCTGAACTGCTCTTTTCTTCTGGACAGATTTCTTTGAATCTGTTACACATCATCAAAAGTAATTAAGTACTTATTGATACCAAGATATACAGTAAGACAAACAAGGACACTTATTCAGTTGGCTAAACATCTAATATACATGTTTACCTCAATACCTGTGGAGAACCAAAGGGTAATTATCTGGTTTACGCTCACTTTTGATTCAACTATCAATACAGGCACTCGCTAAAGATGACTCATTGCCTTAAATGTCTATCTAAAAATGGATTATCACAACCTCCTAAAAGTCTGTTTCTTTCCATTAATATGAAGGGAGTTTTGTTAACTACAATGCAGACTTAGTTTCCGATGTCTAAGTTAATTGGAATGAAATTGACCTAAAGACATGCATCTCTGGTGTAAACTGTCTTTACAGTCAAAGAAAAAATGTCATTCTGAGGATTCCTTATTCATGGATATGTCTTCTGGGAGGATATTCTACCTCATAGCAGGAAAAGGGGTTTGAGACACCCCCAGTGTCAGGCAGGACACAGAAACAACCACAAAACCACAAATTAAATGCAAGGAGTAAAATTGTTTTTGTTACCTCGACAACCATGGGATGCCAAACATCTGTGCAGAAGCACAAAAATACAATGCAGGCACTGCAGAACTCATTGCATGCTAGAGGATCAGCACACCTGTGTACTTCAGAGATTCATGCAGGAGTGGTTTACCACTATACTTTAATCTTTCATCCGGAGGGCAGGAATCTCAAGCATGTTTGGTGGGGTCCCTGCAAGTTTATCACAGACCTGTTATCTAAACACCTATGTTCCTTTAAAACACAAGACTAAACAATGATTGATCTGATACTTGTGCAAGATTTAAATGCCTTGATTTACCTTTTATTTCCTCATTTTCATTATGAAAATCATAAACTTGTATTTAAATCAGGCTTTGATGGGGAGTAAGGTCTTCCACCAACTATCTGTTCATTGTACCGCATTCTTGATTGCTTGTATATGGCATGCTCTAAGTCTGGAGATGTGGGCTTGCTTTCCTTTTTTGCGTTTTGATTCTCCTTTAGCTTTTATATGTAAAATGCAAAAGGACAGTATCACATGCAATGCAGATGATGTTTCAATGTTAGACATTGTGATATGAGCGCATGATCTGCAATTCATAATTATGTTGCTCTTAATATATAATAGGCCAATTATTGTGTTTGAAGACAAAACTCTCTCAGCCTTGTTGAATATTTTTTTTCCTTAAGCCATTTACCTGAAGTTCAGTAAGATAAATGACAATCTATACACTATGGAAAATTATTTCATGCCTTCATATGTGTGATATTTTTCATATCTATGCAAAATGAAAATATCACCATGAAAATTCAGGCTCAAAAATGAAGCAATTTTACAATCTAAAAAGTAAAGAAATTACTTTACATGGTCCAAAATCTTCTAAGATTTTAAGTTATTTTTAACACTGGAGGCCAGCATTCAAATACTTAGTTTTGCATACATATTTGATAAAGCCTATGTTACAACAGCATTGCATAATTGTTCTTTCACATTAAGAAAAGAAAGAAGGTTTACAGCCTTAGGTTGTTTGAATATTTTAGAGTCAGAAGAGTGATTTTAGCTTTTCCTCATGATATTCCCTATTGCTTCTTTCACAGTGACTTCTATAACAAAATTCAAAGTCAAACACAAACATAAATATGAAGATCACATTCAAGTCTCCCTTTGATTTTAATCCTATAATCAAGCTGTTGAACATAAATAAGGTAAAACAGAATCAAATTCTTCTTTCTGTCAGTTAAGGAATCTATTTTTATAGATATCCAAGGCACAAAGATGACTATGATCATCACTTTTTTAAGGATCAATTTATCTATTAAAGGTTCTAAAACATAGCCTGATCCTTTACAGTACAAAGTTGAAATCAATGTCATGACATTTAATAAATGTTATAATAAATAGCATTAATATATAAAAATCAATAAATATGTTCGTGGGCAATATCTTATGAATTCTCAGATAGATACACCATAGTGGCAAGATCAATAACATGATTGAAATTTTCCTAGATAACTTTAGATATCAAAAAGCGTGTTGGTAAATCATGTACATCCCCTGCAGTCGGTGAAGATAAAGGATATGCACCTGGGGGAAAAAATAATATATGTTAATATAATATGTTTTATGTGTAGGGTGAGGGACAATTTCTAGGGAAATGAGACAAAATAAACATAGCTTTTCTTCCTTCCCTAAAAAGAAGGCCAAGATGAATATAATGTAGCGGGTAAGAGGAAGAGATATTTTATAATGGAGAGAAATCCATTCCTGTTTTTAGAGCCTTAGCATAGCACTTTAAAAATCTTGTTAGTCTCAGTTCAACTATACTTAAAGGTTTTGTTGGGGTGATGTAGAAAGGATTTAGAAGATTGACACAAATGAAATGTCACAGCAGGTTTTGGACGAAGTTTATTCACAAAGACAGGTGAGCAAATTGATGACTACTGAACAACAAAATATATACAACAAAGAGCAAAGAGACTCTTAATCCACCATGAATGTATAAAGTTCTTTATCTATATTAATCTAGATAACTATCTAGTCTAAACTACCTAATGCTGGTATGGGCATAGTGGATAGGTAAGATGGAGTGTAGAAAGAGTGATTTGCCAAGTCAACTGGAAAAGGAATCTCATCTCTGAAGAAAATATTGTTCCTTGTTAATATCTGTGCAGCAATATTACCCCAAAAGACCATGGGTATGTACAGGTGGGACATATCTACCTTTCATTATGTAGTGCAGCAACAGGCACACTTTATTTGACCAAACACTACACACTTAGTAACTGCTGTTGTACACATGACAGTAAATGCATAGAGAGCTTTGTCCATCCTACTGAATAAAACAGTGGTAGATGCTGACTAACTTATACAATTATTTTTTCTAAGTTCAATTAAAGTTGGAGTTGTATACTTCTTTTTCTTTAGGTGGCCTAAAGAAATTCTGCTAATGTAAACACCTGTTATGAATCTCAGCTACAGACAATAGCCTATTTGACCTTGTTTTGAGCAAGAGCATAATACTGTCTGTGAAATTGCAGCATGAGATTCATTTCCACATAAAGCAGTTCATCTATCAGTACCCATTCAATTTGAAAACAACACTGATGATGGGTCCTCAAGATGTTTGCCAAGACCTCAAAGTCAATATTCTCACAAACATAGCAAATCATGACACATAATTTATGTAGGAAATGAGCCACGTTATGATTTCGTTAATTTAAGACCATCAGTGGAGTAAGTTTACCCACAGAAATCATCCTAAATATAATTAATGTATATAGCCATAAATAGTATTAATGTGAAGCCGTTCTCCAACTGTTAAGTGCTTGTTATGGTGATAATATATTAAACTAAAAATTAACTATGAAAGTAACTATGAAAGTTAATATTAATTCTAAATTTGCGAAACTATCAAGAGAGTTAGGAAATTAAGTTTTTTAAAAAATTATTCAAAGCACCTGCATGTGTTTCATGTGCAAAATTAATTGCCATATTAATATAGCAGAATGACATTAACATTAAGGGATCATTAGTACCATTCGTAATTATTCATTATCTTTAAGCTGAATCATATGTCATTTCCTTGACATGCTGTATTTATTATTAAAAAGGTTAGCTTTTCAAAGCTCTAATTATAGGTACAGAACATATGGAAGATATACATGAAGATAAATTTTCTCAAATGTTTTTATTTTTCTGTAAAGAATGGAATATTTTATCTAAAAACTTAATCCAATTGGGTTCAAAACTGGGAAAAAAGTTAGAATAACATGAAGCGATGGAAAATGAAGAAAAAGGAATAGAAGTGGCATCAGGGTAATCAGTTGCTGTTTTCATTGATAGTCTAGATGTTACAACATGGATCTTTCTTTATATTCTTTGAACTGTGACACAGCAAATCACCCCAAAGTGCTATTCAATATACAGCTTATTTCTAAGACCTCAGTCTTTTAAAAACTGATTTAAATAATTTCATTGTTCATATGAAGATACATGCTTCTTTTTGGAGACCTTAAATAAATTGCAACCAATCTGAGGCATACTTTGATTCTGTATTATTAGCTTACACACATAAAAATATAATTCCACATTTATGCCAGTATAGATTTTTGCTAATACAAACTAGCGGTTGTCAAACCATGAGTTTGACCTTTATTCAAGTGCTCTGTGACACATGGATTGGCTGTATGGTCCCAGTTCTCTCCTGACATACCCCTAAGTGGAAATTAGTCCACCTCTTAGATAACCTCAGCTGTTCTGCACTGGCAATGATAAACAGTAATAAAAGCTCTACTGGCTTCAGCAGATCCACACCAGCTGAAACTATGATGCTGTGTTTCCAGAGAATTAATATAATAATAGCTACTGACATTACAAGTTTATTCTAAGTTTTTTAGGGAAAAAATGCCATAAGAAAAAAAAAAAAAGAGTAGACATTCAAATGACATAACCATTTTCCTTGGTTTATACATGTGCAAATAGGTTCAGTGTGTTTAGGGGATTGAGGTGAAGTATTTTGTCTTCCTTTCAGCCAATTCACGTTTACATAAACATCTTTAGACATTTAATGTCTGAGTCCATCACACTGCTGAAGACATCTCTGTGTCAGAAGAGGAACTACAAAATCAGTATCAAACCCTAGCCTAGAAGTCACACATTTTTGAAAGAACAGCAAAACCTTGACAAGGATCTTTCACAGTCTTCTGTCTTGAGCCTTTTACTTTAAAACTACTCTTCTCACATGTTTCTCTGACAGAGTTAAACACTATTCTTTGATTATTGGGCACTAATGCTATTCAGGGGTTACAGTTCACAAATATTAAGGAAGTTTCTAAAAACAATGTAACTTTCACAAAATGTGCAATTTTTTTTGTTCACAGAATTCAATTTCCCCTTGAGGATTGCTTGAAAAACCTACTTTTTCTTGTAAGCTGCTAGTTATGAAAAATGGTCCCCAGAACAGCATCTATTATTCAGTTTTTCAATTTAAAAAAAAAAAAAAAAAAAAAAAAATGGACATCGGTTATTTGACTTACTTTTCATCCCTTTCCTGGCAAAGTAAAAAATACTGTAAATTTAAGGGCAGTGGTTGCTGTAATTAATTGATTTTGATTTGAAAGTATTCAACAAATAGATTATGCTATGCCTGGATCGCTTTTGATGATCTTGTTAAATTTGAGAAATAATAATTCAGTATTTGAAGATAGGAAAATATTGGGTGTTGCATCACCTAAAATAACCCAACACTTAAAAAGAATGACAGCCTAATAAGATGCAGTCAGTTCCTGATAGTGGTGGGACGATAGTGGTAGTTCATCATACTGATGTTTAGCTCCTCAGACTCCTCTTGCTCCCTGTCCTTACCCTCTCTTCCCTCAGCAAAACCTGGAAAATAAGATATTTATCTACCTGTCTTCTCTTTCACAGGTCTTCTGCATCGTGCCCACTGTCTGTCATCTCCCCACTTTAAAGGTAGACATTCTTTTTGCTGCCCATGTAACCTCACATATTGTATGCACCTGGGTAAGAGAAGGTAGCTATTCCACAATGATCTCTGTCCTGAAATGGTTAGTGTGTCCTTGGAACCCAAATCTGTGGCTCTGAGAAAACTGACTAACTTCCTGTTAGAAATATGCTCCTTCCTTACTTGTAGTTTACTCTTTTGACAGAATAAAGGCACCACCATTATTTTGGAATACCAATCAACATCCATTCAACAAAATCAATATGTATGGCTCACCACATAAAAAGTCCTTTTCCAGCTAACTTCAAGGGCAAGGACAATGATGTTTGATTTTTTCCTTGCCTTTGTAACTGAAACATATGTCCTTAAATTCATTATTTTTCAAGTTATGCTGTGCAGCACGAGTTAAAAATAGCAAAAATCTTATTTTTATGTTAACTGTATCAATTGACATTCTATCCCATTTAATTCTTATTCTAGAATTGTCTTGTAGACCAATTGGTATTTCCCTCATTTTATGTCCATATACGTATTGACAACTGCCCTGTACCCCCATCAAACATTGGTGAACTAAAACTCCAGTTTTTTACCTTTTCAACATATAATATTAATTCCTTCAATACTTTCATAGTTCTACATTATAGATAGTATATATATATATATATGTATATAAGTTTTGAATTACATTTTTCTGGAAACATGAACAGTTTTGTGGTCTGGGTCTTATAATTGACTTTTTTTTTTTAATATATTGACCAGGGCATCATAGGTAGACAACTAACTTTTCTCCCTCCAGTAGAATAGTATTTATGGAATTTCTCCAACAGTATCTTTGACTCCTTAAGTTTTAGTGATACCTTTGTTTTCTTTGTATAATTATTTGGTGATTTCATTTATAGGGCGATACTTCTCATTTTTTTTCTTTTGTTTCTGTCTGTCTGATGAGATAATGCATTTCATACATGCAGTCCTGAATATCGTTCTATGCTTCTGTTGCCATTCCACTATCCCTTTATAGAGTATATATTAGCATTGCAAGTTCTTCCTTTCACTTTTCTGAACAGCTTACATTAAGAAAAAATGAAGCTTTCTTGCCGACCACCTTCTCTGTCTTATTACCACTCTTGAGGATCTTAACAATGGTGGTATTGTCTTTCTTCCTTGTGACGATTTCATAAAATCTATTAATATATCGTATTCATATCTATGAATGATAGAATCATTTGTGTTGGAAAAGATCTTCAAGATCATGGAGTCCAAGTATTAACTGAACGCTGCCAAGTCCACTACTAATGTCCCTAAGTGCCCATCTAGAAACAGAACCATTTAGGTTGGGAAAGACCTCTAAGATCATCAACTCTGACTGTAAACACAGCACTTCCACCATTAAACCATGTCCCTAAGTGCTACATCTGTATGTCATTTAAACACCTCCAGGGTTGGTGACTCCAACATTTTCTTGGACAGCTTATTCCAGTGCCTGACCACCCTTATAGTAATGGAATTTTTTTCTTCTATGCAGCCTAAATGTCCTAAAATGGCACAGCTTGAAGCCATTTCTGCTTGTCCTTTTGCTTGTTACTTTGGAGAAGAGACCAATACCCACCTCACTACAACCTCTTCTCAGGCAGAGGTTGTAGAGAGTGATAAGGTCTCCCCCTAGTCCCCTTTCCTCCAGACTAAAAAATCCCAACTCTCTCAGCTACTTCTCATCAGACTTGTGCTCTAGACCCTTCATCAGCTTTGTTGTCCTTCACCAGTGCTGAGTATAGGTGTAGCAGCGTGGAGATGGATGGTGGTTGCCGCTACCTCTCCCCAAAAAGCGTGTCTTCTGGAGAAGCCGCTCGGGTGGGCACACAGGCAAGGCACTCAAATCCACACACACACACACACCGTGGCTGGCTCAACAAAGAAAGGCAGGAAGGATCTCCTGTATGTGTTCCAGTGAAATTTATTTTGTAGACACATGCCAAAGGGTTCAGGGACAAAAGACTGAGATCGAAGGAGTGCCCAGGGTTAAGTACGGGGTCAGGAGCCAGTGGTCTGAGGGCACAGGGGCGGTACGAGAGCAGGGCGAAGGGCAGTGTCCTGTAGGGGACATGAGGACGGGCCATCAGTGATACCACAACCAGTGGGGAAACAGGGAAAGGAGAAACCTCGAGAACCAGGGACACATATGAACAAGAGGTGGGCAAGGCCCACAGATCAATGGGAAAAGCAAAATTGAGGTAATTAACATAATGCTGCAGAGCACCCTGGAGGAAGACTTTTTGATTACCCTAAGTTATGAGGCTTTCCTGAAGACTATGGTAGATTCTTCCAGGGCAAAGCCCTAAAAGTTTCCCTTAGAGGCTTAAGGGCCTCCACATACAGGGAGAAAATCTCTTCCATAATCCTCCTGGCCAGATTATTTCTGATGTAAGCTGTGATGCCATTGGTCTTCTTGGTCACATGAACACACTGTTGACCAAATCTCTCAGGTGCTATTTCCACTTTTTCCCTTTCCTGTCACTGACACTCTCTATCTGCTACTGTTCCCCTATTCCCTTATGCAACAATTTTTCTCTCATCATAAGTATTAGTAGCAGCATTAGAAATTGCTTTCACAACTTTCTGATGGCCTAGTGTTCTCCTATTTGCTAAATTTCATTATCCTGTCATAACTTCAAAGGCTGAAGACAGTGCAGTGGTCCTTCTATCATTGAAATCTCCGTTTTCTTCAGAATCTCTCAGACTCCTTGTTAATTCTTAAAGGAGCTTCTCAGTGTAAAGTTTTCCAACTAAAACTATTATTCATGATTTCTCAGGTATTTCCAGTACCCCTTAATTATGTAAGCACACTTTTTGAATCTCCAGATTCACCGCAGATACAGGACTGGGTTTTGTGTTTTGGGATTTTTTGGTTAATAAACAGTTAACAGTTATGGAGTCCTTAGAGGTCCCTATGAATTCCAGCCTCCTATGTTCCATTCCCTTCCAGACCATATTGTCTAAGTCTTTGGGTATCTCTAAGCCACCAGCTTAAACAATTGCCAATCATAATGATTAAAAATCTATAAATTTTCCTATGGTACTAAAATTTAAAAACAAACAAACAAACAAAAAACTTTCATTTCCCTTAGACGAATATAAGTGAACCTTTCAGGTACTTGAAATGAAGAACAAAAGCAGCTCTTCAGTCCTACTGCTTCTATAGCCAGACTTGAAATATTGCTATATTTGGTCTGTCTGAGATGGAGTTCACTTTCCTCAGAGCACCCCTCACAGTGCTGTGCTTTTTGCTGTTAGGTAAAAAGGTGTTGGCAATACACCGGTGTTTGGCTACTGCTGAGCAGGCCTGGCACAGCCTCAGTGCCATCTCTCCAACGTTCCATCCTCACCAGCAGGCTGAGGGTGGGCAAGATCTTAGGAGGGAACATAATCAGGACAGCTGACCCAAACTGACCAAAGCGATATTCCCCACTCTGATACCTTTTCAGCAAAAAACAAACAAACAAACAAAAAAGCTTAGAGAAAGGATAAGGAAGCAGAGAAGGACATTAATTATTACTCTGTCTTCCAGAGTAGCCACTATATGTGCTACAGGCCTGGGAAATAGAGAATGAAATTTCTGTTTTCTTTGTTTTATTTGCACAGCCTTTGGTTTTGCTTTATTAAGATGCCTGTATCTTGACTCATAAGGTTTTTTTCCATCCTTTTTTTTTCTCTCCACCATACTACTGAGGAGGGAAGCTATCTAGTACCTTGGTGGCCACCTGGCATCCAGGTCAACCCACTACAGTTGTGCAGGAGTCCATTTGCTTCTCAGGACTTGATCCCAAGTAAGATGTTTGGTTGATTCCAGGCTTGTACCTCTGGTTCTGTCTTCCAAGAAACTGGGTCAAGTGCTTTTGCATGGCCCATTAATGGAATGGATCTGTTAATTGTTATGTTATCTTTCTTCTTGCTTCTCAGACTCCAGTACCTGCATATCTTGCTTTTGTCTTTCTGTTATCTCAAGAGTTGGCTGCTCTAAGGAATAATCTCCCTTCATCTTTTTCTTTTTCCCTCATCTTTTCCTTTGGACTAGGGTGAATGAAAATAGCCTTGCAAAGTCACTGTATAAGAAACTCTTAAATCAATGAGAATTCTGCAGAAATAAAGAATTACTTAATCATTCAAATGTTATTTGGCTGATGTTAAAAAGTCAGCAGGAGGAACTCATAACATTAATTTTAATCAGTTTAATAATCCTTTGAAACAGTGTCTCTTATATAAAACCTGTTTGCACAAATCCCCTTGGTCTTTGGACACAGCATATATCTGAATATAACTAAACTTGCATTTAAAATTTAACAAATGTGATAGATGTCTCTTGGGGAGGAGCAGCTGGACCTCTGGATGTAAACACTTAGAACTTACTGCCTGAACTAATTGACCTAGCTTTCCTAGCTCAAAGGCTAGATTAAATTAAAAAATGATTTGTAGTCCAGTCATTATGGAGGGAAAGAAAACCACACTAATTTGTGGGTTATGTGTATATTCACATAATGTTTTTCTTCATTACTTATCCTTGGTTATTGCCTAGTCTGAGTATGGCTTCAAAAATCTGTTTAGTTTTTACTACAGAAAGTTTATTCATTTTGACTTGCTTCCTAAGATGTTTGGAGGAGTCTGCACTTGACTATCTACCTTGGACACAGCTCTAAACCAAACCCACTGATCCAAAAATTACTTTCATGGAGAAAGACACCGATGAGAGGAGTTAGAGATGGGAAGAGTCTATTAAGGCATCCTCCAGGCATTATATTCATGCATACACTCTCTTGAGAAAAATGCCTGGAGCAGAAAATTGCACAATATAGATTTATAAAGTTCCTGTGTGTAGCAGTAAATAGGCAGGATTTAAATTTAAAACTGATAAAAGGATATACTTTGTTGCACATGCATAATTAACATAGAGAGCTCATTGCCACAAAAATATCACTGAGGCCTAAAAGATTAGCAGAATTTTAAAAAGGATTAAACATTTATATGGATAATGAGAGCATTTACATTTGCATGGAATTAGAATTATTTCTTTAAAACAAAATGTTACAAACTATCTTATTTCAGGACATAAAAGGTAGTCATCAAGAATATGAAGAAATCTCCCCTCTCAGTAAAATTATTGCAGAATTGTTCGTTTCAGCTTCTTTATGAGCACGTGATTCTAGTCCCCAGCAGCAACAAGATACTGGAACATACAAAGATGCTGCTTGATCCAAAATAGCAATTACCAGTCTCCTATTGACTTGTGTTAATGACCTCATGACCTCACAGGTACTATGGTGGAAAAAGAAATGTTTTATCATTTGAATTTGTTCATGAAGAGATAAAGGTAGCATGCAGACATAGAAACACTTATAGCAAACTACTGTTTCTTCTGCAGGAGGGAATGCTTCTGGATAGATGCAGGGAGTATTTAATGACTGAGTGGCATAGAAATAGAATTATTGGCATGAACAAGTTAATGACCAATTAAGTACAAAAACAAAACTAGATTACTTGCATTGGTACCTAATTTAAAACTGTGATTGTAATCCAGGTAATGGAGCTCTGCTGGAAGTGTTCTTAGCACTCCCCTAACAAAAAAGTCATTACTGACTGGCCTGCTGCTTCATATAATTGCTGTGATAAGCCACCACAAATATAATTGGCTTTGGCTAAAAAAAAAAAAAAATACTCCATCATAAAGCAACAAGTATAGTTGTACTTTGTCTTATGTACTCATATCAACTTATGGAAGATCATTAGCACATTTAGTATCCAGACACTTTTACTAAGCCAGAAAATGTAAAGAAATGATCTTAAACAATCTTTAAGAAACAATACAATTTTCCTTAAACTGCATTCCTTTTGAACACTGAAATGACTTCAATGAGCACATTTAGTCTGTTAAAGGCAAAAGGACTTCAGATCAATTTCTGTACTCTCCTAGCAAGTTTTGCTATTATAATACAGTCTGAGAAGCTTTCTAGTCCTAAACAGACTCTGATGAATTGTGTATATTTCCTGTGCTTTCACTGATGTCCCATATCATGTTCTATTTGCTTGCTTGTTTAGCCCAAGCAAATAAGGACTTAAGGTAGTGATAGATAAATACCTCAAAAACATGGACTATGGATATCCAAGGGAAAACAATAAAACCAGATTTTTATTTGTTTTATTAAGATTCCACCCCCCACTACCACCAATTTCCATTCCTCTGATGCGTGTTCTAACAAAGAAATTTATCAGTGGAATTTTCCCAGAATCATCCATTTTTAAATGAACATTAAGCATAATCATATCAAGCTCATTTTAAAAATCATGTACACTGAAAATTTAATTATATAAAACTGTAGTCAGGCAGTGAAGATCAAATCACTGAACATGAGATTTGTGTGTCCGGTCAAACCTAACCAAAGGGATTTAAAAAAAATCAGTTTAGGTTTCTACAATTAGCAATTTAGCTAGACACTTTTGTGTATCCCTATTCCTCTGTATTCACATACAAACACTCATACTCCTTGTTGTTCCGATGGCAAATTGTATAGATTAGTTTGCATATCTGGAATGCAGAACCTAAAACTTCAAATAAATTCATAACTAAATACATACATAAAAAACTAAACAAAGCAACCAGCTACATGGGTAGGGGGGCAGAAATCTTGCAAAAATATGAATTTCAGTAAGTGGCACTTGTTATATATGCTTTCATTTATCTGGTCCTGGTTTTATTGTTCATAGGAAAAAATCTATAGCAGAAATTGAAGCAAAATTAATAAATTAAAATTTAGAAAATAAACATATAATGTGATATTTTATTTCAATTGGTTGACACCTTTATTGTAAATATTCATGGTTTTTACTACAATTTTATTAATTTTAAAAATACTTCTGTATTATTTTGAGAAAAAAAAATCACTTTTACCTAAGCATTCTATAAAAAAATCTCTGACAATATTTTGAAGCAGAAATTCAGAAACCTTAGATGTATTAATAATTATCAATGTTGTCTAAGGCTTTTGTTAAAATTTTATTTTTTTTTTTTACTAGAAATTCTTAAAATTCTTTGTAATATCCTGAAAGCTACACCTTTCCTAGCAATTCAGTCTACTCTTGCAAACCCTTTGGAGCATGTTGACCTTTGAGTATGAAAAAGTTCCACTGATACTAGTGGATTTTGGATCAAACCATAAAAAGAGCAACCATCCAAAGAAGCACCCTTCATCACCACTGTGCTGCATCTGTTAATTTCCCATATCATTAACACAAAGAGCCAACCATTCATAAAGGTTACGATGTCAGTGGGAAGAAATTCAGGAGTAACCGATGCTGCCTTACAAATGGTATGTCTTCAGAAACATACCATTCACTGAGTAAAAAGTGGTCTGATCTACTGTTTCATCCCATGTATGACACGGTAGCATAAATAACTAGTTGATATTTGTCTTCTTTTTTATGCAGAGAAACAGCAGATGACAGTGAATGACTGATAATTTAATACGTAAATATTTTAAATATTGATATTTAAAATATAAAAAATACTGAAGTCGGACTTGTCTACTAAGCAGAAGAAACACAATGGAGGAGAAGATATCCTAATCCCTCAGGTGTCCTATTGTCTTCATGGACTGCTGTTCCTGACAGGAGCCTGCCCAGCGTGAGCTTTCCACAGGTTGCGGCTTCTTTTAGCACCTATCCACCTGCTCTTGCCTAGGGTTTCTTATGGGCTGAATATGGATCTCTGCTCCACTGTGGGCCTCCACGGGCTGCAGGGGAACAGCTGCCCCACAGGGGTCTTCCTCATGGGCTGTAGGAGAGTGTCTGCTACAAGTGCAACACCTGATAGCTCCCTAGGTGTGAGGAGCAAAGATCTCATCACTGGCTGGGCTTGATAATCTTAAAGGTCTCTTCCAACCTTGATGAGTCTATGATTCTATAATACATGGTGCCAACTAGCAGAACCATCATGTTTAAGAAGTAGATACTGCCGTTTTCTAAAGTAACGTTCAACAGATATCATGTGAGCCGATAATCTCACTGTAGTTCTCTCTCAATTTTAAACCACAACCACTGAATTAATTTGTTCCTTAACAACTCACCAGACTCTGTGTAGCCTATTTAGAAAGAAAATTGTCACTCGAGAGGTAGCGACACTGCTGAAGTTTTGATCATTGCTGTATGTTATGTATGAACAACATCATAAAAATCACCAAAAATCAGCATCACCCAAAAAAGCCTAACCTTTAATTGGTTGCTCAAGTTTTAAAATAGGTTGAACTATAGTGTCCTTTCTATAGCCCAAATATACAAATCCATACATAAATGTGCTTTTTCAGTTTCATGCTTCAGTTAGGTACACAGTATCTTCACCCACAAAAATCCATGATCTCTAGAAATTGTTACGTGGTCACCAATTCTTTCTCCTAATCTTATTTGCTGGCCACAAAAAGCTACTAATGCCCTTATAAAATGAGTTATGAAAACAGAGAGGGAGGAATTCTGCCTATACAAAGTCTGTATAATGCAAGTACTTTGTCACTTAGTGTTGTTGTCTAGGTCCATAGAAATTTAGGAACTCATTGACCTCAATTTTTTGTTACAGTGTTTCTCAGTCCCCAGAGTGTTGTTTATTCTCTTCTTCATTAGAATCTAAAATAATTTGAAACTGTTCCTGACCTAGCTTTTGTAGGTTTTATTGGGACAATAATGCATGAGAGAATTCCAGCAGAACGGAATGAGGAACAAGGATTGTAGGATAAGAATAGGTCACTGGGAGGTGGACACACTAAGCATTACATGTCCCTCTAACAGATGAATTGACTTAACACAAAGAACAGTGAAGAAGACTGAATAAGAATAAGATAATCTTGTTTTATATTGTTATGCTATTTTTGCTACCTTTCAAAAGGTGATATATTTTTGCTTGCTAAATTTCATCTCATTAATCAATTAGATGTTTACTTGCTAGGCACCCGTTTAACAGATCCAAGGTCAATGAAGGTTATTTACATCATAGTATATGAAACAAATTCTCTTCTTTCAAACTGAGGTGGTCTAGTCTTTATTTTCTGTGAAGAAAAATAAAGTATTGATGATTTTGTTTTACGTAACTAAAGCAATTGGGAGAATGTTCTTCATGGTATGTGTGTGGTGTGTTGGAAACATATATACCAAGAGGCTGATTACAGTTTTTGCTATTTAAAACTCTAAGTGTTCTTGCACTTGAATGAATTTGCACAATTTAGATATTGCTCTGAATTATGACTCTTGGCTGTGATTCCCCAGGGGATCACACTTTAGCTGGGAATTACCCAAACAAATCTCATTCCATCTCCAGCTTGCAAACAACCTGATCACGTCGCACAACAGGAAATATGTGTATGCTATGCTAAAGAAAAGCAAAAGCTACTAGGAATGGCTTCCAAGTTAATCTGATGTGCAAAGCAATCTTGTTTTCAGTAAAATTGCAGTCACTGACAACAGCAGAAAATCTGATCCCACAAACTCAGCACCAGTGAAAATTTTCAATTTGACTGAAGTATACAGTCACTTATACAATGAACATGTTATTTGTGTCTAACTTATACAGAATCAGCAATTCATTTTGTGGTGAGTTTATAGGATTATATTTTTTCTTCTTTTAGTATGGCACCAATCTTAAACCACTGTAAATATACATTTTTCCTTTAAGTTACAATTCAGTTGATTCTAGCAGAATTTTTTCCATCATTTTTAAAGGATTGAGGGTGAATTGGCCCAATAGCCCTCCTTGAAGTACCTTCAAAAAAGAGGCTTCCCTCCTCACTGCTGCCCACTCCTTTCTTTTACATTTGCAGGTTTAAAACATCAGGCTCAGTGATATTGAGCAGGTTTTTTTCTCTCTCTTTTTCTACATTTATAGGAAGATCAATATGTTATTTTCACTGAATACAAATTGTTATTACAATGTTTTTTTACTAGGACTGAAAATGCTCAGCATATTGCTTCAGGACTTGAGTTTCCTCCATGGTTGCTTGAAGCATTTTCAGTTTATATATCTTTCCCCCTGCATTGTCTAAGGGCCTTGTATTGTTTCAGTAACCATGAATTCATAATTCTCCATTGTCCTTCTCAGATGCCACAAAGTCTATGGAATTTCTTATTTTTAAAATAAATTGAAAGGAAGAAAATTTTTTTCCCCATTACATACCTCCACACTTCCAGAATCAAAGACTTCTATCAACAAAAACATCTGAGCCTCTGCCTCACGATATGGTTAGATTCAAATCCAATATTTTGGATGGGCTTTTGACAGAGTGTGTGTTTAGACTCTTGTTTTTGTTACTTTATTTTAAAGTATCATGAGACATCCTGTATGAATAACCTGCAAAAATATTGCTGTTGTTATTCAACCAGCATTAGGGTCCATGGGTGCCAAGCCATGGTAACACATGGAGCTTTCACAGTTCAGTGCTCAGAGTCACATTTTGTAGGGAAGGGTTCTAAATGATTCTAAGTTACCAGCTCCCTGAAAAGTGGCTGGTTGCCAGAAAAAGCCCTCCTGTTAAAGATATGTATATTGTTATGAAATATTTTATAGTTTATGAACTTATCCAGTAATGACTTGATTTTATGAACTTGAACAATATAAAATTGTCTGTACTTTTTTTTAAAGAATGTTGACTTCTTATGACATTGACAGTGCATTTTTCTTTATTTAAATTTTATTTGCCATTTCAGGTAAAATGAAGTTCATATTAGCTTAAACAAAGAACAAGATTAAGGAATCATCTATAGATCTTTCTTTCTACATTCTTTTTTTACAAAAAAAGTAAAGAATTCTTGTGCTATTGGTGCAATCTTTTCTAGTTAATTTTTTTTTGTATTCACCTATATGTTCCTCAGAACAGGGAACTTTTTTAGTGCTCGAGTTGATTGATGAATTATGGTGCAAGAACAGATTTTACATGTTTTCTACAAAATATGAGAATATAACTCTCCCTCCTGAAAAAAATAATAATTAAAAAAAAAAGGTCAAAACCAAAACTTGTAAAATATTGAGTAGATATCCATTGGAAAGTCTTCTATCAAAAAAGTTTGTCTTAGGCTTTTGACTACATGTCTAAAAATTACACAGACTACCCCTAAAACATTATCGTTTAATGGGCTTTTTTGAACACTCTCACTACAGTCACAGTCTTCTACACAAAAAATACAAGTCAGAAAAGATAATGTATTAATGAATACTTCCCAGCCTTAGGAAATGGTCCTATTGTACAGACAAATACCATGTAGAAACTTTCTGTATTTACATCTCTGGTGTTCCAGTTAGCCTAGTTAGAAGATGGCTTCTGTGAGACAAAATCGTATGGAACAGTCTCATTGTTGCTCTGAACCACATCTATACTGATGATGATGTTGCTTTAAACAACAAGGAGTCTGCAAGAAGAACTGCTGCAATACACACAATAACACAAGAGCCAGAATCTAAAATGTCCATATAGTAAGTATGATTTCTTTTCTATTGGTGTTTGCTTTAATCATTAAAAAAAGAGAGAAAAAAAGTTTATTTTAATTGTTGCTTAATTGTAGCAAAAGAGCAGATGTACAGGATTGCGTTTTTAAAGGTAAATTGAAAGCAATTGAGATCATAGCATATAACCCATAAAAAGAGAAAATATTAAATTAACAGAATTGTTAAAAGCTTTTCACTGTCTAACTCTAATAAACTTCAGAAAATATGAACTTGAACTGCTGCTCCAATCATGAACTGAACCCTTGTCTTTTAGAAAAATCTTCTTTTCAGATATCCGTATCACTTCAAGAAACTAATATTCATGAGTTACAGCTGAGATGCTTCTCCTAATTTTGGAGGTACACTGTATGGGTTATTAGACATTTGGCTGATTCTCTGCACTTGGGACCAGAACTAATAATTTTAGCTTTTATCAGGTAACACCGTGAATACTACAATAACAGGCTCTTTTTTAAGTCCTTTTTGCTATAACTGCAAAGTGTTAAATCATACAAAGTATTAAACTACACAAAGTGTAAGACAATGTAAAACCATTCTTCGTCTCTTCAAACTTTCTGGAGGTGTCCATAATTATGCTCAGTATGTTATGAATACAAGTACTGCCATACATATATCTTTCCACATTATAGAATTTTTTTAAACAGCTGAATATTCCTCTTGTACATGTGCCAAATTTCTGTGAATCTGTAAGTAAAGCTCTAGCAAGCACATCCTCACAGTCTATTCCAACCACCTGTTAAACTTAAGCTTGATGATATAATCACTGGTGCTACTTCTGCCAGTCATCTCTGAAGACTGGTCAGTCAATAGAAACTAACAAAAAGATGCAAGATTTAAAAAGACCTGTAGGTAGAGCCTGCTTTCATAGGAATATACCCACTTTTATGAAGAAATAATTTAGGCATCTAGCAATTCAAGTATCAAAGGAAGCAATTTATTTTCACCTGACATCTAATGTCTTTGAACTAGAGAACCAAAAATTTTATTCTGAAAGGCTGAGATTATGGGGCAGTAATTTATTTTAAACCTAGTGAATTGACTTGATAGCTTAGGGAAACTAGTTTTGAGCTGATGGGTGAAGGTAGAAAGCATTTGTACCTCTTAAATGGAAATCATGACTATATGTGTTTGAGCATTGTGTGCACCATAGATGCTTTTAACTGTAATTTAAACAACTAGATTCAAATAAATTGACCTTTTAATTCACTTCAAGTGAACAAGTATCTCCACTAGGATTGATGCTTCCAACTTTAAGATTGATTTAGATAAGGTAGATAAATCATTCTCCAGATGTGTGAACTTATTATTGATTACAAAGGGAAGTGATTGCCCCAGACTTAGATTTTTGATCATCAGATACAAGTCAGTTCAAATGAATTCTATCCAAAAGAAAGAAATTAAAGATTTTTTATTCCAAAAAACTAACCAACTTATCCTCATGTGGCAAAAGCAAATTATTTTCTCACCATATTCTTGTTGCACCTCTACACATTTGTAAGGTCAGTCTTAATGACAGACTGGGCTAAATCAGCAGTATATTGCTGGACACAAACACAGCATCCCTTCTCTGCAAGTGATATTACCATAGGAAATTCAGGCATTACTTCTCCATATATTGTTTGTCTTTTCCTTCTTCCTAACAGATATTTTAAATTAATTCTCTTTAGGGTGAAATTCTCAAACAATGTACCTTTGTAATGTTTGAAGAAAGAAGAGGATTGTAATGTGATTGAAAATTGAAACTTTCCATTCTGATATGTATGGTTTGTCTTTTGAGGTTCTAGAAATATAGACACTTTGACAAATCTGTAATTCCACCAAAATAAAGAGAATTTTTAATATTTGCATTTTAATTTATGACAAGTGTTCCCAGAGTGAAAAGAATAGATATGAAATCTAAGCAAACTAATTAAAGTGCCCTTAGGAAAATGATGCACATTTCTCTAGAGAGATATTTTGCTATTGTTAATACAAACCCATCCTGCAATTTTAAAATAAGAAATTCCATTTTGATGGTAATTTAAAATTTACTAGTGTATTTTAAGAGTAAGTACTTTGCTGGAAACAATATTCAGTAATAAAATACATGACTAGGATTGTCATGTGCTAACCTGCAAACTCCTCACGAGACGCATTTTCTCATCATTAAAGGTGAAATTAACAAGTCAGTCATTGGCATTCTGAGCTTCATTAGTGTATAGGTCACCAGCAACATTCTTCAGTATCTGCAGGTCCGGAGACAGCCACTGTAAAACAACATTCTCTTCTTAAGCCTGTTTTAAGTGAAAATGTATGCATCCTTGTAACAACATTCACCTTCTCTATTTACATACACAAGGTTAGTTCCCAAGACTATTTCCATCTGGTCAGAGAGCACAGATCTCTCTTTTGTAGAGGCAGAAAACAAAAATTATTATTGGAGTAACTCCTGAGAGAAATACTGCATATTCTTCAAACTAATGTGAAGAACTACTAAGTTGCAGTAGAGTGGAGATTCAGGGGAGTAGGGCAAGAAAGTAAAAATAGTGACAGAAAGAGGGAGAGAAAATGGTAGAGGGAAAGGGAGAGAAAGAAGAAATTAAAAGAGAGAAAGAAAGAGAAAGACATAAGAGAAAGGANAAAGAAAAAGAAAAAGAAAAAGAAAAAGAAAAAGAAAAAGAAAAAGAAAAAGAAAAAGAAAAAGAGAAACACATTAAGTGAAGGTTGAGGAAGAGGAATAAAGAAAAGAAGAGGAAGAAAATAAAGAAAAGCAGATTGTACAATGCCTTGTAGTGTTTTTTAGAGGTTGAATTCTCTTCCTTTTGCTGATAGTCATGAAAGATTTATTTCTATGTTGTAGTATTTAAGTATGTTTGTGAGATTTAAACTTTTTTTCTTGTTTATTTTATTTCTATTAGCAAGTCCATAGCAAGTAAACTTTGTCAATTAAGTGAACACATATTCTACTCTGAAGTTTAAAAGATTTTAATGGTTGTGTCACATGAGCTGTATGCAGAACAATGACATTTTGATTATGAGAATTCAAAGAAGTTTTGAGGAGTTGTTTATTCTGGTTCATTCAAGTTTTTTGATATCTGATCATGGGGTTTAGCATAATTTTTATCCAAGAAGAAATTGGTTTCCGATTTCTTAATAAGGACATAAGTCTCAGAAGACCTCCATAGCCATGGATAATGCTGTAACCAAATAGAAGGTAAGGTCCATTGGGAAGTATAAGATTTTTCTCATGATATTTTTATTAAAAGTTGTAAATATTTATTGTTATTTCAGATGAGAAAAAGGGAGAAAGGTCTCTTACTAAAAACAGTGTCTAGAAAAACACAACTGCAAATTCCATCTCTAAGACTCTGGCTATGTTAATAAATAAGATAGTCCAGGGACTCTTTGGACCTCAGGCTAATTGGCACAGCAGAGTAGTTTTCTTTACAACTAAACTCTATTTCCTTCCTAAATAGACCAGCTATGTTCAAACTGCTATGGGGAATGATCCTTGCCTCAAGTTTGACTGGGAGAAAGTTGCTGATCTGAACGATGACATCTTAGGGACTCTGCTGGCAATTTCGTGGACTGCATGCCAGAGACACATCCTGTTAGAATAACTGTTACAGGAGTGTCCCAAAAGCACAGATTGCTTGGCTCACAGTACTTGGAGTAGATTATTACCCACAGTGACTGCTATCTACAAGTCTGAATAGGGTAGGTCTGGATCTGTGTAAGTTTGGATCCTGACAGAGTTGGCAAGTCTACTTGGATACTTACATGCACGTCTTTTATTCACATTTTAAATAAAGTTATGAGTGCATTTGCTCTATTTCTTTATGCAGACATAAGGAACTACTTTTTTCTCCTGAGAGCAGTGTAAACATACCTGGGTGTGATAATGTTTGACGTCTAAGTTTGTTAAAAACCTAAACCAGATCTTTCACTAATTGTTATGGCTCAGTGACTAAAACAAATAGGACAAACCTGGTCCCTGGATCTTGCAAGAATCTAGCTATTAAATAGTTCATAATCCTACTTCAGATGAACTATTCAATAAATAGTGTAAGAAAAAAAAAAAAAAAGAAAAAAGTTGTATTTGTCTATGTTACCTTTTAACTACCTCTGTGTGGCTTCCACTCCATTAAATCTCTTCATGCACTTCAGAAATTCTTCTCATTTCTTCAAACTAATCAGGGTGAAACTTTGACACTAATGAAGATATCTCTTCTGCTTCAGCCCAGTTTTCTTAGACGGTATCTAGAAATGTACAAAAGTATTTTCAGTCTTCTAAAAGATTTATTAGAATGAGAAATATAAGAAAATATTCAGCTTATTCAGAAGCAGGTTTAGAGATTGATGAAGTTACCTTTGGCAACAATGTTTGATGAATTCAACAGAAACAAAAGATGGAAAAAAATTGAAAAGCTGAAAAGAGAAGTTAAGAAGTTCACACAGTGACAATTTGTTAATAACAAGATAATTAAAACATTACAATATCTTGCTAAGGAAAGTGGGAAAATACTTAATGTCTAAAATGCATTTTCAAAACCTTATGTTGTAAAATTTTCTCTGGATGAAGTTGCAGCAGCCAGCATGGGTTAGGCCTGGTTAACTATTGTGTTAGTGAATTAACATAGGAAAGGGAAGCAGTCTAGTTTTAAGGATAGAGAAGCATCTCTGATCTGCACAACCTGTCAGTCACTGAGAAAGCAACAAACAGGTGGAGAACCTCCCAGGGGTGCAGAGTTAGTGCACCAGTGATGGCAACAGCCAGGTCTTATGCACAACTAGCTGATCAGGCATCTCACTTTCTCTACTTGATCATGCCAGTTTTGGTATCCAGTAAGAGGATAAAATAAGAGGCCTGGGTACCCTATGGCCCAGCTCCAGGATCACAAAATGCCTGGCTGGGACTTCAATGCCAACTTACCAAACCTTCATTTTGGACTGTGCTCTACCTTCTACACAAGTCCTAAAAGTGTGCATTTATCTGTGGTTAAAATGTATTGGTATAAAAGTTTCTGCACTGTCCTTTGGTGTCAAAAGTAAGGTAGTGATTAGATGAATCACAGATGGCTTTGGGAAAAGAAGCAAGAAAGACGAATATCTGGTCCCTTCACAGGAGGATGAAAAAGACTCTTAACACAGCATTTGACCCAAATACATATCCCTGTTGGAAGGGGAATGTAGAAAATTCTGTATTATTGAGATAACTAAGTTCAGAAATTTTATAAGTGAAATAGGGAAAATTGTGAAACATTAGTGTGAGTTTGTATTTTTGCATACAAGATTTAAGTGGAAAAAATAAAAATCCTGAAAGAATAGAAGAATGGTCCAGAAAAAAAGGAAGTGCATTAAAAAATGGTAATAACCTGCTAAAGAGAAACCGTTGTGTGTGCACCAAGACTGTGATATAGAGCAGAAGAATGCACAGGGAGCAGTGGTGAAGCTGGTTTACCCCAAAGTAGAAGCGGCTGCCAAGTGTAAAAGGCTGTGTTCTTGCTCTCTGAGGTCACTGCAGCCATTTGCTTCTGACTGGGACCTGAAATTTGAACGGGGATACCTGGTCTTGCTTTTTCTTCTCCTCCTCCTTTGAGGACAAGAGGGTTTGTGTGCCCTACAGAAGGAGCAGTCCCTGTCACAGTCATTAAACAAAGGTAGGAACGACCCAGATGTATTTCCACCATCGGCTGGCTGAGGCACATGACCCTGGGCACAGGCCCAGGGGCCCAGGCTGTACAATGCAGCCTGGGTGGCCACAATGGCATGTCACCACCCAGCCCTGCATCCTAGCAGGTTGTGAGAGCTGGAGGGAGAATGACCACATGGTTACTGAAGTGCTGGGAAGTCATCTCATTTATAAAACTGCATACATCTGTGTTTAAATGTTCTGGTGTTCAGGTCTGTTTAGTCTCTATGCTCTCATTTGGTCCTGAACTGTGAGAGATGTGCCAGGGGTGTGCATCTACTTTTTTCAGCAGTTCATTTTGATGCTGCAGCAGAGTAGAACCATAAAGCTCTTACCACTTTCAACCATAATAAATATTTTTGGCTTCAGCTAGAGATTAAAAACAAATCATTATGTTCATGACATTACTGACTTTTCTGAAGAGTTGGTGAAGCAGAATGGCCATTTTACTCTCTTCTAGCCTTTGGTAAAAATTTATTCCAGTGCACTGAACTTTCTCAGATAAGCAGCAGTTTGAATTGGGATCTCTCCAAAGGCAAATGTCAGAAATAAAACTCTCACAGCACTATGCAAACAAATCTAACGTCACAAACAGACAGATTGAACTAGGCACACAGCTTTTGCCTGAAGTCAGATAAGATAAATCTGTCTCAATATTCTTTACTTAGATGCCTCAGTTGCCTAAAAACAGGTGGATGAAACCTGGAACTTGATATTAATTAACCTCTTTATTTCAAATGAGAGTTATTTTCAATAACCTAGTGTTATCATAAGATTATTCACTCAGCACACTCAGTGTTCATCTTCCTATGTCTATTTCAGAGTGGGATCTTAGATTCATAGAATCATAAAAGCTGGAAAAGATATCTAAGAGCATTCATTCCAACCAGTAGGCTGTCTCTGCCACACCCACCACTAAGCCACGTCTCTAAGCTCCACATCTATAAACATCAGATCATCATTGCACTGATTTTGTCTTATGCTTATATTTTCCCAGATGTATTTCATCATCTCATACTGGTGGAGATTTTTGGTTTTGGTTTGGTTTTTGTGTGTTTGGTTTTTGTTTGTTTGTTTTGTTGTTGGGGCTTTGGTTTTTTTGTTGGGTTTTTTTTGTTTGTTGTTTTGTTTGGTTTTTTTTGTTTTGTTTTTGTTTTTCCCCCAGAGAATTAGCAAGACAGTTAGTACTGGAGTTGTTTTTTTGGGGTTTTTTGTGATTTTTTTTGTTGTTTTGTTTGCTTGTTTTGTTTGCTTGTTTTGTTGGTTTTTTTTGTTTGTTTTGGTTTTTTCTTTTTTCTTTTTCCTGGTTGCTTTTGCTGCTTTTATAATTTTTCCATAGCACTTCCTTGGCTATGAAAAATTATAAAATGGTCATGCTCCTGTTAGTTTTTCAGTGGAACTCAGAAGCATGTTTCATAGTGCCATACTCATCAAACAAAAGTTAGTACTTAAGTGGAAACATGGCAAAACCATGGACAATGTGGAGATGAACCTCACAACAGTGAAAGAGTTAAACACTGATTGCAATGGCATGACAATATAAAGTATAAATGGCTCACAGATTTCTTCTGAGTGCCTACTTATCAAGGAAGTCTGTTGGTAGAGGTAAGGATATTTGTGCCCACAGAACCTCTACTTTCCAATTTAATTCTATTGATTAATAGGTTTATCTACTTCCTTATTACCTGTAGGCATTAGATAATGTGAATTTAAAAAGCAACGCAGAGTAGGAGTCTGTAGCCACATTCATGTATTGTGCACTTTATTGGATCTTCAAGGAAGACCATGTGTCAGAATCAATACAGGAAGAACAACTCCGCCAGAGAAACTCTAGGAGTAATTGTTCTTGAAGAAAGATTTTTTTCTTTTTTCTGTGATTTTGGAGACTAGAGAGGAAATATGGGTATAATTCCCTATAAATTATCATTTTAACCTTTACCCAACAAGCTTCGAAATCTGACAGAGACAAGATGGGTTGATAAGAGGTATCACTTTGCAGAGACCAGTGACACTTCCAGGGCACACTTAGAGTTTAGAAATCTCTTGCATGAGAAAAAACAAATATTCACATTTTACCTGATCTTCATTTGATGCAACAAGGTCTTTGGAAAAGCCCTTTTGTCTCTCACAGTCAAAGCAAGGGCATTTGTACAAAAACTTTAAGGCATGCACAAAACTACATAATCTTTGTCTGTAAATGAGATATCAGGTGTTCCATAATGTCAGTTGGTTTAAAATTAGACCTTTTAATTTCTATTTGAAGCTAAATGAACCACAGAAAATAATTCAATTGAAAACACATCAAAATCAAATACAAAATGGATTTTGCCTGCAAGCAGAGCACAGCTCATTCTATATTCTAAATTTTGCCCACAAAGGAAACTAGTAACCATTATATTCTATAGCCATGACAACAATCATACTGTTCTTTTTGATTTATTAATTTACCTGTTTAGGTTAAAATGTACTAGAAGTTAATCCATGCTGTAACTGAGCACCAGACCTTCCCCATCCCATTGCTCTGATAGCCAAAGTTTTAAGACAATAACACCAGGTACATAGATTTCTCATCTGTACGGTAAATAAAGAAGAACATGTGAGTTCTGAATTAATGTTTTATGGTGTTGAAAAGTTGCTACTTGAGACATTACTGAGATTATTTAATAATAGTTACTATACATTAGTATCTTCTCAGAAGCTTTTTAAGACTTCCAAGAAAGTTTGGTTATGGCAAAAGAAGCCCCAGCAAACAAAAAAATCTCTTCATCCACTAAAATAGCCTGTGGCATTTGACCTTCACTTAAACCGTAAATCTTCAGTCATTTAGGAAATTCAAGGCCATTTTGAGGTGTAGTTCTGTTTAAAATAGAATCTGAAATACAGCTGATGAATGGCACGCTGGTGGTGCTTATTCCTCCTCTTAGACAATATAAAGGCAACTGATGGTGACTTTGACAGTAAACTTTAGACCTCAACAATGAGTTTTTAATCCCACCCAAGAAAATTCACTCTTTTACTGATGAGACACACAATCGTGGCTGTGCCACATTCATCCTTTTTCATTAAACAACTTAGGCTTAAAATGCTGAGGCATGAAATGAGACCAGCAGTCAGGTAACCCAATCTCCATTTTACACATTTTAGGTAATGACACTGGCAACAGGAAAAGGTAGGGTTAAAGTGGAGCAATAGAGTTGTCCTCCTTAGTATTGTTTTTGAGATTTATAGGATCATGCAAAGAACAAAATATATGAAACATCTTATTAACTAGTAATGAAAGCATTCACTTGAAAAGGGAAGGGTTGTCTGTTCCAAGTAGAGCTTAAGCTTTTACATTAAATGTTCACTGTATAAAGTCCTAACAGACATTACAGTAAGCTGTCTGCCATGATACTGATTCATTATAGCCTTTAATGTTAATTTTTTTGTGATAGTTTTTCTTGAACATCTGTATTTTTCCAGAGTCCCTTTTAAAATCTGGACTTCATCACTATGAGGTATCCCAACATATGGCTCAGAATATTGGCTTTCAGTATAAAATACTGTAGTTTATGATGAGTTACACAGCAAACACACATCTTCCTAATTAATCCCAATCCAAAGTTTCCACTTTCTCTTACCACCTTTTATCTCCTGCAGCATCATTAACTATACCATAGACCACCTGATCTCTCTTGGCCTTCCCATAAAAAACCTGCCCTTTCTCTGATTTGTCACTGCCAGAATTCCTTAAGTGTTGCCAATTTATGCATATGCCTTTTGGCACTCAGCAAGACCTATCAGAATTTCTAGTTTATTGAATGCTCTCTGTTCTTCACTTGGCTCCCTCTCCTCAAATAATAACATGTCTTTTATTATCTTATAGCCACAACACAGGACATACTGACAAGGTCCCATGAAAAAATGAAAAGATAGAGAGGAAATGGGGTAAAGAATCTTGTTGTGTTGTGTACGAACCTGCTACTTTTCATCTCTCCTCCCAAACCTCCTATTCTGTTTAGTCAAGTCGCTTATGCCTGTGTTCTTTGTTTCATGGTTCTGGCTCATCTTCTTACTTTAATAATTGTGTGAGTTTTCACTGTATTTTCCTCAAATAATACAGATTTTCAGTTTTCAGATGGAGATGAATAAAAGGGTAGCTAAAATATTTGAAGCTCTTGATATTTCCTCCCAAGTCAGGAACATATGTACTCCAGGTAAGCATATGCTCTCTAAGCTTTCACACCTGCCAAAGGCTTATTTACCAGCGGTATACTTTGCATCTTTCTTATACATTAACATGTGGTCTCAGCTGTGGCAATACCAATTGAGGGAATGTCTTTTGCTATCCCTGGCAAAGATACAATCACCAGGGTCAGTGATTCTGTATGTTCTGGTAAAACATACGCTTGTGTTCACAAACAGGACTTTATTATTAGAGACAAAGGCTAACCGTCTCATAATCTATTTTTAAGATAAGCTGCCGTAAGCAGCCCTTCAAATGGAAGGAAGTCCATGAATAATGGCTTGTCATCTGAGCAGGAGCCAATAGTTATGTACTCCGAAATGACCTGAGTATGTTAATCCATTTTCAAGTAAATCTGAACAGTCACCTATCTGGGCTGCCTCCAAGGCTGACCCATTTAATTTTCTACCTGGGAGACATATCCACGTTCTGCCTTCTCTTCCAGACCAAAGTGAATAGTTACTTGCCTGGGAGGCACTGTACCAAGTTTGATGAATTACCTCACAGGCTGACCCAAACCTATTCCTGTCTGGAAGGCACTGTCTTTCTATTGACCTAATTATTAAGCAGACTGTAACAGTTACATATCCTAAGATGTGTAATGTAAATTATATCTAAAACTGACTGTCTGTAGCTTCAGATTAATAATTCATATTTAAAGTCACCTTGATTTTTAAAAGTAGCAGTGACTTTTCCTTCTGAAAAATATTAGAACATTCACCTAACTCTTGTAAATATTTTTTTTCAGTTGATCAGTTTTCCGACCTTTATATTTCAAAATGTAGAAGAAAAGAAATTTATATTTCAGGTTTTCAAGGTCATGGTGAAGCTTAATTTACGAACTTAAATTCCATTGTAATCTTCATTTAAAAGATGGTGTAAATGCAAAATAGTAGTGGTAGTATTTCTGAAATCCGTTCTAAAGTTCACAGAACTCTTAAAAAATGAGCCATGTACATGACATCTAAGATTTATTGGTGAACATTGTCAATGACTACAGAAGAACACACAGGTGAATTTGATAGTGGATGAGTAATAAGATTTAATATTAAATTGTAGGTTAAAAAAAGACAAGCAAATAATTATCTTGGTAGTAAGACTAAAGGAATAATAGACAATATGAATAAAACTGAAACTGGAAAAATTGTGAGTTGAGAAACTTTCAGCAATTACAAATTACATCAAAATGCTAAAATCCCTTACATAAGAAATGTTATCTCCATCATTATCACAGTAAAATAAATATTTTTTTTTCTGCACAAATTTTCAGAAGAAAAAACAATGGAGAAAACACAGCAAGAAATAAATTGCTAAAATCAACTTCTACATTATTGATAAAGCATTATTTAAATTGCAGTGATGACTCCAGATTCACTTCACCCAGAAGTTGAACGTTCCTCCCAAAACAAAAAGGAAAATTTTATCTTTTGGATTTATTTGGAGTTGTCTGTTTTTGCACATGTGTGTCAGAGCAATTAGTCAAGCAAATTAAAAAGTCCAGAATAATGTAGTCCAATCAATTAAAATGAGTGCTGCTTTTGAGGTTTTTAGACTCATCTGACCTTTTCCGTGAAGTACTCAGAGATATCTGCTTAATTATTGTCTTCCAGTTTTTATTTAGAAAGGGTATGCTTTTGAAATAAGTGTTTAAGCCATATGATTTCCCCATGTGATGAATCAGACATAAGTACTTGCACATGTGCAGTAGGAAGTGTTGTAGAGGGATGTAGGGATACGATAACACAGTCAGCCTTCAAGGTTCCTGGTCATGGCTGTGAGCAGCATTGCAGAATAGAACAGAGAGATCAGGGAACTGATCTCTCAATACAACAAATAAAAGAGAGAAGGCCCAAGTCACACAAAACTGTCTATGACAGAGCTGTAGGCTGTCTAATACCCATAAATAAGATACATTCTGCACTATGGACAGTCTCAAGGAAAACTGCTCCATCCTCTTTCTGCACACTGCGGATTGGTTTAAAGAGTACTCAGTAATCATCGTGACAGAATTTAGGTGCAAAATCTATCAAAATAATTGACTTCTTTGCCCTGGCTGGCAACCAGATTTCTCGGGGGGG
>WAAE01014107.1:35488-137920 GCA_013400495.1 Nicator chloris | reverse complement strand
AGAGCCCAGGCCCCTCCTACCGCCAGCCACCATGGGCCCGGACGCAGCCCAGCCCCTTCCCCCGCTGGCCACCACAGGACCAGGGACATGGCCCAGGTCCCCCTCTGCCAGCAACTGCGGCCCCAGGCACAATGGCCCTGGGCACAGCAGTGCCAGCTCAGCCAAGCCGGGGCCTCCCCTTCTCCCCACTGCCAACAGCCGGGGGGTGAGGGGGCTGAAAGGGGCCTGGTGGCTGGACCAGGCCAGCCTAGCTTCTCCCCTCATGGGAAAGAGCAGCGAGGCCTGGCTGTAGGAGTCACCCCCACGGCCGGGCCGCAGGGGTGGCCAGCTGTTACCTCCTGGCCAGCCGGAAAAGCAAAGGACTATCTTCCAGAATTCTCCGATATTTCGCCCAGTGCGTATTTCACGCAGACGTAGTTCTATAACTTCTATGACTTCCTGAAAAACCACTTCCTGACCAAACCAACACAACTACTTTGAAAATGTTATGATCTGGAAAAGGAATCTAGTCTGAAGTTCTCATACTTTAATCCAGGGGGGGAAAAAAAAATAGTCACTATAGAAATTCAGCACTGCTGTTCTGACTCCTGGCTACTCTCTGGGCCTGTTAAAGACAATGAAGATGGCTGTGACTGAATTGTATTTATTTTGGAGTCTGTGGTGGCAATCAGGAAGTGATTTTTCAGGAAGTTACAGAAAGGCCAATTGAGTACATCTACGTGAAGAAGCACAAGGTGAAATATTGGAGAACTCTGAAAGATTGCCCCTTTTTCCTTCCGGCCAGCAAAGTAGGTACCAGCCGGGCCACCTCTGTGGCTGAGGCCAAGGGGTGGCCTGGGCCAGCCAAGCCTGGCCACTCCTTCCCGTGAGGGGAGGAGCTGGCTGACCTGGCTGCGATTTGGGGGGTTGCGGGAGCCCGCAGTGGGAGAAGCAGCCCCTGGCCCGGGCTGGTGGGGCCCCTCTCTGCCCCCCAGCTAGTGGTGGGCGGGGAGGAAGAGCAGAGGCTGCAGCTCGGCCGGGCTGGTACTTCTGTGCCCAGGGCCTCGGTGGCTGGCAGAAGGGGGCTAGGCAGTGCCCGCTGGGACCCCACAGCAGCCGGCAGAGGAGAGCCGGGCCATGCCCTGAGCTCTGTGGTGGCTGGCAGAGAGGGGCCAGCCCTGGGTGCCCGTGCCCTGGGCTCTGGCTGCCAGTGCTGCAGGCCTAAGAAAGGATGGGATCTTCTCCCTGCCCCCAACACCAGCCGACTCTGACACCATGAGCTGTGGCTGAGGAAGAGAACCTGGACAAAGATATTAACCCCTTCCTTCCTCCCTGGATAGACACCATGATTGAAAATAGAGAGACACCATGAAGTAAAAGAACTATTAAAGGCGGGATTGAGGAAGTGTTTTAGCTAGACTTCTCTTGTAAAACCATGGAGAATGGACATCTTTCCTTTGTAGTTGTTTGGGGAAATGCTAATTCTGGTCAAAGTTGTGGATTGATGTAATTGAGACAGAGAGAGATGAATGTTAAGATTCAGCCCTTCGCTCCTAGGGTAAAGGGAGGTCTCAGCTTGAGACGAAAGAGTAGATTTTCCCAGCTCCTAGAATGAAAAGGAGGTCTCTTGAAATAGAGACAATTTCAAAGATAAAAGAGAATTTTTGTGGTATACTAGAAGAGGCATTTTGGAAATGCTGCTCCAAATCAGCTGAGAGGCCCACAGGCAGTAAAAGAAAGCTGCTAATGGGTGGGATTGCACAATCTGCAGAGTTTATGGACAGCTGCAGATCTGTGACATGAAAGCCATGGAAGGACTGTTTTTTTCTTGTGGCGAATGTCTCCATGGGACTCAAGAGAGACTGCTCTCCCAGAGTGTTGAAAGATTTTGTTTGTAGGAAAGTAAATAGTTTGTGGGGGGAAGACAAGTGGTTTGAAATTTCAATTTTTTTTTCTTTTCTTCATTCTTTAGTGTGTGTGTAAATAAACTATCTTTTGCAACTGTAAAGTAAGTTTAGGCCTGTTTCGTTTTTTATTTTCTCCTAATCATTATCTCACAGAAGAGCAAACATTGAAACCATTACAGAGTCAAAGACTCTTGGACTTTTGAAGGGACTCATTGAGGAGTCTGAGACTCCTCTTTACCCTTGTAATGTGTGATGGCTGTCATGGCCTTCATCCCACAGCCATGCCCCAGCCAAGGGAAGATGATGTGTTGACACAGATGGATTTTGCCCTTTTTGGTGGAGCTCTGAGTTTGCTTGGGCAACACAGCCATCTGCTGGATTGCTCGCCCCAGCACCCACGGGAGTGCCAGGACAGCCTCAGTGCCAGGAACTGCTCTGAAAAAGACCCAAGACTGTCATGCAGGTTTGAAATCCCATGGGAAGCCAGGAGGGTGAGCAGGGAACAGAGCAGCCATGAGCAGACGTGCAGAGTTTTGCGCTCGTTATCGGTTCCAGGCATAGCAACAGCACTGGCAAGACAGGCCAAGGCACTGCCTGCAGGAGAGTCCCAGGACTCTCCAAGAGCCTAGAAGATACTACCTGAGGCTGCTGCCACGGGAGAGTTTACTGCCCTCAAGGAATCCAAAAATACAGCTCAAATTGACCACTTGTGGATGCACATTTTTCACCAGAGGAGACTACTTGGGCTGAAAATGCCTCCTTCCCCCTTCCATCAGCTTCTCTGTGCTGCTGGCATTCAGCTGCTGAGACTTGATCTAATCAATGCTCATATGGGGAGGTTTGTCTGGCCTGGAAGATATTATTGAATAGGTCTATCAAATTTGTCAGTGTCTTCGCCGACAATTTTCATGAATATATAACATTGAAATATGGCACATCCATACTGACTTATTCCTTATGGTGCTCAAAATGGCTTGGAAAAAACTCTCTGTAATTTGATAATGAGAAAGGATAAAGTCATTAGGGGGATAATTGCTAATATCCAGATTTTGAGAATATGAATACTGAAGAATATAAATAAATAGGTAAATGGATTAACAAGATGAAGATTCCTTGATTGCCTGGACTCTGAATTCCAAAATGCCACAAAACAGCCTTAGTTATGCATATAATGGGGAAATTCAAGAAAACATCTATCACAGGACTTTCAGCTCAGACACTACATTCTAAAACATACATTACACTTAAAATGCTTCAAAATGCTCTTTCACAGAAATTGCAAGATAAAGTGTACTTCTATTGGATTTGAGGGAAAAATCACATCCATTCATTTATTCGGTAAAACCAAATCTCACTGCACAAACTTGATCAAGGTCAACGATCTGCCATTTGTTGAGGAGAGTGAAAATCTCCTGAAGTCTGATAAATACCTTGGGGTTTCAGAAAAAGGAGAGGCCAGAACTGCACAGAGGCACAAATGCACAAGAGTACAGACATCGTGTTGACACGTGTGGCACAGGCAGCCATGGCAAGGGTGGAATGGTGACTCTGGAGAGGCAGGACAGGGTCAGAGAAGGGCCTCCTACAGGTCACTCTTCTCAGGTTTGCTTTGTCAAAAATGGGGGTACCACTTTTTGGGTGCCTCTGATACTGGTCAGGCACTTAGAGTGCTGGCAGAAATCTTGCCTGTATAAAGCAAGAGCCCTTAAAAACCGAGGTGATCCAAACCTAATGCAAAGATTTACCCCCCAAATGAATGAGTACCCTGGGCTTTGCAAACTGAAAGATTTGTGCATTATTGGTGAGCATCAGCGGGCTGGCGAGAACAGGAGGGAGTGAAGATGCTGATTGAACAGACGGTTGGAATAGTTGGATATGGAAAAACTCAGCTGGGTGTTGGGACTTGTGGCTGTTTGCAGAGCTGCTGCCCTCCCGGGCCCCCATGGTGGGCGTGTGGGGGAGGTTATGGAAAAACCCGCACTGCACAGCCACCACAGTCCCTGCAAAGAGCATCTGGCTGCATTAGCATAATTGACAACACCAATTATGCCCACTGCTATACTCTCCCCTGGGAAAATCCGTCCACACAAGCCAATGTTTTTAAAAGTGTGCGGTGTTCATGGTCTCGGCAATTTTTAGTGCCATTAAATGGTAGAGAACAAAGGTATTCTGTGGAAAGCCGCAGGCTCAGGGAAATTGCTTCAGAGGCTGAGGAACTGTTGCTTTTTCACACAAAGCTTCCCATGGTTAGGGCAGCATTTCCTGTCTGAGGAGATATGAAGGTGGGAAAAAAATAGCACATACCGCATTCTTATCACAGCCATCACCATCAAATGTTTCTGCAGCTGAAGGAACAAGAGGATGGCACAGCGCTTCCTGTCTAGCAAATGCTGATGCATGAATGTTCACTGAGCCTCAGTTTTATATTGCTGCCTTCCTTTTCCCTGATTATTTCTAGAAGGCTGGAGTTGTTGCAGCTTTTTGACACAGCAGTCCCATTCCCCTAAAGTCTCCTGATGGGATTATGCCCCAGACATTTGGGGACACTGGAGGAATGTGGATTGCCCTGCATAAACTAGCATTTTTCACCCTACATGTTACTGTATGTAAAAATGAAAAATTTAAGAGAGGATAATAGGTGCACACAAAAAAGACATCAGCTGGCACAGGCAACTGTGGCTGAGGTTAAATCAATGAACAGAACCTGATGAGACCTGCCCAGGGAATACAGTCACCACCCTTGAGAAGCCCACTGGGGCCTGAGCCACACCAGAAGCCCCAAGAAGTGGCTTTCTAAGGTGCAGCAATGGTGTCTTCCTGTGCCAGAGGTACCTACTGGACTTCACTGCTGATTCAGGATTTCTCCATCACTCCCATGGCTGTAGGGCAGGGAGGTACCCTGTGTCCTTTCCACAGGTCTTTGTCATCTATTTCTGGACCACCTGCTCCCATACTCCTGAACTCGTGGTGCTTGGAGACCATCTCTACAGACCTGCTTCTCTGCACCTTGGCTCTGCTCTCCTCCCTATCAAGTAACCCATATTCCTCCTGAGGTCTCTTCTTGGCTCCCAACCCCTGGCAACACTTTGCTGCAGTCAATTTTCTTCTACCCACCACCTCTCCTCTTGAATGTGGGGTGAAATATCGTCTCTCCTAAGGACGAGTTGCTCTCATCATCCTGCTCACTTGAGCTCAAGGTGCCTTCTGTGCTCCTCTTCCTCCATGACCCATGACATGGCTTTCTCTTGTCATCACTGCCATCTCCTCCTCCTCCCTAATTCCCAACCTGCCTTTCCTCCCTTCTTGTTACAATGCAGTTGCTTCATGCTTAATCATGCTGTCTCCTCTCTAGCTGATGTAGCTCCTTGCCATCCTAAAGCAAATCCACCAGACAGCAGCAGTGTAGGACAGGCTGCACACTGAAAAGGGGCTCCAGGCCTTCAACTTGGCTTGGGGAAGCCAGTGCTCTCCTCAGCTCTTCAGCAAGAAAGAGAAAGGATTTAAGATAACATTACTTGGCCTTATTTCTAAACTTAAAATAAATCATTTTGGCCTACTTAGGCTTATTTCCTGTCCCCTGTCCCCACAGGACAAAACATCAGCCTTTCCAGCCTTTTAAGAAAACTGACTACTACCTCCCACAAAAAGCAGAGGATAATCAAGAGTTTGGAGGAAAGACACTGAAAACTTCTCTTTGCAGGTCTCTGTCTTCACCAGTAGAAGAGCTCCTTGGCAGTAGGAAACACCTGGACTGTGCCTCACACTTGATCTTCTAGAAATTCATCTCAGCATTTTCTTTCTATACCAAGTTCTACCCTGCCTGCTTTGTGCTGCAGCAACCCCCAACACCTCGCACTGCTCTGCCTCACCAAGACATAATTTATTCAGAGCTCTATGTTTTAATCATCGTGCACTGTTTTAAGTAGGAACAGAACAATAATTTCTAAGGCCACTGTCACAGGGATGGCACACAGAGGACCTGCACAGGAGATGACCAGCTGTATTAACTACTGCCTCAGGACTCTCCCAGCAGGAAATGTTCACACCTGTGAAACCGTCAGCTGGGTTTCACCTAAGCCATGCAGCTCAGGCAAACCCAGCGATCCACACCTACTCTCTCCAAACACTTCAAAACCACAGAATCATCACAAAACTGAAGCAATGAGTGCATCACCTGACCCATATTCACCAGACCTTCCCAGAGGCTTTCATTCTCAGTGTAAGCTGTGAATATTTGCATGCACATCCGTGTGCAAACACACGTTCAATTTCTAAATCGATCCTCCCAGGTAAAGGGTGTAAAAAATGTCTCCCAAACCTCACTAGTATTTACATGTTTTTAATTTCAAGTGCCATATAGTGTTATTCAGCCATTATATTCTACTGTAGTTTCTAAATAAATTAAACCCATTTATCACTTAACCCCCCCATATTTTAAGAACCTTATTAACTTCATAATTAAATACCGACAGGTGATATCTATTATGGCAGCATTTCATGGTATCCCAGCAGTGCTACAAGCTGGATTTTCATGTCCTTAAACCTGTATATCATGACAAAGATGTGCACAATCTAGTGCACTGATTCTATAATTTTCAATAATGTCTGCTAATTCTGGCAAATAATTTACAGTAGTTATTTCCTCTGTCAGAACAGGTGTTTTATGGCCAGAGTAGCTGTAGGTTGACAAAACTAGAAGCAGCCCATGTATTAAGAAGAGAGTTTGTAGCAAAAGCAAGAGTGTTGGGGAAGGTGATACAGGGAAACCTTATAAATATGATTGTTTAGCAGTAGGTTCAGAGAACATCGGGCCGGTGGGTGAGGTAGAAATGACGGTCACTTTTGATATGGGAAGGTATGCCAGTCCAGGGGACAGGATGCTGGGCAATACCAGCGACCAGGCAGAAAAAGGGTCTGCAGGGACAGCAGGAAGAAGGCATTATAGAAATTAGCATAAGGAGGTAGTGCCTTATTCAAATCTAGTAGTTCTCATAGGCTGTATGTAAATTCTATAGGATTTGTGTCTCACACCGGTTGGTTACTGTAAATAGAATATTCAACACAGAATAGGATAAAATATACTGTAACAGGAAATTCAATCTCTTGGAACTCTCTTGGAACCACGCCAGCAGTTGGGCTGGCAGCTGATGGCAAACGCTGGCACCCACGACCCCTGAGAATAAAGCATGTGTTCCATGAGCAACCCCCATCTCCTGAAGTATATCATCTAACCATCGAGAGAACGAATCAACACAAGAGTAATGAAAAGACATTGTTTTCTTAAAGTAAACCAGGAAAGCCATAGTAGAAGATGAGGACACTTCAGCAAATGAAGGAGAAAAGAGAACTTACGCAGATCCTGGGAATTGTGATTCTCACAGAATAGGAACTGTACCTGCATAATCTGTCCTTGCATAATGCCCATCTTCTGATTTTGTAGTTGTTGTAGCATTGTCTGTGTGAAAAGAAATGTGTTGAGTTGCCTGGAGAGCCTGGACTCGATACAGCCCATGCCCCAGCCACAGTGCCCAGGCAGAGCTAACTTCACTTGTGCACACATCATCTCTGCTGCATGGCTGCAAGGCTCTCCTGTGCCTGCCAGGTGAAAACAGCAGGATCTTTCTTTCTAACAATATGTGATAACAGATTGCAGCTCGGATAAATATATCAGTCTGAAGCAGGAGAGTAATTTCTGCTCTACTTGAAGCAATTGGGGAGTTTTAATATGTACCCTGAAATGAACTGCCACTTAGAGGGGTTAACTTTAAAGAGATAGGAGTAAACTGGAATGTGTTTAATACATCTGTATACTATGGCCTTGTAAGTAGATGTACTGAGGATTTATGGGTTAGAATCTAAGGAAAAAAGCTATTGAGAGTCTGAGCCTCAGTAGACACTTTAATTACAGAAGCTATTGAAAGGCAAATTTTCTTCATTTTTCTTTTAGAGGAAAACGGGGTTTTTAAAGTCAGCTGAAGGGTTACAGGTGATGTAGTAGCTCAAGAGGTGGGCACAGAGAAGCATTGTATTCATGGAGAAACAGAGAAAGCCTTGAGCCACAACTGGAGAACTTCCTTCCAGGCATCTTGGGCATCAAGGGGCCCAGCAAGGCTCACTTGAAGAACCAGCCCAAGGACTGTGTTTGGGAACATCTCTCTGGGGAATTTCCCCAGACTGCCTCATGCTGCTCCAGTTAAGGGAGCATCAGAGGATCCATCCTGGGTGGCAAAATGTATCTGAGGGGCATTCCCACTGTCCTGCTCCATCTGCTGCCTGGCAGACAGAGCTCTGGGCAACCTGCTCTGGGCAGGAGACTGGTGACTGATGCAGAACCCAGTGCAAGGCTGGGCAGGCCCCTGCTGCTGCTGTGGGCAGGGTTAGGAGTGGTGCCCCCCTCACGCCTTGCTGGGTCTGCACCATGGAGGGCTCTGCCTCTCACCTCTCACAGCCTGTGCTCTACAGTATATACGGCAGCAGCCTAATGGAAATGTAACAAATCCGAAATCAGAAGCCAGACCTGGTTCTTTTTTTATTTTCTCCTTGAACACAAATTGAAAACATTCTTTGAAATGAGTTTTGTTATGAGAGTTACCTTGACATCGACCCAAAGACATGACTTCAATTTTCTCCTGTTTCTGGCATGATGCCTCTTTGATTTGACATGCATTATCATAAGATTTCCCATCGGAAGCACAAAGAGGATTGAAGTTGGTTTGAGAACAGTCAATGTTGCACACACACCTGAAAAGACACAGAAAGAAAAAAGAAGAGGCTAATTTGAGAAACTTTTTTCAAGACATCATAAATACATCTCGGAAATATAAATGTTTGTATTATCCTGATTGTACAATGCAAATTAACATAATGAAAATGGAAAGTTCTGTCAAGAGGTCATTTGTATTTCTCAATGGAAATGAGATGCAGGGAGAGGGAAGAGGAACATAAGAGCAAGCAAAAAGAAAGATATAAGAAGTGTGTTTTACATGGAAAACTGCACCACAGCATTACCACTTGTAATCTCCTGTAAAGCAAAGAGATATGCAGATAAAGCAAGCTGCTGAGCCCTCCTGCAAACTAAAGGAGCCACAAAATTCTCCTCTGTTGAGGTGTCCATTGTACGTAATACCATATAAATGTGGGTTTATATTGATTTATTATTTAGTTCTGAAAATAATTACAGCACCTAGAGGCACTCTGATTGTAACAGAAGATGTGATACTGAAGCCTCACTTCACTCCACGTGCCAAGACTGAGATTGGAGCAGGGATGTGACTGCACTCTGCCCTGGGCTGGTGGGATCTCCCCAGCTCCTGGACATAGAGAGGCTACTCATTTTTAAAGCCAGGAGAATGCTGTTTAAGGGAAGAATTTGAGCACAAGCACCTTCTGAAGCACTTGGATAACTCAGCAAGCAAAAAGCCATACGCAGGTGTTACCCAGGAAGGTCTCCTGACCTGGTGTCATGCTCTGTGCAGGGTGAAGGCTCCCATGTCCAAGAGCACAGTGTGGGAAAAGGCAGGCAGGCCAGTGGTGGCCCCATCCTCAGATTGCTTAGGGCCATCTCCAGAGACTCTAGAGCCCAGTTTGTGAGCTCCTGGGCTGCCTTGCGATGTGAACCAGAGCACAGGGAGGTATTCATTTCCAAAGTCTGCTCTGGATTGGAACTAAAGCACTAATGTGGACACATCCTGATCCCAGCAAGCCTCAACATTGCTTCTAAGATGGAGAAACCTAATTATTTCCAGTGACAGCAGGCTGTAGACTATTTTCTTTAGCTTTCTGCTATTTCATTATTATTAGCAATGTCAGACACCCTTGGGCATCGGCAGGGGAAAGACATGCTAATCTTCTGTTCCCCAACTCTGCCGTGTAACAGACAGCTCAGCCTCAGCAAACCCAACGTGATCTTGCTTGGGGACAAAGCCAGAGGTCTAACCTGGCAGCTGCTCCAGATCTTCTGAGCACATAATTGTGCTCATGCTGCTATCTAAACTCTTCCTGGCTCCTTCTGACATTAAGGCAAAGTAGTGCGATTGATGCTCTATCTGCAGCCCACTGGTTGTGCTGAACCTCGCAGTGCCAGCTCCACTGCTCTCCCTTTGGAAAGCTAAGTAATGGAAATGTCAACCCTCCAGCCTTGCTGCTTGATTTAAGAAAGCGTTTAAAAGTCAGTCTACCTCCCATTTGCAGCAGACATCTGGACACCTCTGACTACTGGAGGTGTAGAGGGATATACACAAAACTTTGGTGGAAAGAGGAAGAAGGGAATTAGAGAGTGTGGGTCAGATCTCTCCATCACTCCATTTGGCTTCTGGCCTCCAGGAATGTGCCCAGGGTGATGGAAAACACTAGAACCAGTAGCTGTCTTCTTCTGGAAGTTTTTTTTTTACACTGGGTAGGTCTACTTACCCCAAATGTTCAAAAGATACAGAAAACTTCAGTTCAAAAGAGGCCAGTGGTGAAAAGCTGTGGTTATAAATTAAATTACATGATTTCATAACTTAAAGAAAAGTGTCTAGCTCCCTGCCTGTAGCAATTTCCCCACACTGATAAACATACAGAATATAAGAAAAAAAAAGTGCATTTTGAAGAATCTTCTTATCAGCAGAATAAGAATGTTCTGCTCCACTGAAATATTAACCATCATCATTTCCTCCTGCAGCCATTTCCAGCTTCCCACCTTAGTCAAACTCACTTCATTAGGAAACATTTACTGCTCAAGCAATAGCAATTCTTTCCACGTAGCTCCACCATTTGCATTTCAGATGGGACACAATCAGCCATATGCTCCTTTTTTTGTAATAAACCAGCTAAGAAACAGCTTCATTCTCTACATTTTGCTACAGAAAAATGAGTGAAGGTTAATATATATTATGGTTCAAGTCAAGAGAAAATTAAGCCAATGGGAAAATTACAACAACAGGGTGCTCTTTAGGGGAAATCTCAGCAACTTTGGATGTAATTTCAAAAATACCTAGGGGATGCAGGAACCTATGCTCATAGTTAGACACTTTGGAGACGTATTTTTAGAGGTGTTTAAATGCTTAAAGATGCATGAAACACTTTGTGTGGGATTTTTGCTATCTCAGAGACCTATCTCCCACTGATTTCAAAGACTGCTTCAGAGCCCACTAGGTATTTATTTACATCTTCTGATACTTTCCAAAACACAAAGACCCAGAATTACTTTCCTGACCTCTTCTAGCAAAACTGAGAAGAGAACCAAGGTTTTTCTGTACCCCATTCTAAAATTTCAACTGTGACACCAGCCTTTCTTTCCAAGCAAACCTCTGCAGCAGCACCATGAAGAGGATGTGCCACGTGAGCACCATGAATCACATGCTGCTTGTGCTGGGGCCAGATCACTCTTGTGCCAGGGAGAGCAGAAAGGGACACTCCCAGGATGACACCAGATGCTCCAAAGCCTTATAGGATCTCCTGTGTGAAGCCTGATTTTCAGGGCCAGCTAGAGGGCTGCTGAAAAAACACCAAACTTGTCACCCTGATCTCCTTGCTGCAAGGATCTGTGCATCATCCACCCCTTGCACAGTTTTCAGCAGACAACTTCTAGCTTGCATCCACAGTTTATAACAGTTTATTACTGCTTTTGCACTTATATATTCAAATGCTAATTTAAGGCTGCACAATTAAGTCAACATCAAATATATGTCAGGAAGGGCGAAAGGTAGGATTGCATCAGGAAGATTAATGCGCCTGTGTTGCTGACTCTTTTTAATTTATAGTGCTCCTTTTATCAGGGAAAATGCTGGTATTCCAACACATTTTTTCAAACTGGAGGAAGCAACAGTCTGCCATTTGGACCATGCTGCCAAATTCCAGAAGGGCAAATTGCAGGGAAAGAGGTGAGGCATGTACTCCAGACGTGTGTGCCCAGGCAAATGCAGTCTCTGAGAATACCTCAGACCTAAAGTGGGATCCGCCAGTGAGGTAATAAATACATACTGAACAGCACTTAATGCATTTGATTGAATGAAAACCTGCAAAGGTGCCTTCGCTTCTTGAAGCATTACAAAACGCAAGAGTGGGACTCTCTTGTGGTAAACAAGAATCAAACTGTGACATCTCTGCTTGGCTCAGGGTGTATGGTAGGTGAGAGTACCAATGGTGTTATTTTCTGGGCACAGAGAGGACCTTCAGCTCTTATGGGACACAGAAGCCCCCTACCCTGAAGAGAGCCTCCCCCTAACAATTGTCATGCACACGGCTGGCAGCATCCATCCCACTGCCAAGGGTGTGTCCAATGGGCTGGCTGTCTGCCTGCAGCTTCCCAGTTCCTGAGCCACTCCAGTATGCCTCGAATTTTAAGTAATTTGATCATTTGACCATGTTATCATCCTGCATTTGAATTCTGATTATATTTCTATCAATAAATCTATTTGCTTTCTGTGTTCCTAAGTGTAGCACTGAAGAAAGCCTAGCAATAGAAAGGCTGAGTGTTCCTGGGGCTCAAGACACTGTGGGAAGGTCAATGAGGTCTCCTAGGGGGTCACAGAACGAAACTGTACCCACGAGCATACACAGAATACATGTGTAAGACTTAACCATGCCTTCTGCAGTCAGAAACGCAGCTTTAAAAGCCTCTGTGAGGAGGGAGAGCCCCCAAGATGTCAGCAGATACCCTGCAGCTCCTCTGAGAAAGGAAGAAATGCTGTTCCCACAGGCCCTTCGCATCTTCAAGCAATGGGCTCATATGTTAATTGATTAAAATTTGGGCTGCCACCATAAACAATCATTAAACAAGGCTCATTTTCTTATATCTTTTCTTCCAGGTCATTGTGATAGTCTCCAATGAATTCTTTTTCTTTTATATGCTTTATTTTATTCCCTTTCATTTCACATGATGATAATCCTGGCGGAGCTGAACATCCAGCAATCTGTGTGGTTACTTTGGTGATCATGGAAGCAAAAAACACCAAAGCAAATTAAAAAGACTGTTGAAGGGGCAAGCCTGGGCACCTCCTGAGGGGGTTTTGGGCTAACTCCCTATGGTGGATCTTGCAACACTGCCTGATGACGTTGCTGGACCCTGTCATGAGAATGTCACACCCAGGATGAACCAGAAAGTGTCTGCAGGCAGAGGTGCAGCTCTGCAGATAAGATGCAGGAGAGACCCAGGAGGGTGCCTGGGGAAGAGCTGGCAGAGCTGAGCTTAGCCTGAGGCCAGTGAGATGCTGACAGGCACCTCTTTGTGCCTCACTACCGACTTGTGGGGTGTGTGTTGCTGCATTCTGGTCTGCGAGCTTTGGGAGCTTCTGTCAAGGCAGGAACTGCAAAGAGGGTGCTCAGCAGCACAAAGGAACCCATGGGCATTTTGGGATTTCACCTGCTTATCATGCTTCTTCCATCCCTAGGGAAATGAGAGAAGAGCAGAAAGAACTCCTTTCCAGCCTGGATCCTGATCATGAAGAAATGCTGCCCAGCCTTCTGTCTGGTCTATGTGCCAGCACTGATGGTGATGTGCTGCACCAGGCTGCTTGGCCAAGCCAAGCAGCCAACTTGGCTTTCTGTTGAATCAGTCTCCACAAAAATTAATGGGGTCAATAAACCAGGCATGGGTGAGTGCACAGTCTCCTAATGCCCCACACTTCTGCAAATAACATATGGTAGTATTTTCTGGGCACAGAGAGTATCTTTCCCTGCAGAGAGCAAGCTACTGAAGAGAGGATTCATGGCTATGAAGAACTGTCCCTGGAAGGAGGAACTGCATTTTAGGGAGGAGTCTCCATAAAATGAGAGAATGGTTCCTTGCCCATGAAGGGTAGGAGAATCCTGTAATTCTATTTCCTTAGTTCATGAATAGAATATAATCATTACTGACAAAGCCGTGACTAAAAGAAACACACTCCATGCTTTATCGTTACTCTTAAGACAACTATTCAGTCTTTGTTTCCAACAATGTATTACTGAAAAATAATTAAAAAAAAATTACTATGCAATATCTGCACGTAGCATGAGGAAGGTTTCCTATGTAGCTCTGATGGGAAGCAAGGGGGATAAATGAGACAATGCTTCCAAAAGAGTGGTTTTACTGGGAACAGGTGCAGGCACATTTCTGTCAGAGCGAGATGGCAATGGCAGTTCTTCCCCATTCAGCATCTTTTCATTAGCCCTCTGCTGTTTGGAAAGCTTAGAGCATTATTGGTACTACCTCTGTTTATTAAAGATTCATATTCAGACTTTGCTGGCCATGGGTCATTTGTTTTTTGGAACCAGAGCAACAGAAAATTGTGCCTGAGATATCTGAAAGAGAAGTAGTTAATGAAATGACTAATGTCTTTAGCCAAGTGTCTAGTTGATTACAGGGTCCAAACAGCAGAACAGTAATAAATCTGCCACAAAGAGAATTGTCAGTCAAGAAAAAAGGCATAAAAACAAAGAGACAGGGAGTCAAGAGCTAAAAATGTGAAAATGCAAATCTAGTGTTATTTTTACTAGTCAGAGCTCTGATATTTGAGTGCGTATGCTAATTCGGTCAAGTGTGAGATCCAACCATGTCTCAGAGAGCACTATTTTACAGGGAAGGTGAAGTTCCATTCTGCAATAATTTTGAATGTTATATATTTTCTCCAGGCAAAAAAAAANAAAAAAAAAAAAAAAAAAAAAAAAAAAAAAAAAAAAAAAAAAAAAAAAAGGAAAAAAAAAAAAAACCCCAAAAACATTTTGCAGAAAAAAAAAAAAAAAAAAGAAAAAAGAAAAAGCCCAAAGCCTTTCCTTTGCCACAAAACAGTGTATAAACAAAAACACAGTTGTTGTACATTTATGGTATTTCCACCAGAGACATTTCTTATCTTCCTCTACTCTGACTAGAAAATGGTGATCAGAAACTCAAATTTCTGGATGTCAGCACAGACCTCTCCAAGCCCCCTGCCCCTCCAAGTGGCACATTAAATACCCATTTAAAGCAAACCTGGCAGTATATGCCTGCATAAAGAGCCTGGCAATCAGTCCCAAATGCCTTCTCTATCATTTGGATTCCTGCAAGGTTTTTCTTTCTGGTACACAGGGCATCTTTGTTGACATTACCAGCAGGCAAGCTGAAATGAAGCCAGGCTTAACATTACGCCTCGACACTGGAACAAGCATTGTAGCACGGTTCAGCCGCGTGTCAGGAGGCTGCTGGGAGCTCTCATTTACCCAGGCAGCTTTGAGGGTGTTTAATGTCCCAACACAACATCATGCAGAGATATTTGAATGAGCTCTAGGCAGGGACTGGGCAAGGTGAACCTCTGGGAGCTTAGACAGCTTGCTCAGACCAGCCTTGCTCAGACACAGCCTGTAATAGCCCTTCACTGGGGAGCTGTGACAGGTCACCTCTGTACCCACCTCAGCACATCACCCACCCACAAAGCCACCTGCACACACAGGCAGCAAAACTAGATTGCTCCAGGCAGCTTGGACACACCTTTGTTTTGATGTGAGTGTCAAAAGGACCACATAAATCCGAGCTTCTGCCTCTGACCCTCAGCCCATCCCCAAGCACACCACTGAGCTTTACAGTGATCTTAGACAGACCTACAGCACCAATGGCCTGGCACCATTACACCCCTTTAACAGAGAGGCAAAGTCCTGACACACTCCATGCAGAGTCACCAGGGACTTTGGGCAGTCTGGCCAAACTCAGGTACCCCACAGTGGTCTCTGCAGCATGTGGAGCACAGCCCAAGAGGATGGCACCCAAAACTGCCTGGCATCATTGCCTGGTTTGGCATGCACTGAATATCATATACGCTGACATATATCTATATAACATCAATTCAGAATGCACACTGGCACAGAGTCTTTTACACTTTCTGTGAATCATACCCTATAACCTGTCGGTACTGAAATCCTATCACTGCACTCTTAGGAACATCATTAAGAGGTTTAAAGAATAGAGATTCTGCGTGTCTCCTTCAAAACAAATTTTGCTGTAATTTTTGAGGTTGATGCAAAACTTAAGCTGCAGTGCAGAACAATAAACAATACATATTTTATAATGACAGCACAAAAATAGCACGCAGTATTTCTTTCCTGGGCCTGCTAGTGCTTCTCTTCTGTTTAAGATCACAAGAGAAGAAAAGCACGGCTTATTTTGAGTGCCTTCCATTCAATGTTTGTTATTTACTTATTTATTTATCTAATTTATTTTTCCTTTTTGTCCTTCGCAGCCCTGCTATGGCACTAAGGGCTTTAGAGTGCCTATTTTGCATGGTGGCTTCCCTGGGATATTTTACCTATTTCAACTGTTCAAATGTTTATCTTCACCAGGAGTAAAAGGAAAAAAGCTTGATTCCCTCAGGGAGATGCAATGTTTCTGCATGGAATTTCAACAGCATCCTGCTATTCAAACAATTAGAAATCACAGAGACCATGCACTGAATTATCAGCATACTGCATGGAAATTTTTATTATTATGTGGTGCGTAATGAAAATGATTTGAAGGAGCCCAAAGCATCATAACAGAAGGAAGCACTGAATAATCAGGTAATTTTTTTTTTTTAATAGCAGGAGCCCAAAATATTGTTTACTGGACATATGTCAAGCTAAAATGCACTAAAGTGGTGAATATATTTACTGACGGCCTTCCTTGCATACCAAATGCAACACAGTCTGGGCATGTAGCTGGAGACAGAGCCAGGAGCTTGGGCTACAGCTGCCACACTGCTGCTGCTGCACAGCAGGGACGGGCTGGCAGTGCTTAAAAACACACAGGGATTTTTCAGGGCATGCTTCGCATGGCAGCTCATGGAGGATGTTCCAAAACCATGAGCTGCTCCTGAGGACACCTTGCTGTACAGCTGCGAGGAGAGTCCCTGGGCACTGGCTGCTTCCCAGAGCCCAGTGAAGAAGTTCCTCCAGTTTTCAAGAAGTCATCCTGGAGACTGCAGGATGAAAAAATCATGAAAAAATCTTTAATCTGCAGTGCAATACACTGCAACTTGAGTCCTAATTCCTTGTTAATTTTTGGCCTGTATGATTTTTTAGTAAATTTTTGACAAAAAACATTACGAACTTTGCTTTCTTTTTACAATTCAAAGCACCAATCATAGTATGACCTTCACCTGGCTTCCCAATGCCTCTGGTGCACTCAACACTACATTGAATTGTGTGGTAACAACTGTAGGGCAAATAAAATTTTTTTTTTTTTTTTTTTTTTTTTTTTTCCCCTTCTAAATATCATCCTTATTTAAAAGATACTAAGTTGTATAAAGCAATCTTTGCTACACTGGATGCTTTAAAGCCAAACAGAGAATCACGAGGCTGATGACTGGGTTTGAAGAGTCATGGAAAAGCCCTCATGCTAACTGTGTGACCACAGAAGAAAATTCTAAGGCTGTGCACATGGCAATTCAAGTGTCTGCAGGTATCTGATGTGTAAAGTTTATTTAGAACTGTTGGAATAAAATAAATGCCTTTCTGTGGATTGCCTACCCCTGGTGTCCTTCATATCTCTGTGGTCTATGCTCATGCAAAGCTTTGCTGACTCTTTCTCTCTCTCTAAGCATTTGAGGCTGTCCTCATGAATGGTTTATTGCTGTGTACCTCAGACAGTTGATACTGTTCACTCCAATCTTGAAGCCAGCAGAATAATGAAAATTATTTCCACAAATCCCACAGTTTTACCCTGGACTGAACAACCAGTGGGAATATTGCAATATACCGTGGGGAGCATGGGACACTATCTAGATGCAGGTCCTGGCATGGGCCTTGCCATGCAGGAAGGATCCATCTGCTCACAAAGAACTGTAGGTCTGTCCGGGATCAACTGCAAATTTCTGCTAAAACATTTACTAACACTAGAAGTTTCTTTTGAAAGTGGAAAGTGGACTCTGATTTATCAGTGAAAGTAAAGGGACGATGGCCTTTTGGCTAGCAGACACCACTGTGCTGCCAGCCCCATCCATTGCTGCACATAAGCCATCCACTGCTGGTGGGGAAGTGGGGACCTCACTAAAATTAGTGAAAACTATGGCAAAGGAATTTCTCAATGTGAAGTCTGCCTCCACACACGCAAGCCCAGAACAGCTCTCCCCAGAAACCCCTCTGTGTCCTTAAACACCACTTCCTCAGAGATTCACAGAATACTCTGAGGTGAAACAGACCCACAAGGATCATCTTAAGGAAATGGCCAGTGCAGAGGTTGGACACACAACCTTGGTGTTATTAGCACTACACTCGAACCAGGGGTACCTGCCTGAGGCAGCACCATCTGAACTGGCCACATATTCCAGGATACCCAGCTTGGTCAGCTGTCTTCAACTACAAAACAAAATCCAGTCTGCTATTCAATGCAATTTTTGGAGGATACTTCCAGGCTTTCCTTCAGGCATTGTTTGTACCTCCTGCACAGGCAGAAATAAGGCAGGATAACCTCATGTTATTCTGCCCAGCAGTGAAATGAGATCTCAGCCCACAGGTGTGAGCCTGGGACCCAAACAAACCACTGCATTTGTAAGGAGGGTGCAGTAGTATCCCTCTTTTTCTCAGAGCATTCAGGTCTGTAGGTAAAAGCTGCTGTACGAAACCAGGCATTCCTGCTGGCTAGGGATCTGCCTCTTCTCTTGCTGCCTCGTGATGACCACGGTAGCTGGCTGCTTTTGGGACCAAGCCCCAAAGGACAGTACTGCTGCTAGGGAAAGGAAGACAGATGAATGACTGCAATGTGCCATCTCAAGGACACGTTCTTGCCAGCAAACTAAAGGGATGTGAGTAACCTTCTTCAGGGCTGGCACACAGACCAGTGGAATCCACCTGTAGCTCCTTGCAAGGTGCAAATGCTGGGCACTGGCCAAGACAGGTGTCCCTGGGGCACCCGTGCTGTTACACAGGGGAGAGCTCCGTTACAAAATGGGCAGGCTGAGACATAGCAATTAAATCTGTACGTCTGGGGACATCTCACACAGTCTTTTAGCTGTAGCCTACACGTGGGAAGGGACTTGGGCAGGACATGGGCTCTGTGAGGAAGGGACACCTGCCACTCTGCAGGGGCTGTGAGAGCTGAGGTCAGCCCTGTGCGTCAGCTCCTACTGAGTTTTCCTCAGGCTCATATTTAATGCATGGGATATATTTTTAATGTTTTAGATGTGTGAACAAACCGTGGCCTTGATGTTCCTACATGGGTGTGTGAAGGAGTCTCTAACCTTCTGCAATGGATGCAGTTTCTATTTTTTTTTAGTTAATATAAAGTGGGCTGGAAGAGATGAAGCATTCTGTTAAGACATTTGATAATAAATTGGTAAGTGCTTTCCCAGTGTTTTATATAGTTATTCTCTCTGCTGATCTATTTAGCCAACACATGTAATTCTGAGCTACAAAGTTGTATTCCTGCTTTCATAAACATACTTACATAAAACTCAATAGCAACACAGTCTATTTATTGCTAAAATGCTAGTAGGAAATTGGAAAAGGTATAAATACAATTCATTGCTGGTGATCTCCTGCCCCCTGAAGGCACTGTAAGGCTCCAAATCTTGCTCAGTTCACAGCATCATAAAACCGAAGCAATAAATGTCACTCCGTTCCTGATTGCGCATTAGGCCAATCGGCTTTTTACTGCGACTAAATAGACCGTCAGGAAGGCACCGCTCGCTTCACTGCTGGGGGATGACTTTTCCTAAATGGGGGGCCAGGAAGGGAGGAAAGCTTACTTTTAAATAACGAGGCGAAGAGAGAACAGGGGAAAAAGAAAGGTGCAAAAACATGCCACTCCGCGAGGCCTTTGCACTTGCTCTTTCATGCTGTAATGCCTCGATGTACGCAGACAATTATGTGTCAATGCACATTAATATCTGATGTGCATTACCATATTATCATCCCTTATGTGCACTTTCACAGCCTGGTGAGCCCAGGCTCTTCCAGCCATGGGGTTACACAACCAGTGTCACCGTGGGGGTACAAACCAAGCCTTGCACAGCCCTGGGGAGCACCCACGCACAGCACTGCCCTTGCAGGGCCCAAAGGGACCCTCCCATATTCCTCCCACAAAGCAGCAGGAGCTGGGTGATCTTTACAACAACCTGTATTACAGCAGGAGAACAAAACAGACTTCCAAAGCCATTCCTCCCAATGCAAATAAAGGCATGGGCTCAGAAGGCTGGGACACTTTCCTGCCCAGGACTGAAAACCACAATCATAGCTAGTGGCAGGAGTAAACAAAAAACCCAAACCCTTGGTTCATTTGCTCCCCTGTTGACTTGGGCACATGAAATGGTAGCTCTCCACCGCGCTGTCACGTGTATATGTTGTACCCAGCCACTTCTGAAAAGAAAGAGGGATGCTGTTGCTGCCCGACACAGTGCTGAGCCACACACGTGCACCCTTGTAACAGGTACAGGTCAGTGTTAATGCAGTCCCACAGCCACAGCACCTTGATGTTGCTACCCCACATCCTCCAGCTGCTGCTGCCACATAAACCTTTAATTCACCTGCTCACGCTGGGTGAGCCATTTCAGCCTCCAAGCCAGGCAGACAGAAGGCAGGAGAGGACAACCTCCCTTCCACCCTTGGGTAGTGTCCCCAAAACTGTCCCTGAGCCCCTGAATGTGGGCAGCCACTGCAGCTCCTCCCCACTCTTAAGCAAACAGCCAACTGGATTCATTGCAAGTCAGCTTTACATTTCCTCCCTGCTTCCACAGTCCTCCATCCCTGCAGCCTTCTCTGCCATGACCACCCATCCCTCCATGCCTCCCAACCACACACATACACAGGCATCTTGGCCATGGAAAACTAACAGGAAAATTGGTCTGTGCTGAGCCACACTTTTAAAATTATTGCAGCTTTCTCCCCCCAACTCTAATGTTGACAGACTAATTGCAAAAACAAATGATGACTTTGTGTCTTACAAGCCTTTCTTTTGAGTTTCAGAAGAATTTGTGTCTTGCTCCTACAAGAGCATGGCATGGTAAGACATGAAAATCCCCCAAAATCTCAGAAATTATTTTTGGCTTTTCACAAATCAGTATTTCCTCTGAAGCAATTGAAGCAGTCAGTAAGGCAAATTCTCCTTTTATCATTACAATTTCCAAGTTATTCCTTTGGACAGTAAGACTGACAGAGCATTCACTTTCCAACTGAGTTTGTTCTCCCTTCTACCAGCAAAAGGCTCCACATGCTACTGAGAAGTTGCTACATAGTTATCAAACTGGGGAGAACTTTTGTTTCACTGAAGTCAGTGGGATAACTTTCATTGACTTCCCTAAGTTGGAAGTTCACCTTCTGAACTGCAAACCAAGTTTGGGTGAGCATCTGAAAAGAGAAGCACAAAGAAAAAAAAATCTATAAGCTTTACGACTGTGTAGAGTATTATTCCCTGGACACACAGCAGGTTTTGCTGTAATTGCAAAAGATAAAAAATGCCTTTTTTATTACAAAACCAAATGTTAAAGTTTCTAGTTTTTGGATAAGAGATGGATGTATCGTATAGCATCCTTAAAAACCTGCTTGGGTGAGTAGTTCAGATGGAATACAATGTGGGTTTGCATTTATCTGAGAACATTTAGAGCCATGATATATAGTCTACATGACAGACTTCCTCGATGTATTGAGAAAATATAGCCAATTTCTTTGTGTAGGCAGAATTATTTACCAGAGTGTTCCAAAGTGTATTGGTAATAAAACACTATGAAGCATGAGTAACTCCAGACAATCTTGGCTTATATTAAAACAAGTTGTTCGGTTTTTTTAAAGAATGTTATTAAGAAAATAAATCCTGAGAATCTGGAAAGGCAGGACTTACTCAAATGAACGTAAGCCTCTGAAGGATTGTGTTGACTCAACGGATAGAAAGGTCAAATTCTCCCAACCATCATCCTAAAGGAGTTGGGAATCAGTCTCACTTCAAAATTAAATAGGCTATTTTGGAACAGGACGAAGGATGCCGAGATGGTAAAGTGATTCTGTGAAACTCATCTGACTGGGAAAAATGGCTGGTTTTAACTAAACCCAAATAATACATATATAGAGTAAAACGATTTCACCAGATGGCCAAACAAGCCATCATTTTTCCAAGCATTAACTTCTCACCAGGCCACTAGTAGTGGAATCAGTTTTGAAACCCAAGGTGCTCATTCCCCCTCATCCTCCTCTGGAGACTTGGACCATAAGCTTTCCTTGGAGCTGCTGAAGATAAAACCAACTGCTTTTTCCACACCTTTTCTGGCTCCTTCTGCAGACTCCTTCTGAGAAAGAGGAAAACCACCTGTTTTTGGCTTGATTTAGGGTCTTTTCGAAGTCTGTGGGGATCTTTGCCTGTTTATGGTTGGCTATGAAGTCACTTTTACACCTGGGCTAGTTTAGGTTGAAACTGCCCTCTGACGGAGTTCTACATTATCTCAGCAGCTTGCCAGAGAGAAACCTGACAGGAACCATGGCATCCATGCCATGCTTACCTGGGAACCTTATTTTCTGACCCTAACATGATATCTAGACACTGGTTTCTAATGAGCCAATTCTTTCACCTAAGCTGAAATGTTGTTCTTGTTTGTGCTGGGGACAGCAATTCAAGCTACAATTTTGTATTTTGCTAGTTTTCCCACTTTTGTGTCTGTTCATGTGGCATTTTTTCCCCAAGTCCCAAATGAAGAAACATGGCTGAGTTCTCCAGCTCTCACAGTCCAGGCAGCAGGATCTGGCTGACTAGCCTCCTATGAAAGCCTCCAACCTGGCCCTTTCTCAGAGCAGGCTTCGTAATTATAACATACAGATGGGCAGGCATCATCTTGCTTTTTCTAATATTCCTCATGTTTCGTCTTTCATTGCAAATGCTTCATTGACTAATTTCCAGTTGCTTAGGCTACATTTTTTCCAGTATTGCTGCCTCTTAACCCACTGAACGGTGTCTCTACACTTACCTCAACATGGCATCTCAACAGTTTCCCTGGAAGTCAACTGCTTTCCTTTTACTTCAAAATCTTTTAACCACAGAACATGCACCAAATGAAACATTACCAGGCAATGGAGACAGAAGTGGGCTAATTTCTGGGCAGGCACGGGAGGTAGCTCTGCTATCAGGCTGGGGCTAAGTGACATGGGTGTGAGAGGGTGCAACCTGCTTGCTCATCTGCTGCTGTGCAATGCAGAGATTGTGCTCCAGTGCCTTTACTTCCCTCTGCAAACCCTTGCCTGGACTCTCATTAGACATGACTACTAAGCTCCATGTGAAGATTTATGCAGCAGCAGCTTTACTTCATGCCTTAGGTATGGCCTCAGGTTAAGCAGAAATTTAAGTTTTTGCAGAATTGTGTATTTTTAATGATTTGATTCCACGTTCCTGTGCTTATCTGAGCACAAGTCCAACATGTATGTGTGTTATGCCTAGCTGTGAACAAAGATCTACTTTTTCACTACAAGAGAACAAAAAGCAGCAGAAAAGAGCAATATATCTACTGTATAATGCCTGGGACATTGCAGATGTTAAAGCAGCTCGTTGTTTCTGCATCTGGAACAAGTAGGTCACACATAGTTATTATACACACTGCTGAACACGAAGCAGCCAATACCCCTGTAATGTATGTGAGACTTCAAACTACCTTTTAGTACTTTACAGCAGTACAGCATCTTGTTTGCAAATGCTCTGCTTGACAGCAACTGATGGAAGGGGTAAGGGAACCAAAGCTGACTGACCTAATTGCTGTGTGGATCGAGAAGCCGGCAAAATCATTAGTTTCTTTTATATGTTTTCTTTCTATACTATAATAAAGATAAATATTGATTGCTGGGGCCGTATTGATTGCAGGGGTCGCTGCAGATGGCAGCTGCATGATTTGCACAGATATCTCCCCTGTACAGAGCCACTTATTTGCATGAGAATGCGGTTTCACCCTCCTCATGTGCTTCCGACTATTTGCTTGCCTTACAGGAGCATTTACCCAAACTCAATGTACCAGTGATTAGCAGTAAAATATGAAACGAGAGTTAATCTGTGTAATACCTTTTGTGTATGTGCCTGTCTCCTGTGGGTAAGTGGAGTTTATTGTCCCAGCCCTGTGGACAGAGGCACAGGACACAGGGACCTGCTGTGATTATGCTGCAGTGTCAGCGCCTCACCCGGGAATGCCACTCAGGAATGCCACTCAGGAATGCCACCCAGCCACACAGCACACCTGGGACCAGTCTTCCTTCCTTCCCCACTGACCCACACACTGAACAAGCCCAGCTCCTTCCTCCAGGCCTGGATGCCTCCCTCCCAGCTCCCAGCTTGGGGTCATCAGTGACCCTGAAGACTGGCTTCAAGCATCTCCTGAGCTGAACCGGCCAAGTGGGATCCTTGTCCACTTGCAAGGAATGGGAAAGGCTCCTCCATTGTGGGCCAGGCTTGTGAGGAGGGAAGAAAGTTTCCTACCACGAGCACAGTGCCTATTGCAGAGCACGATACGCCACTCCCAGCCAAGGAGAAGTCCTCGGGGTGAGTGGGACCAAGCTGCAGGGAGCAGCAGGGATATTTACGCACCTTTTTATCACTGGTGCAAACCCTTGAGTGGCCTGTTTCAGGGTTAGGCACCACCTGCCAGGGAACTGCTGCCTCTCCTCCACCTGCAGCCTCCAGCAGGGAGGAAGGGGCAGGCAGAAGAGCACTCTGGAGGAGGCCTCCTCACCTCCTTGGACACTGCCAGGCTGTAGGGGAAGCTGTCTCTGAGCACACCCCGCACCGCTGTGTGTCCGCCTTCCAGCTAGCCACCTGCATCTTACTGTGGGCAGTGCTGCATTTCCACACTGCTACTGCCTGACCTGCTGATATTGGAATTCAAAGGGAAAGTATGCATATTTAACCCCAATTCATCACTTTGATTTTGATTAACTTTGCAAGTCAGAGGTTTGCAGGCTTTAATCTTAAGAAAACACTCCTGTCCTCTCTACTGTCAGCATTTTCCAACTGGAAATTCAAGCAAAGGATCTTTCTTATTATTTATCTCCTTCCACTTTGGACATATTGGTGGGCCTCTGAAACAGCTGCCCAGTATTTGTCCAAACCATGGCTTGTCCAGTGTAGGGAGTGCTCTTATTTCCTCAGTGGCCCATAAAAAGGAGATTAATGCTGGAACTCAGGTTCCTGATGAGGTTCTGCACTGACACTAATCTACTCCAGCAGAGACCAGGCACTTCATTTGGTGAGCACTATTTATGCATACTGAGTGTTTCATAGATGCCTTTTGGAAGATCTGAGCAATACACCACAGTTCAAAACGTTACCTTCAAACCTTCATCCTTCAATTCCTTTTAAGTGTATCTCTCGGGGTGTTATGTTGAGTAGCCCTGTCTTACAAAATCAATTATTCCTTAGCCAGCTCAGAAATAAAACCCAAAGCAAGCAACACCAAATGTCTGATTTACCAATAGATTGCAACCCCGTGCTAAAGAGCGTAGCCACTGCCCCGCTTTAAATATTCAGGAAGCCCACTGGTGCAAAATGCATTAAAGGTGGTAATAATGCCAGTAATACATGATCCTCTCAGTGACAAGAAGCTTTCACATATTAAAGCAGCAAGATGTTAAAGACTTTCAAGTGAACAGTCTTTGTTTTTAACTTAGAGAAAGAGATTCACTAATGGCATGCCAAATTGCATTCACTCTCATGATACTTGACTGCAGAATAGGATAATAACACATGTGCTTCTGCATGCCATGGAAAACCTGTTATTACAGAGGTTTCTTTCCTGCCTTTTCTCTGTACTTTCCAGAAAACATTCACGAAAATCTTACCCCTTCAAGTAATCTTCTGTGTGCCAACCCCCCATTAGAATCCCAGGAGTCTAGCCATTAACAGATTGGTTTCACGCAAATAAAAAGATTTAAAAATAATGATGACACTGAACAATAGCACAATTTAGATGAGTGACAACTGGCAATGAATAACCAAAAAAAAAAAAAAAAGACAAAAAGAGTTAAACTGGAGATAACGGTCTGCAAAATATAGACTGTGACAACGCAGAAGAATGTCAACTGTCACTTAAAATCACCAGCAGCCCAACCACATCTGCTATCACACCTGTGCTCTCCTTTCTGATCTACTCTGGCACCCTAGAAATAGCAGGCAGACAGCCAGCCTTGCATCTCCAGCTCTCTGAAGTCTGGCTCTGCTACCAGCCTGCACTCCTCTTACCTGGATAGGATCAGGCACTGACCCTGCACTCTCAAACTGTTCCTGACTGATAGGGACCTGCTGCTGGTGCTGGGATTGACATCCTGTAAAAACAGGTGCCGGGACCACCAGGAACTGCTGACCCCGTTTGGATTTTACAAACCTCATCAGTCAGGTGAGAGAGCTGAAGGAGCCCTGCTTACATCTGATACTTGATACACATAAAAACAGTGACCTGTGGGAAGACAAGACCGAGATAGTACTGGAGGCAATCTTGCCTCCGATACATTACAGCTGTGTTAATTACTCAAGAGTGGGAACAGCCTTGCCCTCACAGCCACCGGTGTGATAAAAGACTGAGCTAGATAGTCAAGAGCCAGTTGTAGCCAGTTGGAGTCTGGTGGCCGTGCTGGGAGGAGGCAGGGAAGGAGGAAGCCAAGCTGTTAACATTGCAGAGCTGCCTGTGAGAGCAGAGAGAGAAAGAGCTAGAGCTGCCCTTGGGAGAGTACATAGGAAAAGGTCATACCTTTTCCTATGTACTCAGAGACTTTTAAATAATGAGCTGGTGGTGCTTGAAGCCTTCTGAAGTTTTACTGAAGCACTCTGTGTCTTGTGGCTGGCCCAACTGCGGCAGTGAACAAACAATAAATTGGCATTTCTTGGCAAGGGGAACGGGGCAATGTGTGCCTCTGGTGCCAAACATGAAAATTCAATTAACGTTTATTTAAAAGAGGGCTCTACAACCTCCATCCAGAGTGTGCACTTTTATTCTAGAAATAAAAATAATGAGAAGCTGACAGTCAGAAGGCTCATTGTTTACGAAGATGCTTATCCAAGACTAATCAGGGGGCAAGGAGAATAGAGCTCTGTTATGGCATACGAAGTCACTTCCTTCAAAGCAGACCTTTCACAGGCTTTACATGGGGTTTGGGTTTTTGGATGGGAACTGGCTTTCCAGCCTCCTAATAGTTTGTCTGGGAATATCTTCCCAGCTTCCCTTCCCTGCCTCCTGCCCCCAGAAGCACCTTCCCCTGCAGAAAGAGTGCCTGTCAATAAAGATGGAGCACCTCAGCTCCTGCCATCATTATGCTGCTCTGTGAAAGCCACATTGTTTCAAAGGGGAGGAATTAGATTGTGCAAAAGCTGCAGTGGGAACACTGGAGTAAGTTGGATCAGGCAGTTTTATGAAGCTATTTCTGGAAAAAATAAACACTGCTACTCAGTGCTTATGATTAATAATGTTATCTTGTAGCTAATTTTATTCCTTGCCCCTCTCTTCTCCTGCCTTCCAATTTGGAAGCGCACTTAATTATGAAAACATGAGCACTAGACTGTGAATTTTGATATATTAATTTCACTATGGTTTTGTTTCTATGCTGCGCCACCAAAACTCTCAAGGACAACCAGTCAAGGAGACAATGAAAATCATAACACCTGGGGTAATTTTCTTAAGCAAAGTCAACATTAGGCAATTTCTTACTCACAAATTTCAATACATTACTGAAACCTATAACCATGATGCACCTTGTTCCTGTTTTTCAACAGCACAATTTCCTTTGATGACTGAAGCCAGAGGACTCAGTGGTTGGTGTGCTCAGGGTTTTTTTAATGACTAGAACCAGAGATTGCTGATTACTAAGAGGCTGGCAAGACAAAACCAAAATGAGCACAAATGGATAACCATGATCATATTCCTGAGCTTCTTCACTGAACAGCAGAACTGTTCCTAATTTCATGCCTGAGGAAGGGTGCATGGATGCCTTGCCTGCGTGGGGTCAGCTCCCCAACACTGGGCCCAGCTATCCTGTTCACTATTAATTTATTGACTCCTCTGCTCCATTCTGATTCTCCACACTAGAGCTCTGGCATCATTGCTTTACTGACACTTCACTGCCTAGTTTGCACATCCATTCTTTAGCCCACAGCTCCAGAAGCACCATCCAGACAACAGCTCTGACATTTGCATGGCTGTTGTCTCTCTAAATCTGTTTTAGTTACTTAGAGAGAAACATGAGGCATGGCATTAGGGCAGTATTAGAAATCTAGCTCTGTGAATAGTGACCTTTTTGATCTATTGGCTGCTCCAAAATCACAATGAAATGATTAGCTCAGAGTTGGCTTAATGTAAATTTGCATACATCCTAGGCAAAATGAAAAATGAAAGTCTGAGTTGATAGAATCATTTCCCTTCAGCTTATGTAATTAAGGTTTAAAATAAAAAAAAAAATCTCAATTATTTTGGAACCCCTTTTAAAAAATAAAAATTAAAACAATTTCTATTGAGAAAATGTCTAAATGTACACTCTCATTTTTTCAAGCGATTGAGAGCAAGGTTTTCAACTCCAGCAAACTAGGAAAAAGTGAGATAGATTTCCCAGCCTTTCTAATGCCACACATGAATTAACATGATGATAATACTAATGATACTTTTTAACTGGAAAAGCTTTAGGTCAATTATTTTTCCCAGTTCTATTTTTAGTGAACTATGAAGCTGTAAAACCCCACATGGAGTAACAGAAGTTATAATGGCAACAAAATGGATAACTATGTTTCTAAACTTGCTCTAAATTGTGCATGTTCCAAAATTATAAACCAGAGTGTTTTATACATTTTTTCAGAGTAATAACCACCTCAGTCACTTTGAGATGAATCTCTGGGTGCAGAAAATTGAGTATCTAACATTTGTAATGCTTTCCAAACCACAGTACCTTTAAATAATACAACATTCATTAAAATAGAGGAGTAGAGCAAATTACTGTACCAAACATCCTCTGCATCTTCATCGCACTCTGCCCCAAACTGGCAAATGTCACAGGTTGATGTCTCTTTTTGATTGGTTTCACCTGAGCCTTCATTGACTGTTTGATGGAAAGCAGAAGAACACACATTAGTAAAGACAGCACAGTAGCAAAGCACTTCTCTCTCTATAAAAATCTATTCCCTGCATCAGCTTAATGTGCTGCTTACAAAGCCAACAGCTGGCCAACAGTGTTCTTGAGCGGGCCAACACAGAGACTTCCATGCTGGCCTGTGATAAATCCTCTCAATTACAGAGTTAAAAGGAAAACCAGAGAAAAACCCTTCCTTTCCCCTCTCCCCTTAAACAATGACCCCTTCAAGCTGCAGCCCAGGAAGGCTGTGCCCCCACTGAACCTTACTGCTGTGTTCCCTGGGAAAATAATGGAGTGGCATTGATAGCATCACATGCTGCCTTGTGTCCTTTACCCGTGAAGGCCTTAAGATGGCCCCAAGGGGATGCTTTCCTCGAAAATGTGTTGAAATTACATGCTGTGTGGTGCAATCTAGTCCACTCCAAAGGCAAAACATTTTTCTCTGTGGAAGCACAGCTATGAGCCCCAAGGACTAGTTATCTCTGGCAGGGAAGACTTAGTGCTGTCCAGAGGAGAGGACAATCTCCAGCATAGGTTAAATTTGAAACCAGGGGAAAGTCAATGCTGATGTCTGCAATTTGTGTAAGGTTTGTGCCTGGCCTCTAAGTCAAACACAAGAAGGGACTAAAGGGAAAATAAAAATATGTGTGTAAGAGGACTGTGAAAAAATAGTGACGGCTGAGTACTGAAAGACAGAAAGAGACCACTAAGGTAGGCACCAAGAAGAAGGTGTGTTAAAAGATCCAAAAGAAACATTATCTGTGTTTCTACTGAAGTGTATAAACACCCTTTCACATCTTTTGAAAGACTCCTCTCTCTAGCAAGACGGTGTACCTAGTGATATCCTTCTTCCAGTGGCAGAGTTATTAAACCAACGCAGACTTTAAGCATCAATCAGCTCTGACTGATGTTGCTATCTGCACAAGCAGCCTCTGCAATGTCATCTCTCCTGCATTGGGAGTCAGCACTGTGGTGTTGCACACCTGGGTGTAACCCACCAAAGCTGATGGACGTGTTGGAGTGTGTAGGTAGCCTCAGTGACATCCACTGGACAAATCATCTGCCTGATGTACATCCTGGTTGTTACCAGAGCCTTTTGTGTCAGAGCACTCTGACTTTGAGTAAGCTGTTTTTGTTATGCTTTCAGCTGTTTGAGGAGAAAGGGCTTTTGTCACTAGAAGAGCAAGTGCCTGCTTTTCAACAAACTTGCTTCCCTATCCTGGGCAAGTTATATAACCTCTGCCATGCCTCCCACTATGTGATAATAGGAATAATATAATTTCCTCCGAACACAGAATGTGGAAACAAGTATATTAAAACATTCTGATATGCTTAGATACTATAGTGATAGAAATTGCAGAAATACCAAAAGTAGATGAGTTATCTAAAATGATTTTTTCCTCAGCCTTAATATAGTCAAAGGAAGTGTTGGTATTTTTAGGTATGGACTATGCTGCATTAATTTCTTATCAGTCATGCTTGAATTTAGACTATATTAAACCAAAAAAATTCACCTATGAAAAGCATTCTGATTATCCCAAAAGGAAAAAAAAAAAAAAAGGTGTTTTGGTCTATTTGTACAAATTTGCTCACCTTTATATCCATAAAATTCATGTACAAGAAACCAAAGGGACCCCAGGAAAAACACACTCTGGATTTTTGTCCTACTGCATTGTCAGGCTTTACAGGGAGGGTCTGAGCTGTGGTTTTTCTGTTTCCTTAAATGACTGAAAAACTCTGCAGGCTCACATGTTATAAAAGGCAATGTATGAGGGTGCACAAGGAGTCCAAGTGCCACATCCTCACACCATTAGCATCTCCATGTGCTGCCTGTGTGATTCTGGCCCTACAGCATCACGAGGCTCATGATCCTCCCCACCTCCCTGCAGCTGCATCCAGGCCTGCAATGTTTCATTTACATTTTAAATACAGAAATCTCTTTTACTGAGGAGATAACTTGGACAGCCAAGAGTGGCAGGGGATTTCCAGTGGTTAAGATATTAGGCAGGACATGTAATGAGTGTCTAGGGGACCTATGGACTTCTTACAACAGCCAAGCATTCCTCACCTATCAGAAACATGACAATTGCTCCAGTTCAGGAAGGTGAGAATATATACTTTATGGAATGGAGCTTTATTTTCTTTATTTTGTTATTCTGAAAATCACTTCCCTTGCATTTCCTTTTAATTTAAAACATATGCCCTGCTTTCTTCCTCCCTGTAATGTTTCTATTCATAACTGCTCAGCACGTGTTGCTTGGCTGGGGACCTCACGTGGTTCTACATCACAGAATAAGTGAAATGGCTACTTAAACCATTAAAAAAGGCATTTGAAAGACTGAGCATGTTGAAGAGAAGTAACTCACTGGGAGAAGATCATCCACTCTAGAGCACATTGCAGTTCTGAATTTCTACTTGAAAATAATAGGTCACTCCTTCATATTTTTCTGAAAAAGCCGTGACCAGCTTTCCGTACTCAATGTGCATGTTGTCATTCAACGTGCCAATGTGCAACAGTCCTTACTAAAAAAGACAGCTGTTTATCTCCTGTTGATGCTCTTTCTGTTGTCAGTAACACGGATAACATTATTCTTTACATTTCTTAGAGGTGTGTTTTCTCTCCCTACACAAACATACCCACTGGCATATGCACCCACACCCAGAACTGACACACACAAAGCTTGTTTTCTCCATGCTGTGCAGATAAGTGCTTTGATAAATCAGACATCTTATAATGCGTTATTTTCCCAATATTTCCTCCTGCTTTCTAGCTTGAGGACTAGTGGATGCTTATTTTCTAAGGTGACTCTTTTTTCTTTTTTCCCCTCACTGCACTTGCTGATTTGCACTTCTTTTCTAACCCAACTGGAAAAAAATTGTTAGCAAAAATAATCTAGTTTCTGGATTCCTCTTCTAAAACACAGAATAAATCTTCTTCTCGTGCATGTTAGATAGTTTTCATATTAGCAACTATTGAGGTTTTAATACCAAGGCCCTGCAGGAACATGGTAGGGCTCCAGGGAGGCTAATCACTGAAGCCCACCACTTATTACTCACACAACTGAGAAATGTTAAGCTGCAAATTCCTATTTGTATTAGCAAGATTATCAACTTTGAGAGTCCAAAGAAATGTGCTAAGAAGGGTTAGAAGGTCACTAACATTATCTGAAAGTCACTTCAGAGACTACGTCAGTCTCCTAAGCAATATAAATTCTCAGTTGTGAAGGTACTACACACAATTTACAGAGTCAATGGACTGTGGTAACCACAACAGCTCCTGCTTTAATCATATGATCCTTCTCTGGCATTCTCACAGTGCTCAGATCAGATAGCTGTGATTTCAAGAATGCCTGTATTGTTTGCAGGTCCCACAAGAAAGAAACCATTTCTGAGGCATTTTACTCTGTCTCCCTAGCTGAGAGAAAAATACCAGATTGAAAGCATCATCAGTAGACTGGTCTGCCCCTGTGCTTATTTCCTGTAACATCAGGAGAAAACGAAAAGCCCCAAAACTGCCCACTCCCACTGCAGACATCTCTGGTTTCTCTTTACACTTAATCTCTTTGAATCTAGACTTTTGTAGGTGCTACAACCCAAAAAGTCATGCTAGGACTTTACCCACACACCTTCCCAGACTCATGCTCTGTTAGGAGCTAGATCGGTGGTTTAGAGTTTTTAAAACACAGACATCAAAATCTCTGTGCTCAAGCTTCTGAATAACCCTGGCTCAGTGTCTTCCCAAGGTGCTTGATGAGTGGCAAAGCCGGGATGGTAATAAATTCCTTGCAATTTCCAGAAGAGCAGCTCCAGATTAGGGATGGTTAGGAATATGTGCAGCATCTTGACCTGGTACACAAAGTGCCACAGGGGATGTGCACATCCCCTGCCCCACAGACCATACTGTGAAGAGTAAACGGGTGTGGGAAGAGCAGCTGGCGAGAGACAATCAGGTGGCAACACTGGCTAGACACAGATCTCTGAATCTCTCTTTGCTAACACACCTCTGAAGGTAATAGAGCAAACTCAAGAAAGCCTCAGATCACTGCTCACATGGCTTTTTAGGACTAATGTAACAATCCTTATTCAATATATTTCAACTACACTGGAGAACACAACAAAGAAACTATAAAACATCACCACATGCTTGCATATACAAAATATGACTATAATGAATTATGAATTATGATTACTCTTATGTAGACTTCCTTTGATCGATGTGATCAGACATGTGCTCATCACAACCCCCAATTCTGACTTGACTCCTCATGGTGGGATATCTTTGCAATTGTTGAAAGAAAAACTTCAAAAAAGGGCTTGCTCTAGCTCATCCTAACAGGATACATGCTTGTTTTCAGCTGTAAAATCTAGGTAATAACAAAAATCACACGGAGATGAGAGTTGATGGCCATTTTTGTACTGCAGAATGAAAGACAATGTGCAAACTAAAATGTAGCAGAGGAGGATGCTCTTCAGACCAGCTGAGAGCTTCAGTCCTAACAGGAGTGCTCTGGGCAGGTGAGGAGATGAGTGGATAAAGTGAGAAAGCTCTAAGCAAGCAGGGCAGAGAAGCCAGCAGAATTTACTAAATGTGTGAGAACAAGCACTACCTGCACTACCAGACGGTTAACAACACCTCACAAACGGCACCAAGGAAAGCCCAGATGCTGCAAGTGACTTCACTCTAATCAATAAGCCTTTTTTCCTGAAAGCATTAGATCAGTCAAAACCTGCAAAGTGAGAAAAATGAAGGGTGCGAAGCAGGGGGTCAACTTGCCAATGACTCTGCCCTCAAAGTCTGGCAGAGGCTCAGAACGGCATTACTGTCAAAATGAAAGGAAAATGGCCTACAGTATTGGTAATAAATTCAAACTCTGACATGCCTTGCTCTGCTTTACTCCTGCCAGCTGGCTCCATCTCAATAAATACAAATTTGCCCTCCCTCACACGCATAAACACTCTGGGGAAATTACTGCAGGGGAAAACAGGTGTCTGTGCCCAGCTCAGGACCCAACACAGAACTTCTTAAGGAGAGCTGAAATATTCTCCTTCATACCAACATACCTTTGATGGTTTCTCCATGCACCACAGGTAAGTCCTTGAAACCCCCTCTCTGCTATATGGGCAGGTGATTTAAATAGCACTGGGGCTGTGCCATACCTGAGCAGCCTGCCTGGGAAATCAGAGCCCCTTTCTCAGGGTTTATACTCCCTCAAGTCCCATCCTTGGATACCTCTGTGCTGCCATTTTCAGCCAAGTGCTGGAAAAGGTTAATGGGATGACTTTGGCATGATGTAAATACCTAGCAGGGATTTTGAGGAGGAACTAGATGCACCCAGCCACCTCAGATTGCTGATAAAATGTGCTCTTATCTTATTGCTAAAGACCATGTAGACAGAGCCTGGCACTGCTTTGATGCCAGTCAGACTCAATTTGCAGCATTTCTCAGCTCTCGTATTTATACTGTGATTCTCAGCTTATGTTTTTTATCTTAAAAATCATAACCACTGGATTATCTCAACATGTAAGGATCTCAGCTTCCATGTATACATTTGTTTTGAAAGGTATGCCTAAGCTTTAGAGCAGTGGAGAAAATGCTCATGAGTATAACAAACACCAGAAACTCCCACGTTTATAATTTTTAAAAACTACTTTTGTAGGGCTGATTCGTGACTTTTTCAGTCCAATGCTGAGTTGATGTCAGACAGGAAAGCAGCACTTCTGGAGCAGCTCACCCTTGTGCACAGCCCCATGCTGAGTTCACCCACACCTTGTGGGTGAAGGCTGTGCTTCTGCCCTGGATACAGCCTGGGAGTGCCCTGAGTTTGGGGAATAACTAGCACAAAAATTGTTTCACGTTTTTTTTTGCACAGCACAAGCACTGCTGCTCTGTCTTTACTTTTTACCTCCTGTCTTGCTTCCTGTCACGCCTTCTGATTCTCTTAGGTCTTCTCTTTCCTTTTCCCGCCACCCGCAGTTTTCCAGCGGCACTTTCCCAACCACCTGGAGCAGCTGCCAGCCCTGCAGATGGGGGGTGCTGCTGTGAAGAGAGGCACTGGCCCACAGAAACCCACCTGCCCCTCGCTTGGCCTAGCTCCACATCTTGGAAACCTTTCGGGTTTTTGTTTCTCAAGATATGACAGATGAGAGTCTTTTTTCCTTGAATGCCCTGTGGTGAAGCAACAGAAGAGTCGAAAGCTGCTATCTCAGTTTTTCTCTTTAAGTTGTTTATTATTTCTTATTTACAAATTCTTTCTGTGCCTTGCGAAGGTCTCACAGCAAAGGCATGAAACAACTCCCCTGCCCATGACAGGTGAGTAGAACTTTTATACTACATTCTACGTATCTTTTATTTACTATTAATCACTAATACTTACTGCTAATGTTAGACATGTTACTTCTATCTTACACTAATCTCTGTGAACTACTACAGCAGAAAAATGGATATTAAGAAGAAGAACAAAAAGAACAAGAACCACACCTAAGTCCACCATATTTTTCTTCTGACCCCTTTCTAAAAATCCTAATATTCTACATTTGTACATTTGTACATTTGATTACTTAACTACTACTATTACTAATATTTTTCTTACATTCTCACGACTTGTAATTCATTTCACAAGCTGAAAATTTTTCTATGGACTGAGATCAAGGACAGTGTCTCTCTGGGGCTCTGTGTATGGGGGTCTCTGACCCCCTGCCAGGATCTCAAACCCTCTAGGGCAGTCAGAGGAGTGCCCTGAACTCCGACAGAAACCTGGGAAGCCTTCTCCAGCTGTCACCCGGCCTGGGGGCTCCAGGGTCTCCCACGGCGAGAGGGGCAGCATTCCCACCCTCCAAACCTCACTTATCATGGCTAAGAGTGGAGGGGCTGGGAATGGTTTCACAGGAACGGCGCTGCTCCTCTGCACCTGTCTGCCTGCAGCTCTCTCCTTTCAGCAGGCACAGCTGGAGGTCTCCTGCAGCATCTGTGTCTGAAGCCAGGCCATGACCCTCCACAGACCTCTGCAGGGACTTGTCTGGATTTCTACAACTGTGGCCAGGAGGGAACAGATTCATTTCTTACTCAAAGTGTATTTATTCTAAACAAACACCACTTGCATGTTGCTGTCTCATGCATATTCCTGCAGCTCCCACAGTGCATTTGATAAAAATTAAATGCAATTAGTTGAGGCCAGTTTCTCCCAGCAAATCTCTCTAATGGCATTACAAAAGGAATGGCTCATTGAATAAAACCCCACTGTAAGTATTCTGAATGCTGACATGAAACAGCTGTGGTTATTGCACCATTGTGTGGTCCCCCTACAAAATTTGATGTTTGCCTGGTATCTGTGTGCTGCCAGCACTGTAGATTTATGAAGTTGTACAATGACCAGCACTGACAGTATTTGCCAGTGTGAGGAAGAGTAGGCTCATTTAATTTTGCCAAGAGCTCAGAAACAGCTTTGAGTAAAAAGCTAAAATAGCACATGAGGACTATTCATCTCTGCTTTGAATTAATTTAAAGAGAAACCCCACTTCCTTGGAGGAGAATTTTCAAGAAATAGATACATCTTTTTGTAGAAACATGCCTGCAGTGCTGCCAAAGCTTTGGTGGCACCTGTCCCTGCTTCTATGTATTTCAATATGCACGACAGGATGAACAAAATAACCAAGTGGTCATGGCCACAGCTGGGAGGATGCAATGCCACAGGTCACCAATCAAGGCCATTACTAAAGAGCCTGGAAGGAAATTAGTGTAGCCCTAATTGCAAGGACCGGAAGATTTTTCAGGATCAAGGAGAAATAAGAGAAGATGATGTCTGATTCCTCCCTCAGGCTGACTTGTCTGGCCACACAGATCATTAAACCTCAGCACTGTGTCAAGGTAGGCAGGAAGCTGCAGTCCAGGAAAGTACCCAATGTCTTAATGCTTTTCTTATTTGTCAGAAAGTGGCCATCACAGGTTACCCCGAAGCAAAGCCAAGTGTGAGCTGCTTCTGGCTGACTGGTCCTATGTCCCAGATAGAAGCCAGGATGGGATTCTATAGATGGAATGTATGGACTCCATACACACTGGAACACGGCACTTAAAATTCTGTCAAGAAATACTGGATGAGATGTAGGTTCAGGTAGAGGAATATGAGGCAGCACTGCCTTCCTCTGTAGGAGAAGACATTACAGTTGGACATAAACAACAAAAATTACCCATCTGTGCTTTCCCTGACCTCTGCCAAGAATTCACATCCCACCTGAGGTTCTGAGCATTTTCATTCATTCTAGGCAGAGAGGAATCCGCATCACCAAATTTACAGACATTCAGTGGAAAAAAAAATATATCCAAAGCCATGGTTTCACAAAGCCTAAAATAAGCAAGTCCCAAACAGGTGATGTGACTTTCCAGGGCTTTCCACACTGAAAGGGTGCTTTTGCCAGCTTCCTACCTGGTGGAAAGATTAACAGAAGTCTTAAATGTGAACCCTTACAGCTACTCATCTTTCAAGAAACAGAATGAAAGGAACAGAGATAACACCTAAAAGAGCTGTCTGGCATCCACTTGGTGACTACTTCAGTTTTAAGATCTTTGTCACTTTGCTATTGATTTAAGTCTGTGTATCCTTTTGAATATTAGTATGGCTAGCAAGATAGCAACATCATACATAAAAATGTTCTTTATTCCAGAACAGATGAAATTCCCAGTGGTAAAAGAAGATTTAGGTATCTCTGAAGATTTCTTATTGCTGTGCAACATAACTCTCTAATGGTTCAGTGCCTTGGAGGGTCATCTGAGATCACTTATCACATAAATCAAATAGGTGGCAGGCTATAAGAATGGAAGCCTATAGCAATTTCATGTCTTTCCTTGCAGACATCAAATCTGTCTTTTAGGCAGACTATAGAGGAGATAATATGCCACTCCATTTAAGCTAGTGAAGAAACCCAAATCTGAGTATTAACCAATTTTTGGGAAGCTGCTCCTGGTCTCGATTGCATCACAATTATCTTGGGAAATGACTGGTTTTAAATCCTAAAATGTGGACGGCGGACACTGGTCCTGGTCTTAATTTACACTCAAGCTGCTGTAAAAACCACTCTGGCAATGGAAGGGAGTGCCAGAGCAAGTGAAAGTCCAATTTAGTTTATGTCCCATTTACATAATCAGCGGTGTGTAATGTGGATCCACTGTAAAAATGACTTGGATCTACCTATCACTGGATTCAACAAGAAGAACAGTGTTTTCTTCTCCCTCTCCACTTTTCTTCCGTGTAATACTCCTTTTTCTTGATTTCTGTGGTGTTAATGCAGGTTACACACAGGTAACAGAGCGCTGGAGCTGCCTTGGGGCTCAGGAGCATCAAGCGAGTGCGTGCCAAGCTCATTTTTAGTAGCGGGGTCTCAGAATGGGGCAGTTCAGTGGGGTGCCAAAACTAATAGTCACAATCCACAGTTCAACCAGGCTGTAATCTCATGACTGAGAGCCATGAGAGATGGCTCCTTAGCTGCCTCTTCCTCCACTAGCTCAGTGGATCCCCAATCCCCCTTCACAGCTCTCACCCCAGCATTCAGTATTTCTGCAGAAACACCCCCTGATCTGCAATTGCCTGACCTGATCCTCTAAACTATGCAACTAGGGCTCATCCCTGAGTTTGCTCCTTTCCCTGTGAGAACTCCCTTTAAAAGCAAAAACAAAGTGAAAATGCATCTCAGAGCTAGTTAAGACAGCCCTCCTGACACACAGGAAGGGATTTCTGCCTTCCCAAGGCTGGAGGTAGGTAGCCCTTGGGTCTCTGCTGCAGCTCGGGGTACACAGGAGCGCTGGCACCTAAAGAACTTGCCAGAAGCTGGGACGAGGGCATCTGCAAAGCCTCCAAGTCTTGCTGGAGGAGATACAATATTTATGCAACATAGATCCTATCTTTTACATAACCCTACTCTTCAACAAACATGAAAACATATGGCGTCAGTTAATTGCATGAAATATTTGGTAGGAAGACAATCTTTCAGGACAAATGGGAAATAAAACCCAATCAAGCCATGTTTTCCCTTTTATTCCCATTATTTAGTGGGCAGGTTGAGGACGTGCATGAGTACTGGCTTAAAGCACTCTTTGGTTTATGGCTTATGCAGTGGAATAGTTGTGTCCACAGCACAAAATCCATGAGAAACACTGGCAGCACTGCTGATAATCTAGGCAGAAAAGCGAGGCAGTTCATGAGTGAGTAGCAGAGCCCGTGCAAGGGTGGCCAGGATTTAGGAGCAGGAGCCTCCATGAATCAGGTCTGTTAATAAACAGGGGATCTAATTTTGTGCAGTCATCCAGAATTTACATGACTGGGAGAAAAAAGCCTCCCAGAACTCCACTAACAGGAGTGTGACACTCCAAACTCAGCCTTGAGTTTGAAGCAGTGGGAAAGTGTGGATTTGAATCCACTTACACCAGAACAATGTTGCCCTTCTGAGTATAATTTTACAGATGTGTTTATGATATAGGGGGAGCCATATGGCACAAAAGGTTTAAACATTTAATCTCACTTAGCTTCAATACACTGCATATACAGAAAATTGGAAGCCCAGCAGGAAAATGCCAGATTTCATTCTCACTTAGTTGTGATTAACCTTTATGAGCTCGCTCGGAGTTTTGTCACCTGTGAAGTCACTCGGGGCAGGCAAAGGCTTGCTGCTTTGGCCAGGGGACCACAGCTGCTGAGCTTGAGCTCTCCAAGAGCTCTGCTGGTCAAAATGGGGGCACTCCCCTGCCCCAAATGGCAGTGCACCCTGCCCCTACACTCCCTGAGTATGGGAAGTGTAAAAGGGACTAGAGGGAATGAATGACCTGGAGGGGCTCTTTCCTTTTTCTTCCTGCAGCTGGGCCTCCTGGGCTGAGCTGGGTCCAGCTGAGAGCAGCCTTACCCCAGCAGACAGACACAAGGCAAACTGCTGACACATATCACACTTTGCAAATAGGCTCTTCCTTATTAATACTGATTCCCACATACAAACACTTTAGCTATATTCACTGATTGCATTACCATTGCAGAAGTGTAATTAACAAATTAAAAGGGAGGACTGTGATTCAGTTTAATTTGGGGGAAATCTTTAAATAAATAAAATAAAAAAAAAAAAGGAGTCTGATGTTTGAGCATCGTTACCCTCTGCTATTTGCTTTAATTCTTTGGACATGCTCTAAGAGAAATGCTTTCCTTGAAACAAACATGTCCTGGGTATGCTGCAGTAGTGGCTACACGGGTCCTTAAAGAAGAAACAATGACAAAAAAACCAAATAAATGAATCCTGACAGATGTTAGATCCAGATACTAGACTGCAAATGAAGGTGTATCATCGTGGAGAGAGGAAGGGGGGAAATGCCAGCTGGAAGGTGGTCAGACTCACCTGAGACTGACAGATTATTCACCAAAACTTATGAAAAGCAACACAAAATGTGCACACTGCCTGCCCACAAATATTTGTAGGAGGAGGGAAAGCAGAAAATACCCCACACTTGCCCTTCCAGATTCTTGCAAGATAAAATAAGCCAATTCCACTGAGTAAATCAATGTTTGTGAGAGCAGTCAAAACTCCTGAGCCAAAGATAGACTGAATTTCTCTTCAAACACCAACTGAGTACTCCTGGAAGAATGGCTGTGAAATGATACATACTGCCCCTCACATTTCCACCAAAAACACCTTTCAGGTGATCTAATATTATGAGAAACCATAATCATTCAGAATTGATCATTCTAATATAATTTTCCAGATGGCTTATTAACCGACTAAGACATGTTTTTCTCTACTTCCCTTCATTAGTGACAGCGATAATTAGGTAAGGACAGAGTAGCAAAATTGATCATGTGCTACTGCCAAGGGGGACAGAGGATGTATCATGGACATTCAGCATAATGTTCTCCAAACCCAAGATGCATTAATTTTAGTTAGTACCACGGCTATTTTTTCCCTTTGATACAAGGAATCTGTTAATGTAGCTATTGTATAACAGGAGCTTATTTTTCTCGCATTTCAAAATAGAATTTTTTTTCCTTTAAAGTTTATAGCACAAAATGAGATGAGACAGGAAAACATCTCCCTCCCAAGTCATCCTCTCCTTATTTCAGTCTCCTCATGCAAACAGCACTTTGAAGGCAGAGCAGCTGCAGAGCCCTGGCTGGGAAGCAAAGGAGTGAATTATACTGTCACCTCCCGGGCAATAACCCCCAGAGCTCCAGCAGACCTGCAGCACCAACTTCCCCCCACCATCCCCCTGACGTGGCAAGCGCCTGTAAACCCAAGAGTAACAAAGGCATCACAGCCATGCTGAAGTTTTACGTATTTTTTTTTAAAAATGTGAGCAACTGCTTTTCCCTGAGCTCTCCCCCATGTGAGCAAGAGGCAGCTTCTTGTAAATAAATGCATTATAGGGAGCTGAAAAGAGTTGACATTACAAACTTGGCACTCTGATGGCACCCTGTACGAACAGGGAAAGGGAGGATCTGCCAAAGCGAGAGGCAGACATAACATAAAAAGCATCAACCCAACATATTGACCTTATTTAAGCCCAAACAGAATAACACTAGAATACTTAATGCAAAAGTGTCATAAATAGTCTTTATTCTACATGCACAATAATGTTTTCTTTAAATATGCATTTCACTCGATTTCTGCAATCCCCCCTTCTTCAGATGCAAAATCCATAATAATGATTATATCAGTCATTGCTTAATACATTCAACTTGGCCCAGATTTTCATGCATGAATGGTCATTTACATATCATTATCCATCATGCTATCCACTCAGATTTTTCTTTCTAAACAGAATAATACATTTAAAGTTGTCATTTTAAAACAAAAATGCTTTAAAAAGGGACTTTCATTTCTCATTATCTTATCTGTGCTCTTAGCAGTTAATAGAGTGGGATATTAAAATGGAAAATTCTCAGTGTGTGTGACAACTGTCATAGTGAGAAGATCTTAGAGAACAGGCAATTATCAAGGGATTTTTCTCAAATTTGGAAACACTGATAAATATGAACAGAAAAGCTGAAGCAAACCAACCAGAAGCAAAACAGTAATTATAGTACATTCTTCTATTTTCCTAACAAAAGTCCTTGTTAGGAGCAAAGCTAGTTCCATGTTAGCAAAATCACTGCAGACATGAGGGGCAGTTAGAAGCCTTGCATGAATAAATTACTATTTTTTAATTAATACTGTCCATGATCACAATGGAGTAAGGATTCTTTGCCCCCCCCATTACTTTTAAAGTAATTTTCTGCTATGTTTAATTAGGAAATTTCTCTACAGAAGGAATGTGATAGAAGATTAATTCTCTATTTTCTCACCCACTGTGTCAGTAGTCTCAAGTGGACACTACAAACCCCAGTTAAATGCGAGGAGGATGATCAAGCACGGAGCTCCTTTCGAGAGGTCATGTCTGCAGATTGTGGATCTCATTTCAAAACACCAGAAATGAATTGGGAAATGGTGTCTCTCTGTGGTGCAGTGCCACAGAGGAGCCATTCCAAGTGCTCCATGGTGTGAGGGCTCCCCATGCCGGCTGAGAGGGTCTGCTGTCATTGCTGACGACACCGAGCGCCGCCGGGTGAGAAATGGCACTGCCACAGCTGTCTTGGGCCAGCTTCTCCCCCTCACCACTAATAACTATTCCTCTAGTAGTCCCACCCTATTCTACATATTTTATGCCAAGTGTGAAACAGCAGTTAAACAATAAATAATGAAATATTTGCTGGTGGGCAACATAGTAAAGTTGGGTTGTTTTCTTTTTAAGGGGAGAAACAAAGGGTGTAAACCGTATTTGATTTTATGAACAATAAAGGGAACGAGCTATTTACCCACAGGACATAAAACACCATGAATGGTCCGTTGCTACCAATGCTTATTAAACATCAGGTTAAGGCTTTTTTAAATTGAAATCCAAGGCAGAGTAAGAACAATTACTTGGAGGAAACTCAGACCTACAAGATGCAGACACATGCAAGATATTACCCTTTGATGGAGAGGGTAAGCAATTTTCTCAGAAGTTTTACTAGTGGAGTGGCTGAACACCAAAGCAGAGAAAGCACGAATAATTTAGAGAAGGAAACACAGACATGTAGCTGAGTAGAGACCGAGAGCTTTGTGCGTTGATTAACCAGGACCAGATTGTTATACTACAATAGAAGTTCCCAGTACAAACCTCCTGGGGACAGGAAAGGTTGAAATAGGACAACTGGCTGAGAAAACGTGTAATGCAGAAGAAATTCAGAAGCTTCAATTCCACTTTTATTCTAAGCTTAAAAAAATAAATCAATATTTTGGCTAGTCTGATGCTTATTTATTCCCCCACATTTTGACACATTTATAAGGCATTCTTATCCCATTCTGCCTGACGCTGCTCTCTCTGGTTTCACATAGAGAAATGCTCCAGCAGAGCATTTAAGAAGGGACAGCCACCTTTGAAGAGTCCAAGGGAGACAAGATTTAGAAAACACAGTTCTGTGGTGAGCCTAGGGGAATGGAAATTTTTTTACTTTGGAAAAGAGAAGACTGAAAGAAGACTACTCGTCTGATATGAAACGGAATGTAAAAAAGGCTCCTATAAAAAGAAGGATAGTCAATTGTTCTCCACATTCATTATTCCTGAGACAAGAAATAATTGACATAATTTACAGCAAAGGAGATTTAAGTTACATTTTAGGAGATTTTGTGCCCCCAGGTTCTAATAATTACCGTGGGCTGGAACAGGCTGCACTGAAATGAAGCCAGTGTGCTCAGAGGCTTCTGAGACTGCTCCATGTGAGTTCTGAGCAAGGGAAAGTCACACTATAGTTGTTCACATCAGATTGAGGAGGATGGATGAGATGATCAGTTGAAGCTACTGCCAGAACTACGTGCCTATGACTACACCTTTTCTGCAAGCCAGGGAATGGCTGGGCTCTACACTGCGCACAACTCAAATCTTTACTTGTACAAATTCCCACTGAAATCATGGCACACTTTTTGGCAAGGTAATGAGAACATCTTCATGTCATCTGGGTGTGTGATGAATACCCATGTATGGGGCCAGTATATATATTTTTGCATAATCTCTGAAAGCTTCTGACTCCTGCAAATATGGAGCATTTGGTCACGCCTATGACCTTGTGGTCAAGATTTCAGCTCATCTGATCCTGAAGAGGTAGGGGAGCCAACCACATCTTCCTCTCTCGGGAGGGAAATTTATTCCCTTAGACACAGTGGTTTGAATATATCTGTTCCACTTGACCAAGATTTTGTTCCATTATAATAAAATACCTTTTAGAGAAAAGGCATAGACCTCTTTAAAATGAAGACACTTAAAAAAATTTGTTAAATGGACTGCAAAATCTACGTTAATAGAGAAATACAGGTAATGCATTTCCCAGAGCAGTCAGCAGTGAGTTTCCAGTGTTAGCACTCAGCTCGTCACCCTCACGCCAAAATGACGCTCTCTGTGGTGACTGCACCCCGATGCGAAGGGCAGGAGCTGATGGAAGCAGTGAAGCTCCTAATGCCAGCTCCAAATCTGGGGACAGGAAAGGTGGTAACCTCAGGGAGCCCTACTTTGAACCAGAGCAGCCTGTGCCTGACTGAACGTGTGTCAGGAGCCTTGGCAGCCCGCGCGAGAGCCGAGAGCCACGCAGCACAGAAGGCTCGCAGCCACCTTTGTTCTGCGTCCCCTGGGGCTGCACTTTGTGCACTGCACCTGCCAGAGGCACAGCACAAAGTCTGTCCCCTCTGCTCCTGCTTCCAAGCACTGAGCAGCCCTTCTACAGCCAAGGCTGCCTCTGGTGGTTCCTCAGCCTTGGGTGCACACCCCCATGTAGCTGCCAGGGGCCGCATGGGGTGTGCTTTTGTTCCCCTCCTTTTTCCTTGGAGAGCAGTCAGGCCCAGGGCAGGACTCCAGTTTATATGCACAGTGACAACACAGCCTTCCAGAAAGGAAATACAAAACAGTGGATCGGGTGCAGGCACATCCATCTGTCATCTCCAAAAGCACGTGGGTGCCATGTGAATGCCTGGTCACTCCTGTAATTACCCGTTAAAGCTGAATGGGCAATTTTCAGCCCGAAGTACATGAAATGCGTGAACATTTTAATGATGCACAGAACAATTAAGAATATTACATGCACGGTTCCTGATCACCCTGAGATTTTCTCTCTACTTAGCGCTGGGGAAACTCAACCTCTATAACCCTGCTAGAGCAAGAGGGCACAGATAGAATCAGGAAACAGTGAGCAGAATAAATTGCAGCAAGGCAGGCACTTTTTAAAATGCAACTTTTCCTTCCACAAACTCTTAGATAATTATGGAAAAAATGTCCACAGTGAATTCTGATGAAAAAAAAAAAAAAGACCAGAATAATAAATGTGTCCCATGTGACAGCCAGGAAAAATGAAGGGTCTGATTCAGGTCCTGTTCTAATCAATGGGACTCTCTCTATTACCTCTGCTAACAATCCCACTAAATCCTTTATGTCTGCTTGACTAGATAGAGCACAGAGGTAAGAAGCAAGGAAACCTAGCCACTGAAATGGCAGCTAAGCATCAGGTAAGGCACCTGAACTCACCCTGCAGTGAAGCTGTGTGTATTAATCCATACAGACAACATAAAGATGGTTGGATGTTATTTCAGCAGACAGCAAACCCTTGTGTCTTCCCCCCTAAACATGGGATGAGAAGATCTGGACTAAAAACATAAATCAGAGAGGAGGCAGACACATCCTCCATGCATAGACAAACATAGCTAAGCAATGCAATCTGATGTGTACATAGAGGCAGAAAAAAAGGACCTGGCCCATTGTGGTAGGGAAAAGTCTTAGTTTATCACATATTAAGTATTTGCCATAGAAGATGCAATGCTGTTCTTGCTCAAGACACTGTGAAAATTTGACTTCAGGAAAACCTGTAGGGATAAATTCTACCTGGTATGTGCCAACCTAAAATGCAGGAACTGCAGTGGCCCCAGACACACAGCACCATGAGGAAGGAAGATGTGCCCCTAGCTCACAGATGGGAGGTCAGCTTTCAGCTCCTCTCAGCTGGCTGCCCACCAGACTTCAGGGGAACAGAACTGCCCCCTAACATTTTGGAACCAAACCCTGTGTGTTCACCATGAAAATTTCTTACACAAAGCTAATTATAGCAGGTGGTAGATGTGGGTAACTTTCTTTTCAAAGCCTTTTCAGAGGGAAAGCAGTGTAAACATCATATAAGCCAACCGTTGCTTTCAAGTATCTTATTTTCACACCAAGTTGCTATAAACTATCCCTGTAGAATTTTGTTGTAATTACATGCAGTAAAAGGAATAACCAGGTAATTACCTCAGACTCTGCAATAACATTTCCACATTAAAATGTAAGTGCAAGGTGCATAGCTTGTATCCATGTCTCAACCACAGGAAAACCAAAAAACTACTCATTGGAGGGGAAAACCACACATTAAAAAGCCCTCTGGCAGCTACCAGTGGTCCAGCCTGTCCCACTTCAGGCTGCTTGTAACCCCACTGACAGCAGTGCATGAAAACAACCATGTGTGTTTCCAAGGGGTGTTTTACCCTCCCTGGGAGCCTGGCACCCTGAAGGCAACCTTAAAGTAGTCCATTTATATGTGGAGAGAGGTAGCAGACAAATCTGCTTTCTGACCCCGGTCCCCGAGCACGCACCACGGGCTGCATTAACGGGGGCTGCCAGGCCCTTGCACTGCTCTCGGGCAACAGAAATAGAAATCACTGGGGGCAAGGTGGCGTTGGATCAGCCACATTTCACCTCCACAGGCTTGTCTTCCACGCTGAAGAATTATCTGTCTTTCATGAGCTTTTGTGCTTCATTTACGCCCTAAATAAAGCATAAATAGGCTATGGGGGTAAACTTTACTCTCTACCTGTCAGAATAATTTCCTACCTGAATTAACTTGTGAATACACCTTCTTCCCTGTAGCCTGATTATTTGCCTGCCTTATTTTCCAAATACCTTTTTTAAGCTGCTTTCCCATTTTGGGTGCAAGTGGAATCATGTTAATGCACTGACAGGGGGAAGAGCAAACGCAGGCTCAGACTTTATGTGATGTGCGTGATCTGGTTTATACACTTCCCCCAGGCGTGACTCTTCCCTTAACAGTACTCACATGGGCTCTGTGCCTGCCTAAAGTCATAGCACCTGAATGTTTTGAAGACATACTGCTATGAGCTCTCACCATGGGAGCTGAGAATTTTCTCATCCTTTTGCACCAGGAGCAAAAAGCTGCCCCAAGTCTGGCCTGGCTGAGTGGGAGGAGGAACTTTAGGGATGCTCCATCACAAATCTCAGGAAGACATTTCAAAGAGCAAAAATGAAAGAAAAGAGCAAAAAATGAAGAAAAAGAAAAATCATTGGTAAATATCTCTACTTGAAATGCCAGCAGCTGCAGCCCTCCAGACAGAGGTGACTCATAAAAGACCAGCCATTTGATAAGGCCTTCTTTCAGCTTAACAAAACTTGGTGTCTGCACCACATCTCTTATTCTGGGATTTCAAACAGGCAGCTCCTGGTGCTGGTTCCTCCTGTCTATTCCACTGGGGGTGGCATTGTGGTTCCTGCAGCACCAGGGGAAGGCAGGCAAACCCCCACTGCCCACCACCAGCTCTGCCCACCCTCCCAGCTCCGGGCAGCACCGCCTTTCTGATCACATTGGTCAAACAAACCAGAAACAACTACCAGCTTTGATTTCTCCTTCCAGGTTTCTTTTGAACCTGAACACCCATGGAGGACAGCACAGGCTTTTGCATCGCTGCCTGGAATCTGGACAGGCCAGAAAATCCCAGCTGTCCAAACCAGAGCTGGCAGCCCTTTCTTTCCTAAGATAACCGTGGTTGTAGGAAGTTCGCTAATGGTCTTCCTTTTTGGTAGAGCAGAACTCATCCTCTGCCCTCCAGCATTTGGTGGGAGCATCAGTAGCATGCCATGGACAGCTGCAGAAGTCAGAGGAGGGCTGGAAGAAGTCAGGGTGGGTGGCATGAGTCCATCTGAGAGGATCCCAGCTGCACCACACAACCAGCATCCACCAGATGCTCTGCCTAGCTCCCAGTTACCACTTTATTAATGAAAACACAGATCTCCTTTTCCGGTCTTACTATCACAGGTAGTTTAATCAAAGAGCTAATGAAGCAAATGGGAAAAACACAGCCTTGCATTGTGCTGGCTGCAAGAAAGATGCTTTAGAGGAACAGAAACCTCCAGTGACCTGACAGTTGGCAGCTGAGCTGGTTGCAAAGCAGGCGACCCAGCTCTGCCAACATATTGGACCATTTCCAGGAGCTAAGCCTGCAAAGAGCTCCAAGTGCCCGCCAGTATATCCAAAACCCTGCAGCAGAGCACAAAACACGGTTCTCTCTCATCTCAAAGAACCTGGTATTTATCACTTAAATCAGGCACAACCTTCTTCATCACATCCTTATCTGGATCTAGGTTCACTTTCTTCACTGTTTCCCATCTCAGAGCCCTCACTGACAAAACCAGCCATCTGCCCCTGTACAGTTTTGATCTGCATATAAGGAATGGTTCTTCTCAAAGACCAACCCAACTCGCAAATTCCCGCTTCTTTCTCAGCTCATATATTTAAAATGGGATTATTTTATGGTCATCATCTTCCCAGTGTCTGAGCAGCTTCATGGCCTTATACTGTGCCTCTCTTCTTCATTAACACTCCTGTTTTCCTAACAATATTTCCATGCCAAAATGAAATTCATACACTTTGCATCCCATGAACATTAAAGACTTTTCAGGGAATAAATATAATTGCTCAGCGCATCAAGTATGATTGATCCCTCTGCATTTCCTGGTAATTACCCTCAAGAACAGTGTGCATTAGACACTCTCTGCTATCAGAAGTAGTGTCTAGGGACTTGTGGTCAGGTTTACTAAAACACTCCCTTGCAGTATGTGACCTATAAGACATATTTGAATATCCTACTTAAGTGGATTCCATTTTGCTCTTGGACTTGCATCTGGCAAAAGGAAAAACATCCATTAAGCTATTCTACCAAACCATCATTATTTGAAACAAAGAAAAAAATACAATCACTGAATCACAGAATGCTCTGAGTTGGAAGGGACCCACAAGGATCATTGAGTCCAACTCTCAAGTGAATGGCCCCTACAGGGACCAAACCCACAACCTTGGTGTTACTAGCATCATGCTCTGACCATATGAGCTAATCTCAATGGCATATACAGCATTATGGTTTTCTATCAGCTTCTACATTTTTTTTTCTTACTTATTTTATTCCTGCCCTTTACAAAATACATTTGCAAACAGAAGTCCATACTTAGACTGGACCCTGGGTATTAACATTTATAGATCATCTATTATCCCTCTGGAAGCATAAGATTTTGTGCTGATTTTGGCTGAGGTACAGTTAATTTTCTTCACAATGACTCATAGAGGGCCGTATTTTGGCTGGCTGGGGTTAAACCACTACTGTCCTTTCAATGGCTACTTTTTATTTACAATATAAATAGATTAACTGAAGGTATGCAGTACCAGAAGCTTCATCTCAGCCTGTGGTCACACATGCCTGTGGAACACGTACCTGTCTTTTCCCTGTTCTATCCGTAAGTACCGATTGTTACTGCCTCCCTGACAGGTCAGAATAGGCTCTTCTTGCTCTAAACCAATCCCTATTTAAACACTGATGCTGAAATATGCTCCTACTTATCAAGCATCACTAGTACTTTAACTTTGGCTTTGAATCACATTATTTCTCATCCTTTTAAAACAGTGGCAAACCTAAGCATCTGAGTAAATGCTATTCCAAATAATTTGTGGTCTTTCACCACTGCCAAGGTAAAACAGTGCACCTGCTTTATGCTTGCTTCTCCAGTTTTTGGTTCAGAACCCTTTCAAAGCCAATGAGGACATTAAGCAGTTGAAAAACATTACAGTCTGCTTCAAAAATCCTTGCCAGGGCCATAAACATCTTGTCTCTGTGAGCTACTCTTCTCTCTTGCTACCAGTATCCAAATGGGTAGATCTAAATAGTCCAACTAGCTGAGCTCTAAATCACATCAAAGGTATCATTAAAAAATGGAGAAAAATTATATGGGTCATTCTTGGAGACATTCAATTTCCTGGAGCCTATTTGCATTCCTTCTTCGCACTCTTTTGGCTCAAGATCCCTGAGACTTAATCAGAGTTCAATGATTTATTCCCAGGGAGTCTTCGGTAATATTGTTCCCCTTTTTACTTATCTTCTGCAATTGGTCTGGTGCCGGCAGACATTCCCCAGCACCTGTATAATATTTCAGTGGATTCCCCAGCACCTATATAACATTTCAGTGGATTCCCCAGCACTTACATAATGTTTCAATGCATTCCCAGCACCTGTGTAATATTTCAGTGGATTCTGTAGCACCTATATAATGTTTCAGAGCACTGTTCCCTGGTGTGTACTTTGCTAAAGGCCAAACCTCCTTGATATTCCTCATTTCCATGCTGCTCTGGCTGAGCAGCTGCCCGCCACCCTGTTTTTTCCACACTGTCCAGCTGGCCCATAAACCAGTCCTGAAATCCTGGCCAGGCCTCATGACACCAAGACTTTTTCCTTAATTGCTTCCACAAATTCTGAATGTCACTGTTGCCTCTTACTTTGGAGTTCGATGGGAAAGAGCGAACCACAACCTCTGCTGTCTACTCAGATCATGGTATTGCTGCAGATCTATTTTTTCAAACCTTCTAAGTACACTTCAATTCATAGCAATTTTGTACCCTGCTTCACAGAAAGGGCTGAGGGGTGCAGATAATGCTTTCAGACTATTGCTAATACATTTTTCTTATCTCTACATACTCTAGCATCCATTCTCATGCTTAAATTTGGTTTGGGATTTTAGGTGTTGAAATTATTGTTCCTAGTGCTACGCAGCCATCTGTAAACTTCAAAGCTAACCTCTCTGTACTAGACAAAGAATCTGCTAGCAAAATTCAAAAGAGAAATAAAGATGTCACCTGTTGATCACATGGCAGCAAATTCCACCATTAGTGTACAAGAGAGAAGTGCCACGTACCCACACCAAAGATCTCGTCCTCTGATGAGGTGTCCCTTGAGCCTGAGGACCTTTGTTCTGGTGAGACGAGTGCAGTAACCAAAGTACAGCTACCGCCTTCTCATTTACCTGTCACCTGCTCTCAAATCTACTGAATGCCCCAGGAAATATCATCAATATCATCCTGGAAACCCCTATTTCCCAGCACACATTAACCTGCAGGAGCAGCCACCTGAGTCCTGAGCTAGCGAAAAGGGGTGGCTTTGCATAGGAGAACAGTAGCTGCTGGATGCTGAAGGCAACAGAAGCAGACAGGATTGTTTTGATGCCCATTCACTGTGTCTCATTGGTCTTAGTTGCCCTTTTTAGACCCTAGCTTTCTTTTTGCAATGGGTCTACATCTGCATGGAACATTTCCTGGAGAGAAAACCATTGTCTACATTTCACATGAAGAGACCTAAGCATGGAGGCTGTGCTGAGGCTGCTCACTGCATGGGCACTGCAGAGCTCTGTGTTCCCACTGCCCAGCCACGGCCTGGCAGACGTGGCCTCAGTCTGGGGCCACAAAACTGGATTTTCTCACTTTGCACATGCCGAGGGTAAGAGCTGGGATTATGCACCATATGCTGTCCCTGTATAGGACCTGAACATGGCCACTCTCAGCACAGTCTTTGGGAATAGAGTCTGAACTCAACTTGGCAGAAGTCCAGGCTAATGTTCTCACTGCCAGTCACTGTTCCTCTGGAAGCATCCAGGTATGGAGCAGAAGGCTTTGAAGACTTTGAAGAAGACAGGGCTTGTGGCGATAAAACAGGGTAGACATTCCACAGGCAGGTAAGAAGAAATTACTATGGCAACACCACATGTCTTTGTTAGAGGTGGAAGAGCTGCTTCCAGTAGAGCAGTGTGTTCCATAAGGCCTAATGTAAACTTGTCTTCACAGTTGCAGAATACCTGAGAAAAATAGCTGGGTGTGTAGATAACTATAAAATCAGCCTGTGCTGCCAGAACACATGGAAAGCACAGAATAAAATGACAAAGAATACCAGGGCCCCCCTTGCCAGGCTTTGGAGGAGCAATGCTAACTATATCAACATTTGTGCCTTGCCCAACTAAGTAAGACCATACATCTTCACCTGTTAAAACTGCCAACTCACTAAGTTCAACTATAAAGTTCATATTTCTATGAATTTTGGATTTCATAGGGGAATCTGGAATACCACCAGCAATTTAATAAATTTATAATAAGCACATCCAGGCCTACTGTAGCAACAATGTTTGGGTAGCAGTTTTGCATGCTCTGAATACAAGTGGATATAAAGAGAGCCAAGAGCAAGGGTTAATCATGATATTTAAAAAACAAAACCACCTCTGCCTATGATTCATTTCACAGACTTCAGCGTTTCATGAAGGAAAGCATGTAGTTGAGTAAATAATCCTTGTGGGCTCAATTTGAACCATTTGTAGAAATGAAGAAGGATGGGTACAGTTTTTCCTTGGGTAGGGAAGGAAAGTCATCACATTAAGGGAGGGGGTTGGCTCTGTGTGAATAAAACCTGACTGCTACTGAGTATATTGAAACATGATCTGAAATCAGATTTGCAGTCGTGCTGCCAAGAGACTTAAGAGGTCAGCTGTTTGTTTTATAAACTGCCAATGTTTTCCTCTCTCCCCGCCTGCTCCAGTCTCACCAGAAAGCAGCATGAGGGATGGGAGAAGGTCTCCCTGCTCCCCAAAACCCCTGCAACAGAGGTTGTGGGCAGGCTGTCACCTCTGCTTGTCACTTCCACCAGGACAAGGAGCTGCAAAATATGCTTGGTGCCAAGAGTGCCTGATTAGCCCCACATTCAGCACAAAGCCATCGTTATCCTTGTTCCTTGGGCCAAATTTGTTACGCCCATGGCCCTCTAATGACATTTATAAGCTCTGTCTCAGATAATATAACGCTGCTTGTTGAGTGGCAATGCTCCACAGGACAGAAGACAGCCCTGGCTGGAAAATGCCTGCCCCCTGCTGCAGGCAGCAGCTCTGCTGGGCTCCACCTAAGCCCTGTAGAAAGATGCTCTGCTCAGACAGATCAAGCACCAGGCAGGTTTTCAGCCTACGAACAGGGGCCACAGGCTCTCAGTAGAAAAGGGAAAAAAAACTTCCCTGGTCTGAGTACATGAAAGCCTGAAAAATTTCAGGCCAGGGAAGTTTGTTTCCCCTTTTCTACTGAGAGCCTGTGGAAATTTTCAGGCTTTTTGGATGAAAGGTGGCTTTAAGCATCTCCCCTCTGAAGAGACTGGCAGAATAAAGACACTGTTGGAGCACTTGAGCTTTCTACTCTCAACCTCGCTGAAGTCCACAGGGAGGATTGTGTTGCCTTTGGTCAGCATTGGATCAAGCCACAGATGCCAGCAAAAGCCACCCCAAGTGCAGAACTGCCTGTGCTGGTGCAGTCTGCCTGCATCCCTCAAGAAAAAAAAAATCAAGGAGAAGTACAGAGAATTATCTGGAGGGAAAATAATCCTGAATTTACACTTGGGCAAAGCACAAAGCTTTATCTTTATTACACTTCTCCCTAGGCAGATTGTTTCTCTCCCCTTTCATGTTCACCACTGAATTATCTGCTTGCTTTCTGGGGACACGGGCAGGTTTTGACTCGCACAGTAGATACTACCAAGAGAACAATAAACAGGTGATTTTCACCTTCAGATGCCTGAAACTTCCTTTAATGTTTCATTACAAGCACATACAGCGGGCTGGCAGTGCACGCAGTGCAACTTGAAAAGAACTGCGGGTCGAAGTATCTCACAGCAGAATATTACTGTGGGTTTAGCACTAATTCCAGCTTTATTCCTTTCCTAATTCCTGTATCACATAGCCTTATCTACAGAGATAAAGTCCCCTAAAAGTGCAATTGCTTTGATGCATGGATGGAAGACTTTTGTCAAAAAAAAAAGTAAGATTTGCTTAGAAAACAATCACTACTATATTTAGACCACAGTCCACTCCAAACTCCTCTGACAGGTTTCAGTGCAAACAAGCAAAAGCTTCCCTTGGCTGCCTCCAAAAGTCGCATTTCAGCCAAGCCTGTAGCACACCAGGATGTCAACCTCTTGCAGTGTTTGGAGCACGGCCATGCTCTCAAAGCTAAGACCATCACTACCACACAGCTAATTCCCCAAGCGCCACAGAGTATCAGTGTCCCTGAAGGGCACACTATTGATCCACAGGTAGATTATGTTACTTCCTTGGCTTTGGCAGATGTGTGCTCCCTGCCTGGCATCCTTGCAGCAAAGGTCTGTGTTTAATGCACTCTCTGCCCAGGCTTTAAGAGCTCTTCAAGTCAAATCATAGTGGTGCAAGGCATAGATCCTTTGATGTCAAATCCCGTATGAATTTACAGCTGGCAACAAAGAAAACTTACATTTACAGATGACAGCAACTTTCAGCCAGAAGGATTTCAAAGCACTTTAAGAACTATCATTCAAAACATATAATGCTGAATTAAGATATTTCTGGGTTGAAATATAGAAAATATTGAACAGAACAACTCAGCAGCTTGGGGTAAAAGGTGAAGAATATGCCATCCAGCTGAATGAGTGCAAGGCAATTTTAGTTAGGCAGGATGTAATTACAAAAGCTGGAGTCTGGCCAAACCACCAAGGTTAACTACTCTACTTTTTCTAAAAGTATCACGGGATTTTTCTAATGACAAGAAGTTAATGATGTTGTGTCTGAAAGTCAGTACCTCTCCCCTTACAGTGGCCTTTACAATCATTTAATAGCAACAGGCCATACCAGATCCAAAGAAAAGAAAACCCCAAATCACCATTCCTACCACCTCAGAAATTTGCTTATCTTAGAAAATTGGATTTGGAAGGGACCCAGTGAGCCACTAGGTCCAGTTCTCTAGAATCACAAGGAAGATCACACATATAATCCTATCACTGATGGTGAGTCTAGAAAGTTTGATACACCTTCAAAGTTTACTTCAAAGTTATAAACACCATAAACTTAACACCGATCATAAAAGGAGTACACACATAAGTCAAAGAGGACGATTAGAAAATCATCCATGGAGAGCCAAATATGGGCAGTAACAGAACAGACACCTTATGTTGTTTGCACCAATTTTCCTATCTTCAGATATTGATGCTGGTGTACAGATCTTTGGCTGAAAAAGGAGGCAAAAATAAATAATCTACAAATTTTAGTTTGCCTTTGGATGTCTTTGGATTTATCTTGGTCAATCCATTTCTTTTAAATGAACTTTTAGACCATTCACTCAGTCAGGAGGTAGCCTCTGTTTTCAACAGCTTGCTAGACAAATCATTAAAAATAAAATGTAGAACTTAATTGTGATAACAAAAGGAATGCAAAGACTAAGAAGTCCATTACAATGTTCCACTCAAAACTTGCATATTGCTCATGTGGACCAAACCATCAGGTATCACTTGGTGAACACATACAACATTCTCTTCTACCAGATATAAAACCTGCATGGGTCAGTAAGCCCTAGGGTATGATCTACCAAAATCAACAGAGGTTTTTAGGTTGGCTTCTCTGTGCTTTGAACCTCCCATAGCAGATTACAACAGCTTACCAGCTGCAGAACTGCATTTGCACAGCTCGTTGGCTCACACCCCCTTCTTGAGCGTTGATCTGATTAACGTAATTAGGTAAATGAGATATTATGACTGACCTTCTAGAAAGTTTTGGGCTATGCTTTTCTTGTGCAGGATATTAGATAAAGAAATCATAATAGCCTGTGATTGCCTGGTCTCAAAAATAATGGTATTCTAAACCAAATAAAAGCAAAACAAATGCAGATCAGAGAAGTTGGGGCAATTTCTGAGAGCAACTCTGCCAGCCATGAAGTCCCTACTGCCATCAGTGAACTGAGCACCTGTCCTGGAGGACCTGTCTTGTGTTAATTCATTACACTCTAAACAAACCACACAATAGCTTCACTGTTATTTTTAACACTTAGCACACTGTACCATCATTTGCCAACAGTTACTTCTTCTTGGTGCCAACAACTAACTTGCAGGCCTATTGAGAACTTAATGGGACTGAGATTCACATCAAGTTTGCCAGAAATTTCAGGTTCTGACATATTTTAAGGTTCCTGGTAGACAGTTCTTTGAGTTCTCACTTCTTTAATTGTTTACAGGTGAAACAGCAAATCTGATCTTTCCTCTTTTGCTATCTGGAAGTGAGCATACATTTGTGAGTATCTGGCGAGAATTTTTCATCTGGGATTTCATTTCCTGTAGATGAAAAAGCTATCTTCTGGTCCTAATACTCGGATCTTTATTTGATTAGAAGAATTCATTGATTTCTTTCCCTGTGATATTGCATAATATCATGGTGCCCTGCCTCTTTTGTGAGATGTCTTCAGAGGTCACTGCTTGGCCCTTCTCTGAGTCCCTCACCTCAAAGGTGCCACTGTAGGCACAGGGCTGATTTTGCTCAGTCTTGAAATATGTGAAGATGTTTAAGTATGCAGGCAATGCAGCCAAGCTATATTCAAAGGTCTCTTCTGTCATCTGAACTGAGAATCTAAAACCTGGCGTTAATATTAATCATAACCGGTTTATGAATGTAAGCTCCCACTGAAAACAGAGGGACGTGCATATTCTTTTAGCCTGGATCAAACCTTTGATGACTGAAATATTTTTTTAGCTAGAGACACCAAACAGAAACAAAAAGACATCGAAGAAAACATAGTTGTCACACCGCCTTTTCTCTCAGCAAGGAGGGTTTTACAGCTGTGCATTTGAAGAAGGAAAAAACCCCAAACCCACAACGTTTATGTACCTTGGTATGAGTGCAATAACTCAGTAATAACCTGAGCACATAAAGCACATAAAAAAGGAGCACACAAAAGGCTCCAGGTGAAACTCTCTGCTGTGCAGATTGCTTGTCTGCTTTGCTGGGTCACCTTCCAGCTCTCTGCAAGGCCTGGGAGAGGGAACAGATCACACTCAGGCTCTGCCCATTAAAAGCAGCACTGACAGCTGTCTTCAGACATTTGGCTCTCTACGGTCAAACCCAGACCTGAATGCAGCAACCACAGGCAGCACAGACACAGCTAATGTGCTTGGTGAATGGATGGATGGGTGAAAAACGAAAGCATAAGAAACTAAATTTCACTGAAAATTTAATGTTTCTCCAGTAAAAAATGTCCTTAACCCAAATGTGGCATTCAGTGTGAAAGTTTCTGCTTTCATTTTCAAATGAAGACTTTTGGATTTTTTTGTGCAAGAACTCCAGCTTATATTCTTATTTTGGTGACTCTAACTGTACATTACACAGTGGTGCAGGCTCACTGCAAACATCTGACTTTTACAGGGGCTCTTCTTGGGAGCAGCAGACCCTGCCATCCATCCCCAGCTGCTACAACACATTTATTCTGTGCTAAGAGCAGGTGAACAGGCATAAACTGCAATTCACTGGGCACTTTTCTTATATTAGAAATACCTGGGATCCAATCCAGTGCTACATATCATCCTAGCGTGGCAATGCCAGTAGGGCTTGCACTTCTGTATCTCTACAGACTGTGAAGGTGAAGCAGTATTTACTACCTTAAAAAAAAAAAAATTATACATCTGTGAAGAAGAGCAAGGCAGAAGAAAAAAGTCATTGTATTAAAAAACTAAAACTATCTGGGGATGGCTGAAACCCCATGTTCATTAATAAAACCTTTTTTTTTTGTGAACAAGACATGGGAATAATTTTTTAAAAATTAAAACAATACCAAAAGTCAAAGTGTAAGTGTAACTTTACATCTGGAAAATATTTTTTCTTTCCCACCTGTTTTTTCCTAAGCAATCGACTCTCACATTTGTGCAAGCCTTGCTTGCAGAGCTTTCTAGGAATCACAGATTGTTCTGCTTCCGATTATATCATAACTGTTTTTTTCCTGTTTTTTTTTTTTTCCTTAATTTTGGCATGAAAGCAGATGGTCTTAACATTGAAGTGGTTTTGGCAGCACGAGTTTTAAAACTCCTAGCAAACAGAGCATTTTTGTCAATGCATGTCCTTTCAGACACGTGGCTGGAGTTGACGTGGCCCATGCCCTCACATCATTCGAAGAGGCTGAAGTGTGTGCACCTTACATTCACGTGTATAAAGTGAGATTAACATGCCAAAATGTCAACTGAGCTTCCCTAGCATGAAGAGCATGCAACAAAGGAGCTGTTAGTTGGCTCAACAGTTTTTCAGACACCAACTTAAGGAAAAACTAAGATTACTGTGAGTTTAATAAATCCCAGGGATGTCTCACTTCCCCAGAGGGAAGAAACCAAGCCCAAGCCCACCACTGAGCTCTTGTTGTCTTGCATCACACAGCGGGGATCTTCCTCCACCTGCTATTTCTTGGTTCTAGAAGTTTCTGCCTTATTAGGGATTTGATTATTTTCCATGCTGTCTTACAGCCTGTCTCACCTTGCAAACACAACACAGGACTCTCTGCCAGTAAAAACATTCTCAGAGCAGCGTTTTGACCACCCTTCCTCTCTTCAGGAGTGCAGTATTGCTTTAATATTACATCTCTTCCAGCAGTACAACACTTTTCCCTCGCTCCCCCCACCGTGTATTTGAATCCCTGGCACCTTCCTGGTGTCCATCCCATCTCTCTGGCTCTTACAAACACTACAAACCCATACATCCATTGCTTTCTTGCTTTCATAGAAGACCTATAAAGGATATAAACCTTCACGACACCTTCTGGACATCATTTTCTGCATCATACTTGAAAAGAGAAACAAAATCAGCATAAAAGGAAGAGGGAAGTTACTACATGAAGGTGTGACCACAAACAATTTTTACAGCTTTGCCTGCATCCTGTAGTCTTTTTGCAGTAACAGTCTCTACTTACTCACCTTTCTGCTCGAAGAACTTGAACTCTCAGGGTCTTCTTTTTCAGCCAGAAGTATTTTAACACAGTATGGATGTTATCATAGTAAATGATAAAATAGTCAATCTAATACAGTAATCTGGACCAGTAGACAAGCCCAGATCTTTTCCAGGTGCTCCTACAGAGCATTTCTTCTTTAACTCTGGACTGGGGTTTACATAATAATGCAAGCTCTGCTCCACAGACACCACCATTCTAATGGGAGTTTAACAGTCTGGCACATTATTTGATTTCCAAATGCAGTCAGCGCCAGCCCATCATTAGAATCAAGGCAGTAATGTGGCCCCAGGGAACACTTCTCCCTAGGCCCTGGTAATCACCACCGGCCCTTAAATTCATGCCAAAGCGTTAGTTCATTCAACATTTTGCTCTTTTTTTGTTACAGCTTAAAGAGAAGAACGGAGGGTAATTTCATACACAAATGTACAAGAGATTTGGTGCTCATCTGGTGTGAAGAAGGTAATTTGAAAGCTCTTCTATTTAGAAAATCTAAATAAAAGAAACTTTGGCCTTCATTTATTGAGATTCTGAATCAGGTCTGGAGACCAATAATAGTTCAGCTCACAAACCATAAAGAGATGCAAGCCCCACTAATTTCATGCTCCTTTAATCTGCTTTCATCAACTGTGTGGATTTTGTAAAAGCACTCAAAAATTAGACGTTACCATACAGTGAAAGCATTGACTGATTTCTAAAGGGTTAGCTTGCAGCTACTGAAAACATTAGTGACATGGCAAATACTCCAGTATTATGAGCTTCCCTGCACCACATGAGTTCTGCTCTAGCAACATATATATAATTGTATGAAAGTTATTCCATGCTCTTAATAAAGAGAGAGAAAAAAAGCTTGGCCTGGATGTTGATCTGATTCCGATGAGGTTATAAATAAACTACTACTTGTAGTCCCCAAGACAAACAGTTTGGATGTGCTTAAACATCATATTCGTTAGCATGGATTGTATTTACACAAACGGAAAAAAAAGTGAGCAAGGCCATTGATTTCATTGCAGTGAGCAACGCAAAGCAACCGAATGCTGTTAATCAACAGTGTGAGCAATATTGCTTTTGCCAGTTTTTTAATAAATTTTTTCAACATGTATTTTCTTCATTTCTGTGATCATAGTTATAAATAATTGCATTAAGAATGTTGTTTCATCAAATTGTCTTACAATGGCAATAACCTCTAATGAAGATTTTTAGGACAACGGGTCCTGTGAGTATAAAGAGAACTGAGTTCTGAGAAAAAAAACCCAAAACAACAGCTTAGTGCAAATGAAAAGACATTGTGTACAGTGCATCCTGGCACTGTGCTATGCAGTTACAGAGAGCATGAATGGAGAACAAACCTGATGCCATCCAGCTCATCAACTATCATCAGTTTCTTGACTAGAGAAACCAACATCATCTCCACCCTTCTACTCCGAGTCAGCAAAATGCTGAAAACGCTCCTGTGAGTGACAGCCACAGGGCACATCAAAGCACAGACACTGCTCATGTTAGTCACCAGGAAGTACCTGTGACAAAATTAAGACACCCCACCATGTGTGACCCTACGCCTGACCTGCATTCCTTGCCTCCTTGGAGAGGAGTGATGCAGAAGACAACTTGCCATGAGCTGAAGTGGTAGGTGGGCACTGATAAACTTGCTAAACACTGTTGGAGCATAAAAACCTCTCCAGGAAATCAACAGGAAAGTCACTTCCATCATCAACTTCCAGTGATATCTGAGCATCCAAGACTTTGGAGCGAAGTTTAGATGGCATCAGAAATGACCAGAACTCCTTCAGTCATGAGAAACACTGCAGATACAGCAACACCACAGGGGTAATAGGCAGTGATGGACACACCATAAGATCTGATGCCACCATGAGAAAGCTGACAAAACCTTAGAATTTCTGAGATTACATGTTTTTGCCATTCCTAACACTGGAGTGCTGTGCTAAGCTCTAGGTAGCCATGCTGAACGAATTCTAATTTCTCAACCTAATTTCTGTGGATAAGGGGAAATAAAAAGAGTACACAAGACTTTGGCCTGTTTGACCTAAGAGAGAGGCTGAGAAGAAGTGCAATGGCTATCACAGGATACTGTTGGTTTGGAGAGAGAGGACATGTGTCAGGAAGTGCAAAGAACTGGGATCAGTGGGCCCTTTGGTCTCTGCCACTTCTGCATGTAGCTACTCAGCTGGTTGTCATCGGAGGAGATATGGACTGTGAACTTGGACAACTTCTTTCCTGATGGAAGATCCACAGGCAGGAACTACCATAAGATCCAACTATTCCATTGGAATTTATATGTTGAACTTTTCAACTCTCTGGAAAAAGTGACACCATTTTTGTAAGGTTTTAAAACTTGCAAAAACATCTTTCAAAATGGGGGAAAAATAAAGCACAAGAGAGAAGGAAATGGACATGGAAATATCATTCCTTACTGAAATCAATAGATACTGATTTCGATAACATTACACTGTATTTATCATGTCCCCTTCCCTCCTCCCGAAGGCGGCCAGTGAAATTCTCACATGAACTCAGCTGAAGCCCTGCTCTGATTACCATATGATCTCTGCAAACCCAGGCTGTGTTAATGTTTTCAAACGAAATGGAAGGTGTTTAAAAGGCTTCTGAGAAAATTTAGTAGTATGTTCATTTTGATTACTTTGGTGTTCAGCGCAGACAGGCTCCGGTGATTTTATCACAGTCCTGGTATGGCTGAAACTAACTGGAAAGAAAAATCACCCATTTCACCGCTCCTTCGAGAATCAGTTGGTAAAGCCCTTTATCAACAGAAAGCAGGGGAGGTGAGCTAAAGCACTGCTTGTATTTGTTCAAAGTACAAAACGTGCAAGTCAGATCTAAGGAGAAATTATATGACAACTGGATTAGAGCTATGCAAGGCCAACCTTTTCTGTACTGTCTAGAGATCCCTTGCTCATAACCTCGGGCTACTGTCAGCACTGTGATGCTTTCAACAAAGTACTATGTGCACATCACTAGCTGATGAACTGAATGAATAAATGTTAAATCCCAAAGCATGGTGTTCCTTGTGATCTCTGTTAAAAGCCTGCAACCCTTTAAAACACGAGTCTTAACTTCATAATCTCTGTGGCATCTAAAACATCTAAATCATCATGAGAAACGAGCTCATTTTCCATACACCGTGTTCTGCCAAGTGCAGTTATTTTTCCAAACACTTATGTAACTGTTCGAGGGGAAAGGCAGGACTGGAGCTAACCCCGAGTGTGCTCCGTGCCCAGCTCCGTCTGATGAGATGCCTTCCGCTAACTGGAGCAAGTTCCTCTTCAGGTTCCACCCTCCTCTGGCTCTTCACCTCCCTTGTACTCTCTTGTCAAAGTGCTGGCAGAGGCCCTGAGCAATAAGCAGCTCATCCACTGCTTGGGCAGTGCTGGAACAACTGCCTTGTACTGGCAACCTGCGGTTTATTTCCAGAGATCCATTCATGTCAAAGTGCTTTATCAAGGTTCAGACTCAAAGCACGGGAACAGCACATCTGTGTTCAGGGTCTGATCTGCAATTAAAATATTTCTGTTGAGCTGGATATTTGGACTGAATCCTGGACCTGGCTTTCCATCCTCTTCTCCATTTTAATCACAGGCTTTCTTTGAGCCCCTTTTGTGTTTTCACTCTTTGTAGTCACCTTGGATGGCTGTAAACTGGGCGAACAGGATAAAACACCTTAATACCCAGCACTGTTAAGAGCAGTGAGAAAGCCAAGCAGCATGGCTGCAGAGCAAGGTTTCAACAAACAAGGACGAGCATTCAAACTGATGAGAGAGGACCCAGGAACCATGAATCCAGCTTAAAAAATACCTTTCATCAAAAATAATCAATCTGAAGCACACCTTTCCCCCGTTGGTTTCTAGACTGCATTGCCAGCTTGCTTTCTATCAGAGAGTGACAAGAGAAACTCCTTAAAAGCAATCAAAGAAATCTCAGATCTTCAGTAAATTACATGTAGAGGATCCTGCACTTGCGTATAAATTCAAAAGACCACAGAGCCCATGATGAAACCACAAAACTTGGCAGAAAGTGCCACCCCTTGCTATGCACAGCTGGGAAAGGAGCCATCTTCCCAAAGCATTTATTTACAGCTCTCTTGACAATATTTAGCTATACTTGGAGCCATTAAGCCAATATCAGTATTCCCAATGCTTTTAACAACCTACAGAGCAGGCCTCTAGAGACAGCCAGTCTGTGAGCCATGGAAGAGAAAACCAGCAGTGTGGAGATGGAGGTTTTCTTAGGCCCCAGGGACAAGATGTGTGGCAGTTCCCCAGGGGTTTGGTTTCCCTGCTGCAGACCCAGAAGGAAGCCTATACTCAGACTAAACCAGTCAGACTGGAAGCAAGTTCTGATTCTGGCATAAATCAAGAGGAGACAGCACCAGGCCTATGGGGAGCAAAGGAAAGATGGAATCAGGAAACCACAATTCATCATTTATCTTCCCAGTATCCTGCTAACAACGGAAACTTCCAAACTAATGACAATTTGAATGCAGCCTTACATGCAATGTATCATCCCTGAACGGAGTATTGAAACATCAAATAGAGAGTTCTACGATTAACAGGATGTTTACAAATAATTATTAGGAGGTGATTGCCTAATTTTGGTCTATGGTTTGGTGTATTTACAGTCTTATATTCAAACATATCTGTACTTGGTAATATTTACATATCTCTAGTTTGAGGCTTCACATAGTAGTGCTGTAAAAATGCTGATTTACTGCTTATGCAGACACGGGACACATTTTACTGTGCTGCAAATGCAATTTGCCGAGCTGTTTCATTCCTCCCTTTGTAGTTGTATGATTAAATATTGTGATTTTCCTCTATTTATTTTGCTTAATAAACTTTCATGCATTTTGTTCAACAAATACCACAAAGTTTGGCTCTTGCTAAAAAAAAAATATAATTTCAAAAAGGAAAAAATAAAAGGTTTTCCCTATCAGTCTTTAGATTTACTGCTTGACGGAAATATTACCCCATATACGATGAGAATTACTGTGCTGAGCATTCGGTTTTGACCAAGGAAGAGTATTAATAAACACCAATGCTCTCTACTTCACTCTAGGGAATACTTAGAAACCAAGTTCCAGGTACAAAGAATGACACTTCTGAAAGCACCAGTCTGGGGTGGTTATGGATGTTACACACACCCAGTGATTTGTTTCCTCTGTTCTTGCATAAATCTTCCTCCATTAGCTGATTTGATCAGATTTATGAGAGATGAACTGGCTCTCTCAAAGCTCCCTCTACGATCTCAGTAAAACTATTATGCTTATTTCTATCTCAATTGCTTATTTGTAAAATGAATTGTAAAATCAACTGTACTCTTCTCAGAGAGGAAGCTTCATCACAAGAAGACACATACTGACTGCAAACACTATCATACTCTTCTTTAAGCCATAATAATGCTGACATTTCACTAGTGTTTTGTTCTTCCCCTTAGAACTGTTAGAGCTAAAACCCAATGCTTCATACCACATACTGAAGTGCCAAGGGAGAGTATGATATAAATATACAGATATGAAACAGCATCTAGAAATGATGAGTTTGATCTTTCAAAAGACAAATCACTAATCTCTGGCTCTAATAAGATATGGGATGATAAAGGTCATGCTGAGTAAAGGACTAAGCTGACAGATCAGTCCAAAAGTTTCAAAACTGATATTGCTACTCTTGTCCCATTGGGGGAAAAAAAGCAATCCTTTGTGTGACCTGCAGTAGAGCGTTAGACACATTGGAGAGACTCTTTCACTGTGCTTAACGCAAGGGCAATTTTAAACTCATCCAAGGATGCGGTATTTTAAATGCCACAAAATTATTCTATTTATTCTTTCAAAAGACACTTTCAGTCTGAAACTGGTAAAAGCTCTTTCACCTCTGCACATCTTTATGAGGATGATTAATGTGATTCAGTAGAAGTTGCCAGGTGACTGTGAAAGGACCTTTGGTCAACAGTAACTTGAATTAGCTGCTGACATGAAAAAGGAATTGCAGAGTAACACAGCTTTATTCAATTTGGGGCGTGCTAGTTTAGGACTTGATGTAAATCTGATCCACAATTGCCTGCAAATAATAGCCTCAGCAGAGCACTACCAAAATCCCTGATTTACACCTTTCATCCCCAACAATGTGAGCATTTCACGGTCACTCCCATTGGGGTGATAACTGGTGTTTGGCACTCTGCAGAGGTCTGCAAAGATTGAAGCTCCATTTCACTGGCTGACTTTTCTCCCATTTCTTTTGCTCAGTTGAACTGGGCGCTGTCTTGTAAAACTCAGCCCGTGGTGCTTATCTTTACAATGAGAGCAGTAAAGATCTGTGGCCTCTCACAGCCACAGAAGCTGTTACAAAGATGCTGGTCTTCACCTGCTGCTCTTCTACTCAGTCGCCAGTGAACTGGCTTGCCCATTGCTTTCAAGATCTTTGAGGAAAGCTAATGTCCTAACACTAAATAAGCAGAGAGTCCGAGAAAACAGACTTTTTCACTGAAAAGTTTATTCCTCTACGATGCCAGATGAACCAATGCTGTAAGGTGTAGCTGACAAAGTGGAAAGTTCTCTACTTTCCTTTCAGAAGCCATTTGGAGCTTTTTCTGGGTTGAATGTGCAACTGTGCTCTCAGGTAAAGATCAGGTTGTACTACCATGATCAGGTTCAGCAGACTGCACCGACAAGGAGCAAGAGAAGGCAGAGAGAGGAGGAGGAGGAGGAGAAGAGAAAATGAGGGTACATTTTTGGGAAAGCTGTGAAATGAGGCAACTTCACTCTTGCATTTTCTCTGTCACCCAAGTGAGCTCATTAATGCCTGCAGAATTTGAGGGAGATTGATTAATTGCGTAAGGGCCCAGAATGGACAAGGTTATTGTAATTAATTCTAAATAATACAGTATCATACAAATTGCATCTAAGGGGAAGAAAAAAAGCTTTTCTCCCTCTCAGAAGTAAGGAAAATACTAAGTAAACAGTGTTAATTATAGAAACAAAGGGATGGAGTCAGGCACAAAGCTTTTAGGTCACTGACTCCATTCATACAAGGGGGAAAGAAAAGAAGGTAAGGTACAATCTAACCTAATTATAGCTTTGTAAAAATTATTTTCAAGCCATTAACTGAGATTTGGCCTACTTAGATTGCAAACTTCTAGGGGCAAAGATTTGCTCTTCTCAGTACTTGCCTGTCTTGCAAAATGCAGACTGCGTCCCTGACCAGAGCTCCTGCACCCCAGTATTTTAATTCCCCAAGCCATGAAGGTGAGCCAGCCTTGGCTGGACATGTGCCAGGAGCTGTGCCTGCTGCTGAAGGACTTCTGGAGCTCTCACTTGAAATTAGCAACTGGCAAAACGTGGTTTGAGATTTGTGAGCTAGAGCGGAAAGAAGCTAACACTCAAGTCTTCCCATGAAAGCCCAGCTTTTCTGGCGTCAGAATAGGCAACCATCCTCTCCATGCAAAGATCAGCATGAGCCAGAAGCCAGGCCAGGAGAAGCTTTTTGTGAGAATTCAGGGATATACCTACAGTCCTCCCAAAAACCAGTCATCCAGAATCTGGGTCAGCACAAAAAAGAATTGGAAGAGTTACAAAGTTGAGTGGGAGAGGACCTCTCGAGGACTGATCACAAGTATCTTTCAGGCTGAAAGTGCTGTTCACTGAGAATGAGCACATTCTTTTTGATTTTCTATTTCTTCCAGGTCAGTGCTGGCACAACCTGCTATCTGCAGAGAACCACTTATTGTCATGGTTCTGCTGTGACATGTATGATACCTGCTACTTTTGTTCAGGCCTTGGGTGTTGGAACCAAGAAAACACAGAAGTGATTCCGTGGAGTGGGTAGGGGAATGTTTGAGGAGATGTCTTGCCCAACTCTATGACTGCAGAGAAAAAAAAACCATTGAAAATACAAGTGCACTATTAAAGATCCTGAAACTGAAAGGCAATAACAGAACTGAAACATTTTTTTAAAACAAGCTGATTTAGAGTCATTCCCGATTTCAAAATGTGCTGTGAGGGATAGCACAGTATAGAAATTCTGTGTTCTTGAACGGCCCATACCTCCCAGCACTCCAGCGATTACTTTTCAATTGCAGGTGAAGAAGTTCCACAGTGTAATTTATAAGTCACCTCCAATCTGTGGAAAGCTCTGATATATTACAGGTAAAAGTGCTTCGCTTCTTACATGGCAATCAGCAGATGTCAGGAGTACAAGTGCTTCGTTCTACTGGTATTCAGCCTCATGCATAGGTTTGAAAAACACGTGCAGAAGAGCTGGCCAGAAGCATTATTTTTTAATTAAGAGGGGGGAAAAAATCTTTGCAAAGCACCTTAAACTGACAAGGTGAGGTGTGTGGAATGACCTAAGACAGACAGGCACTGATGGAAAGCCATTGAGGTAATTCCTGAAGTAATTAGATCTTTGGACAACCAAGTGATGAAACAGGACAAATGACCTTTTCTCATTCGCACACCACCAGCTTATTTTTCTGATTTGTTCCACTCTCCAGGAACAGTATTTCTTTTAAATACTATCAGGAAAAAAAATATGGCTACGGCAGTGAGCTAGGATGCAGAGTATCTGGATTCAGCGCCTGGCTCTGCTGCAGATCTCCAATATGACCTTGGGCACATCCATTAATCTCTTACATCTCAGTTCTTTAGCAGTAAAATGGAAGCAGAGATACTACTTTTTCCTTGCCCACTTGCTTGTCTTCGCTGTGGTGCCCGTAAGTGTTTTCAGAGCAGTTTCCTGGCATAACCACCTCTATAAATTTAGCAGAGGCAATGAAAGTCAAATGCTGCGCTAAAAGTCAGGCAGAGGGAGGCCAAAGGCAGATTTGGAAGCACTCCCTGGTCCCTGTACTACCTGTACCTGTGTCTTGGCTGTATCTGGGACGTTCCCAGGCTGCTCCCTGCCCAGCACAGCGCTGCCGGCGCAGGCAGGAGATGAGCCCCTGCTGCCCACTGACCTGCCCACCACAGGTAACCCAGCAGCCATGCATTTGTGAGGCGGCTCCCGTGACCTCAAAACCCCACTTGAAATACAGAACTTACTTTTAGAGCACAGGAGGAAGACAGATTTAAGCCTAAACCACATGGAAACTTTTATGTTTCATCGCATTAGAGAATTACATGTTGGCCTTACAAAGCTACTGTAAAATTCTACCTTCTTTGGAATCTAATGACCTCTTTGCTGCATATGTGAGAGAGTAAATACATAAATATGCACTCAGGCGGTGCCATACAAGTTCTGTCTGCGTATCATATGCAGATACCTATGTGTGTATGAATACACATCATTACACACCCATACGTGATCACATTTCATCCCAGAGAGCAATGTCAGACTTGGTTTACCATCGCAATAAACATCCAGCTTGACACATTTTTCACAAGACCTCTGTGAATTCTACATAATTACACTTTTGAGGATGTACTTTGCCAATGTGCCAGATAACACCAGAAGCACAGCTTTGAGTTGACTGCACTCCTACTCCCACCAGTGTCCTTGCTATGACAGTTTTGATACAAACAGTGTGTATTAGATCATTAGTACAGAGACAACCAAATCTCCCTGCCACCCTTTTGAAGCTCAGGCTGATGAATGGGAACTTGCTACTTTTGTGTGGAGCTTGGCCAATATATCACAGAGCTGTGCCCAGGGAACGACACCCAGACTGCCTCTGAGCACGCTGCTGGGGTGTTCCCTATCAGCAGAAATGAGCAAACAAAAACACACAACATGCCTACAATCAATCAAGATGTAATTTTCTAAAGCACATGGAAGGTCACTTATTGACTAATAAGGCAGGCAATTATCCAAGGCCCATTAAGAAGTATGAGCACTCAAACCTCCACCTTCTCATGTGAGATTTCTCAGTGCCCCGTTTGCATGTGGTTGCAGTCCCTCTTAAAAAGGTGAAAAAGTCTAACTTATGGAAATGTGCAAAGAATAATGGGTCTAAGACTTCTGTGAATGAGCCTTCTGTGAAGGAATTAGGGCAGGCTTTTTATTTTTTTGTGTGTTTGTTTTTAATTTTAAACACAGACTACTTCAAAAGATGAAACTTGTAAAATCTCTCCCTGACCTGGAAGACCATGAAATGACCTGGAAGAGGTGACAGTAATTACAATCAGAAGTTGTCCAGCGATCCAGCCTTATGCTCTGCATCACCCTTTTGCTAATCAAGTGTCTGTATTGATCCCCTCTCCTTGGATGCTTTTCCTGTTACCCCAGGGCCCATGCAGTGCTCTACATACAGGCTGCAGCTTGAGCTTTCACAACTCCGGTACAGCCAGGCATGAAATCTGATTTGGAACAGAGTGGGGCAGCCCTTGTGGGGCACCACAAGTACAAAAATGTTTTAGCTCTTCTATAGTTTAATCTGTCCTCCAGAGATCACATGTCACTTTCTAGAGTGCCACTGCTAGAGAAGCACAATAACTTTTTGATTTTCTCTTTCCATCAGTCTCTGCATGACTCCCACAACTTTTGGATCAGATTTTTAAAGAATACTAATTCCCTACAAGCCTCATGAGAATAAGCAGCTTCATTCAGATGAGATACTCAACCAGAGCTCCCACTGATGGAAAGGCTGTGCTAGAAATCATGCTGGATTAAGGACCTTTGGAGGAGAGAGCTGCTGTGAACCCAAACCACAGGAACTGGCTTTATACATTCTTCTGACCATGAAAGCATTCAGAAATCTGAATTTTGGCTATTTTTGCAAAAAGCAAAAAAAGGAAGGTCTCCTTACATCCATATTTATGGACTCTGTTATTTTTCATTTTTATTCACGATCAAATTCTGGCATAAACCAGCTCTTCTCTATTGACTTTGCAATTACACACAACGCTTGCACTGGGCTCTGCACTGACCCTGCTGATTGTCCTTGTCGTTTCTTCCTGACGTGCTCCTGTGCAATCTCTCCTCTGAATACCACAATGATGATCAGTTACCTCTTAGAATCAGTGACTGGTCTAAAAAGACTTATTCCAACTTCAATTAAAAGGACAGTTATTACAGTCATATCTGAAATTCAGCTCTTTAAAAACAAAACAACCAACCAACCAAAAAAATCCCCATCCACATCCAGTTCTTTCCCTTTATACCAATAAAATTGAAAAAATTCTGCTGGAAAATTCTAAAGATAGTGTTGTATACTTAAATTTCAAGACACACAAAGTTTAGAACAAGATAATGCCACATTTCAATTATGCGTTTTTCTATTTATACATTTCCTATGTGGCACAAGCCCCCTTTAATGAAAGCATGTTTTAGAGTAGCTTCAACACCCAGCATTATTACAAGTTTTTGAATGCACCAGGAGCTCATCAGCTAAAATATGTTAATTTCTCTAATAGGGTAATGAAGTCTAAATGCTTTCAGGAAGACATTGCTACGATAATGGGTCTACTTAAAACACAACATTAGGAGAACCTTGATTACAGGTTGCTCAGTAGTTTCTGGCTTCCTTAGGAACCAGAGGTTGGTTCCATTGCTAATTTGCTGCAAGAGCTGCTGGGAAGGAAGCTCATTTCCATTTACTTAGTCAATCACCTTCAACAACAAAACCAGAGTTCAATTCTTAGAAAAACTGCTAATCCAACTGCATTATCAAGGCCTTAAGGCTGACTTAGAGCTGCACAGGCTTTGATGATGAAGTGAATCCAGGGGAGCAAGAGGAGGGTGGGGTGGTGGCACATAGATCAGAAGATGGACAGTCAAAATGAAGTGACAGGTTTGATGAGATGAGAAAAACGCAGGGAAAGGGTGGTAAAGGTGGCAAGCCCACGCAGGAACCACCTGGCTGAGGTCTGTGCACCTCTCTGGAACAAGCCTCTGCATTTGTACTTGTGCAGTGCTTGGTAACTTGGGAAGTCCCCCATCGGAACCTCAAGGCACTTGCGTTCTCTGATATGGGAAACCTGGTGACTTCCCACAACTTGAGCCTTATCAACACGTGTTTCTTCTACCTTCAACACACACACAGGCAGCCCTCAGTGCTAGCTCTCAAATTCCCGTGTTTCAGACCCATGGGAAGCAGGATAACACACAATTTGTGACCAGAAAGATGCAGAAGCAGAGCTGTGGTACCTGCTTTGTGTCCTCCAGCCAAAAGCACCATCCATCAAAGCCCTGGACATGTCAACCCTGCACTTACCCCACTTCTGAGCTGCAGGATGCAATATTCCCACGTCCTTCCCACACCCATGTATTTACTGTACCACTGAGGCCTCCTCTTCTGAGCACACTCTGGGTTTGCCAGGCTGCCAGTTGCCTGGCCTGATGAAAAACACACACTTCATTTTTCCATGTATCCTCCCAGCTGCAGGATCAGGCCACTACAGGATCAGCCGAGCCAACAATGATCCAGCTTCTTGCTGGATGGGAGAACAGGTATGTGGTGTGTATCTCGAGTGTACGTGGAAGCATCTTGTCAAGCAGCAACCCATGTACAAGCCAGCAAGCTTATACTGAAAATAAGATAAAAAACTACTAAAAAAAGAGATACTTCTGTACTTAACAACCACACCAAGTTTTGACTCCAGACATCACATCTGATTTCCATTATAGGAAAATCATGAATGTCTGACCGTGTCACACAGATACACTCTTTGAAAGGAAAAGGGCTTGATATTTGTCTCCATGTGTTCAGCTGAGACTGTGCTCTCCCTCGTTGTGGAAACAAATGGTGCTGTAAATCTAGCAGTATTGAGCTCAGCGTGATCTAAGTGAACAAAATAGTCTAACTTGATATTTGCATTTTCTCGTTTATCAAAACAAGTAGTAATCCACTCATTAAATCCAGTATTTCTGTAATTAATTTGTAGTCATTACAAATAACCTTTAATTGGATTAGCTATAATTACTATAAAATAATTTCCTGAAATCATGTTATATTTGTGGGATTTTTTAATTTTATTTTTAGCAATATGAACTTAGGTGACCATAATAAGAGACAAGAAACACTTCAGAGGTGAATATCAGAACCTGCTCTACTCCTTTTTTGCTGAGCTCATCTGCATATTGCTCCTTTTGTCCCCAGTGATCCCGTTTTGTACTTGAACTTGACAACCCCAATTAGCCAAAACAGTGACCCATTGCTGCTCCTCTGTTGCCCCACTGGCCCCTGCTGCAGCTAGGGATTTCCTCAGGAGTCTGGTGCCCACCACAACTCTCCTTTTCCAGTGCCGGTCTGTCCCTGGCATTCATCCCCTTCTTCTGACACAGAGGGATCAAAGCCATGTTTTAAAAGCAGACAGGCGTTTTTCTTGGCACAGTGTGACATGACTTTAAGCAGCAAGTTCCTCTGAAACCTCACATTTTTATGGAGAAACAAAACGTCTAAAGTCGGGGATCCACCAACTACTCAGAATGCTCTGGGATAATTTCTGTACTAATAACAGACCCCTGGGCTGTCTCTGCTGTACACGGTACCATGGTTTTGGTGTTCCACCCCACTTTTGGGAGGGGTTATTTCCCAGCCAAGGGTGCCTTGGCTGGGAAATAACTCTTCCCCTGTTGGGTTATGCTTTTCCTCTGCTGACCCATGCTAACACAGCTCCAGGGACTTCAGTCAACATTGGCTGAAGATGTGGAGCACACCTCATACAAAAGGGTTGTTCTCGTGCACTGTACATGATTTTATAGCTGCAGAAGCCACCTAGGCTTTCTCTGCTCATATCCTGAGATGAAATCAAATGTCGTGTAAGGAGGAAAGCAAACATAAAGGGGCAACCACCTATGGGCATAGCTGACCGTAGACAAATGGAATAAATTTGCTGGAAAGACAGGGTTCCCATTCAAGACCTTTCTTAAAATTAAATTACATGGCACATTGGCAGGAGTTCTGGCACTGCTCTAACACCAGTCACAATTTCACGTTTAATACATGCCATTAAAATAGCACATTTGATTCAAATGAGCATGTCAGGTCACAGAACTGTAGCACTGTCCTACTAGTTACATTTTCTACCCCTTATATGCGTGTGCTGCCTTCCTTTGCCACACTTCAGCTCCTACAGCTCCTTGTGAGCAGAAGTCCAGCAAGATTTAATCATGCTGAGCAATCTCAAAATTTATTTTTCAAATAGGTGGAGTCAAACCAGCTACTAATGCATGAAACAAAGCCCTCTTGAAAAAAAAGAGGGAGTACAACCAGGTGTTATATTAAAAAAAAAAACCCACCAAAACTCATAAATGATGCTCATTTTATACAACCTGACTTTACCTAAGGCTCTAGTGTTTCTATTTGACTAACCCTGAAAACAAAGTGCAGCTAGGGCTTTCAACAGCATCTCCTCTTCCACTGCTGTTGCTAATAGACACACCTCTGGCCTGACCTGCCTCCTGCTCCCCATTTTCCACAACAGGCACTCTCTCCTTTTAAAAAGTGAATTCTTCAGTAAGGAAGAGAGCAGTGGGACTGACAACCATGATCCTTGCTGACCACTCCAACCACGGAGCATCGCCCACAGGTTTACCCTGCCCAGCTCCTCTGCTGTCCTTTCTCTGAGGCACTGCTGGCCTGTGCCTGGCCCTCCGCTGAGCCCCTGCACTGCACCAGTGGGCAGAGCACGAAGCTACAGACACAGGAGCCCTTTCCTGCTGGGTGTTGTCCTAGAAGGGGCCGGGAGAACCGCCAGGCCAGCAAAAGGCAGGGCAGGACCTCGGCAGCCTACGGTGAGCTGAGCCGAGAACGCTGCGCTTAACAAAACAGCAGGATCAACATGGAAAGGAGAAAGAGGGTAGAGGAAGAGCAATGAGAATGGAATGTAACTTTCCTGTTTCTCTCTGAGTTCCATGGCCAATCATGGCATAAATGATGCAGAGCTCATATATTTAGCATCTTTGTTGAAGACGTTGCATGGCCCAAGTAATTTTGCTCCTGGTTTATGTACTTCTTGAAAATACAGTCTCTGACTTGGTGCTCAGACATTAGGCAGACATTAAATATGTTAATACTGCAGCTGTGATTACATGTTTTTTTTATTTTAATTCTGGAAGGATAATTCTTTGGAGTAATTACATAGAGGGTGAGTTAAGTTCTAGGAAATGGTTGAGTCACCAAGAGCCACATCTGCACTCACGCAGAAAGGCTCATTGAAATCCTAAACATTTGTATCCCTTGTAACTATAAGAGATGGGAAAAGCAAAAAGTTGGTTTATGCCTTTTAGGAGAAATACATGAAGTCTATTTGAGAGATGCTACAGGGATTTCCTCTAATGGAAACAGTGTAGCTGCTATGACCAGTTTCTGCCTTTAGATTTGCTGAAGATTCTCCACTCCACAATTAAAACAGTATTTTATGTTTATCCATACCTTCATACTTAAAGAGCACACAGCCAAACTACAAACAACATCTCTCAAATCATAGAACTCCCACCTAGAGCCAGAGACAAAATGGAAGAGGACATGCAATCCACCGTACACAGACAACTCCAGTTTGTTGTACAGCCACTGCATAATAGGACACTAAAATACTCCCAAAAGGACAGAGGAAGGAAATTACTTACAACTGAAACTGCCATTTAAATGTCAGGCTTGCAGAATTCTAACTCTGAAGCTGCTTATTTTGGAGCAACCAAGGACCCATGAAAAAAAAAACAACAAATGAAAAATAAATGGAACTTTTCAGTGTTCAAAAATGGGGTTTTGAAACCTGAGGGTCTAACATTTTAACAAATTCATCATCAGCCAAAATAAGTTCAAGTGGACCCGCTGCACCTTATTATCTTCTTTCCTTGCCCAGCTGTAATGCAGATTTATTTCAGCAGCCCAGGGTCTCTTAGTAGTGTTTGTGTGCTACCCGCAGGTCTGGAGTCCTCTATTCATTCACATTATTTAAATAATAATACATATGTATAATCCTCCTTCCTTCTGTAACTGTTCTACTTGAAGAACCAATTAATTCCATTTGTTATTTCCTGGTGTATTATTTCTTCTCTACAAGCTGGAATCCCTTTAGGAACCCTGTCTGCCCTTGACTACTGATTATTTCCTTGGCTTTTCAATCATCAGAGTCTCTTCCTGTGGATTTTAGAGCATTATTGTGATTGTCAATTTTAATAATGCAGGTTTTCATAGTCTGCGCCTGCTGCAAGCCTTTAAGAAAAAGAAAGAAAAAAAGGACAATCCTGCTTTCCATGGCTTTAAAAATAAATGAACCAATCATTTCGATTTTTTAAAAATAGAAGTGACTTGGTCTCGCTTATTATATGCCCATATATTATGTGATGCATATGCAAACACTGACACTCACACAGCTCTTCTCCCCTTCTGTTCTGGTCTAAGAAATAGCCACAAAATGCCTTCAGATTTAGAGAAAGCGAGCTTCCAGAAGAACAAAGCAGGAAAACGATCACCCATTTAAATGCCTTTAAACAGAAGGCACTAAACTCAGACCTTTGAATCCTGACCCACTTAAGGAATGGCACAAGCCATTGTACCTGCTGAGGTTACATCAGCTTTTTTCCAAGACATTACATATGAAAAACATTTAACATAGTTTCAAGAATTTATTTGTTTTGTAAGCACCTGACTCAACGATCCTTAAGTGCTTGAATAAATACTTAGAGGTAGAAAATTTAGAAACAAAGGCATTTCCTGAGGCATCAGACTTCAGGAAGCAAAGTTTCAGACCACCTGTATTTCCTTCTCCACTGTTACGTGATTAGGGGAAGCATTAAATGCCTACACACTGCCCTGACTGGGTGGATGGTTTAATTTAGCTATCAGGCTTCAGGCAGAGCTACACCACCACCAGATTCACTCCTCCAGCTGCAGCCTTGGAAATTATAAATCTCCAGCCAACGCCACTGATCATCTCTATTCTGCACCCAGCCTGCTCTGGCATGGAGTGCAGAAAGGGTATTAAAACTCTTCCAACTCATCTGCCAAAACGAACAGCACAGTGACGCCTCCACTTTCAGCAGGGGTTTCTGCTGATGGTTTTGATAGTTGAATTAACACCATAAACAGAAATGACACTTCATCTTGATACTGTGCTCTGTACTGCTGCCACCGCCTGAAGTGGTGCTGTGGAGCTGAGAGCAGGAGAGGAGGCAATGGGAAGTTTCTTGGATGTCACCTTGGCCAAGCTCCACAGGATGTGTCTCCTGTCCCGCTGCCTGAGTGATGGCAAAGCGCCCACACGGCTTTTTTAGAACTCTTCACTGTGGCAGAGCAAAACGAGGCACAGATCTGAGCTTTCAGTTACATCTGTCTGTAAATAAACAGTGCATCTGCTCTCTGAGCTGCACAGGCACCGAGAGGCTGATGCTTGCGAGGTTATTCAGGACCAGCTGAGATGCAGCTCTGCCCCAGTTTTGTCCAAATAACAATTTCCAAATTAAACCCACCATAAGGCTGCTGATGAGAGCAAGCCAAAGCTCACAGCCGTTCTGTATCTATGAGCTTTCAAATGCTGCCTTAGCATCTTCCTTTTCGTTACTGATCAATATAAGCAGAAACTCACCTGTTTTGAAAGAAGCGCCATGAAAAAATACAACAAAACCAGTTATGTCAAGCTGTGGGAACGCACCACAGCCAATCACCTAACAATCAGTAACAGTACTCAACAGAGATATAACTACTAAAGTGCTATTAGCACAGAAAACAGTGTACAAAAAGCACAGGGGAGGAAATGGACAAGCTGAAATGCTGGGAAAGAAAATGTTCCCAAGAGTAGCAGTACTCCATTAAAAAAAAAACCCCAAACTATCTTTTACAAAGGAGTTAAAGCTAAGAGGAGCAGACAGAGCCAAACAAGGTAAGGGACAGCACAGGGAAATGTCCTCAGTGTTCGGAAGGGTCTTGCGTTCAGCTTTCAGAGCCCAAGGAAAACAGAACACCCAGTGAAATCAGTTTCACTGCAGCAAAGGGATCACTATCAAGACCATTATCATATCGCCAGGCCCCAGCATTTACGTTTATTGACAGCTGGTTCTCATATACAAACTCATTTTTTATATGAGACCGTTCACATTCACATTTACATTCCCATCTTGTTGCACCAGCCAAGCATTTGTTGGTGGTTTTCAGTGAGCCATTTTCCACTAGGGTAGCTCAAGGATGAAACTTCTTTCACCTTCTTTGGAAACAGCTGCTCCTGGCTATCTCCAGTGACACGACTTGGAAATACATTGACCCCAGTCTGATTCATGATGAATATGCACACAGAAACATAAAAATTGTGGGCATGCATTTATGCAGAATAATGTACACAAAATATGCATTAGGCTCCCTTGTAATGCTCATACCTACAAAAGGTTAAACAGCCCTCGGTGAGAGAAAGCTATTTAAATGGACCTTTTTATAATGGCAAACAATAATGCATTCTGGTTACCTTCTGACATGGCTTACTTCCAGTCAGCATTAAGGAAAATTACTACCTGATTTCAATACATCTTGGTTCAATTTCATGCAAGCTTATTGTCTTCTAATTATCAACACAGCAATTTGATCTGCATCCAGATTAAGGCACTGCCCTGACTTTTAACACCAGAGCAACGCCTCTGGTGGTGTGCTGATTTCTCAAGCAGTAAGCAGTTTGCTGTTGTCACACACCCCCAAGACACAAATAAGCAGATGCTGCATTAAAGCTTGTTTTACAAAACTGCTTCAGTTGTGGTATACATTTTTAATATCATATACTGAGCACGTTACAGCAAAAACTTCCCAGGCCAGTAAAATCCTACAAATTCATTAGCAAAACCAGCTTCTCAAGTAAATCTAGTGAAGACTAGATCTAGTTGAAAATGACTATCCAGGAGAAGCTGAAATGAGTGAAAAGCTTGATCGTGCTTGCCCCATGTGATCATGGCTCAGTTTACCACCCCAGTTCTCTGAATGTCAGGTGGGATTGCTTTAAGGACAGGCTTCACTAACCTTTCTCTTCTTTTTCTCACAAGAATACTGTGGTTGGCTGAAAGACTTGCATTTTTTTACAGAATTACAGTTCTGAGTGTAAAAGCAGAGGCACAACTTTTCATAGTCAGAATAGTTTCTACAGAGAAGGCACTAGTAGGGAAATGTTTTGGAGCATGCCCTGACATGTTTTCATTCATGGGTAGGTTTAAAGGACCAGAAATTATAGCTTCTGTTTTTGAAAGACAAGCCAAAGGAAAAAGCAACATTTTCACTCTCTTTGGCTTATTTGCATTTCTTACCTTTCTTTCTTATTCTTCTCCCTCATTTGACATTGTCAGCAGCAGAATGACAAGAGAAGGGCACCTCTGGAGTACTCTCTAGCTAATCCTTTACAAGGCCTGTAAACTATATGGTGAGTTGGTGGTTACAACAGGAGCTCTTAAAAAGCACACATTTTTCCCTTCCTCCAAACAGAGAGGAATCTTTGTTGGGCCCTTTGAAGAAACTCAAGCTAGGAAAGGATTATTTTTCTCTAAGTATGTGTTTAATGGCAGTGTAATGTAAAACACTCCAAAAATTAATCTGACCAGCAGCAGACCAAGGTTAGATAAACCATCTGGTGGCTGTTTCTGGTAAATGTGACACTTGTCTCGATGGTGTTTATGGCACAACTGGCTGCTACAGCCGAGAGCCACGTTCCAGCAGCCTTGTATGACTACCTACCTTAAAGGAAGAGAAGGTCTGTAACACAACCCGCAGGATTACTGTCTTTTATAAAACCCTCTGGCACCAAATCTTTCCAGACAATAACAGTACAACCACAGCAAGGAGGATGAGATATCAGAAGAGCTTTCCCTTCCTCACCACTGGTTATTTCTTCCGTGCTTCACCGTGTTCCCTCACCACCTCTCTTGTATGTATTCAGCCCCAAAGGGTGACAAGGCCAGGGTGCTCTGCAGTGTCCCCTCTCACCACTCTTTGTGTACAAACACGACTATGAGAGCGCAGTTAATTTTGTTTCCACAAGATGGTGGCACCTTCACCACTATTTTTCCCCCTCATGGGAGGTAGTGAAGATGAGGGTTGCTAGAAGTGCTTATAATCTCAGCTGAGACATCAAGCTGAACTAGTCCAACCCCGTAAGAATAACACTGAAAGTTATACTACGTCCTAAAAGCCAAAAGAATTCCACTGCCTGCCCCACTCTGAGACACTGCCATTTGACAAGGAACATGATGAAATGAACAATCCGTGCCATTAATTTAAGACTGGAATTTGCAGGGATTTATATGGTGACACTTGTATCATACATGCTAGCACCTACTACCACTGTACAAGTAATTGGGCACTAATTTAACCTGGCCTTAGCAACTTGTGCAGTCTGACAGCTCCCCATGCAGTTCACTGCAGACAGATCAGATCAGATTAGGGATCTTATGCTCCTTCCACATCCCTCCAAATTAATAGCATTTCATCAGCTCGTTCTACAATGCCATTAAACACAGAAAATGCAGAGATGACAGAGATGGCCCTGATCCTGAAGGCACAGCGCTTTTATGGGAAGGGAGAAAATGCAGATTGTGTGCCTACCCATCACGTGTTGTTTAAAACAAATGGGAGTGTATATTCCTAATTATATAGATTGCACTAGTAATCTCTTCAAGAAAGAAGATAGATCTTGTATAATATAATGAAGGATTGATTGCTTGTGCCACCACTTTTCCTGCCCCTAGCAGCTGTTTAATTCCCTAGTTAAGACAAAGCAAAATCTCTTCTTCCTGTGAAGTTGAAAAGCAATCTAGCAGGAAAATCTAGAGATGAAGACAGGAAAATATGGTGAAGTAGCCTGGTGAATTGCCAGGATACTATGCATAGAAGTTTCTTCCCATTTGTTTATCAACTTTAAACTTTCTTGTGCTCTGCATTTATAATTGTTTGCAGATAACTGTAATGCTCTAGAAAGTTACTTCAGATATTCTTTTCCATACATAAATCACTGACAGATTTTCTCAGCATTACTTCCAAATGAAGGGTACTTGCTTGTCCACCCCGGTACTGGCTTGAGACTGTATCAAACCATAGACTATTCTCAGTGTAGCTGATCTCTGTAAAACAGATTGACCTTACCACAACTGCCCGCGAAAATCAAGAGGTTCTCTTTTACCAACAAATGTTGTAGCACAGAAGTTGAGCTGGAAAGGGAGTACCTAAGCCTCAGGTAGAGGTTAGGTAGATAGGCACAAAGGAAACAGAAAATACTGTGAAATAGTGCCCGGTACAAGCTCATGCCTGTTAAAACTGCTCTTTTCAAGTAAGAATGAATGCCTTAAACCCAAAACTTTTCACTTCATATGTGTTATTGTCAATTCAAAAGTGGCTCATGGTAGTGTTTTCCAAGAAAGAGGGAATCCAAGACAATGCTCCTGACCATAGAAGGAAAATTTCAGACTAAAAGCAGCTGTTATGCAGCTAAGGGCATCCAGAAGAGCTCCTCAGAGCAGAGGTGCTAGTGCATGCTGCATCTTTGTATCCTGAGCCCTTAAGTAGCACTAATGGGTTCAGATACAGATTTATTCCACTGCTTTAAAAGAGTTCCTCTCTGTGTAAAATGCTCTCTTTTCAACAAAAACCCAAAATTATTGCTACTGCCTGTAGACACTGCTTAGTCATTTATCACTCTTACCTTTGGGAGATTGATGAAGCATTGGGATTGAAGGCCTCAGATTTGATTAATTCACATTTTTCCAGGGTCCCATAGCACAGGAAAGATGCAACCTTCCCTTGCTGTCATAAGGGAACCTGGCCTGGCCCAGACAGCAAGGGGACAGTCACCACCATAGGAGCAGAAGGAGAAAAAACCCAGGAGGAAATCAGAAAGAACTCCAACAGCAAGGATGGAGCCAGGCTTGGCATGGGCCCAATCCCAGAGATCTCGTGGTTTGACTGTGTAACTTGCTGAGTGCCCTCAGCTCCCCTCTCCTTCTGGGAAATGTAAGGGGTCCGAAAGCAGCTATGGGCAGTACCCAAGGGAGCCGGGTCAGGAAGGGCTTGTGATGACAAAGGTGCCTGGCCAGGTGTCAGCTTTTCCTTGCTGTTGTCTAGGTAGATTCCTGGCACATAGACAGCTCAGCCAAGCCATCTTATCCATGAGCTGTGCTGTCACCAAGTCATCTGCTGAGCCTCTCCGGTGATGCCTGCAAAGGCTTCACAGGGCACTCCCACTGCCAGCTTTTAAAGGTCCCCTGCTGCTGCTGTGTGCCACCTGAGGGAATGGGAGGACCCTGCCCCTCAAGTCCTGAGCCATTTTGCTGAGCTTTCATTTCCAGCACAGACACACAGGTGCATCACCACCGATCCTGGCACACCAGGTCCTGGGAAGAGAGACAGGACACCAGGACACTCCTGGCACAAATGGGGCAGGGGGCCCCATGATGTCCTGTACCGTGGGGTTGAGTGTCCAGCTGAGAGGGGACAGCACTGCTGTGCCATGCCACAGAATGCTGGAGGCAGGAGCCAGGTGACAGCACCCATCATGAAAAAGCTCACACCTTTGCAAACATTCAAATGCTCTGTTTCTCGGGGATTGCTCTGCACATCCCTAGCAAAGGCTTCCAGAGAGTCAAGGAACAAAGAAAATACTAACAAAACCTCAAAAATATCCGAGAAAACCTGTGCCAAAATCTCCTTGGATGTGTATCCATGACTGAGCATGAGAAGTGAATTGCTGCTGCCATGCAGAGGGTGCTACTTGCTGGTCATGGTCTAAAAGCACTGATGCAGCAATAAGCACGGCTGAATTACCAACAAGCTTCCATATTAATAGCAGAATTTTTGGTCAGAAACACGTGAGAGCCTGTAGGCTTTGGAACAGTAAAATAGAACTGGGGCCGTATGGTGGCAGAACAAAGTCTGCTGAAGAATGTTGTGTTTTCTGCCTTTGATAGGGACTTTCCAGAGCTGTCAGCTGTGCTGCAGAATTAGAAACATGACATTGCAGCAATCAGTTTTTAGATTTCAAGCTGTTCAAATGACTTGTCTCCAGGGAGGAATATGTAGCGTGCAGGAATCAATAGAGGAACAGGTAAAGATGCCAATGTACAAGGGCAGCTGCCCCAACACCATACCCCAGCCAGCCAGGCACAGCTGCCAAAAAGGAGTCCTGGGAGACAATGACCAGAAAACTTGCTCTGTCTCTGAATCAGCACCAGAGAGGTGCTATAGACAATTCACTACATTTGTGAGATTGCAGCTTGATTATATTTGCCTCCACCTCACAGACAGATCTTCCACACGCCCTCAGCTCACACTATGCCAGTGCTCCAAGCCACTTGCTGAAGAGATTATAAAAGAGCTTATTTTATCATATCTTCACCTCTGAACGCATTACAAGTGACACCATTTAATTTTAGCCAATCTGAACAGCTAATTAGATGCAAACAGATTGAAAAATTGTATACACAGGACAACTCATTTTTCAAAAGGCCACTAATCTAAACAAACCTGAGTCCATCAATTCACTTCAACATTTGTCTAAATGAATCACAGACCTGTCCTGCACTGGCCTTGTGATTCATATAAGAGGCTTCCTCCTCTTTTGATGAAAATTTCAGGCACTGCACAGAAGAAGTTATTTATTTATCAAGGCTCTATTATAACAAATATGAAGATGCCTCTCTGAGTTTAGTGGACAATGTGTATGAGCCAAAGCAATTCCAGCCTACTCTGGTACTTTCTCTCTCACCTCCCAAACACATCACACACACCACATCAAACACAGGGAGGCTCTCTGTAGCAACAGATGAAAATCAAATCATATTTAATCATGATCAATACTGGTTGGAACTTCAGAGCTCCTTGGGTGTGATCCTCCCCTGCAGAAATGAGAGGGAAAAAGAATCCTGGACAGATCCTCCAGAGACATCTGGGGATCCTCCTTCCCTTCAGGACTCCCTCCAAGCACCAGCTGGAGCAGACCAGTAAATACACTGGGCATCAGGGAGGCAGTGCAGGAGCCAGAGAAGCTCAAAGGGGCCTGTCACAACTCAGATAAGATCAGGAGCTACTGAACTTATCCAGTGCCTGGCAATGCAGAGAAGTGTTAGGATGCAATGCAGTGTAGTGTGGCCTATCTTTTATTACAGAGCAATTAGCAGAGCATTATGCATGAAGTTTTCCACTTGCTACTAAAGCCCACACTGCTTCCACTACGTGCGGATGTAAATGTATACAGTCAGATGGGAGAGGGCAGAGAGAAACACACTTGTGTGGATTCTGAAATGAACAAATATATCCACATAATCAATCCCTTTCTGGGCTACTTAGCACAGCAATCTGGGTGAACAAAATAGGCTAAACTCTGCCTAATTCACGTGTAAACTAATTCATGGTACCTAGAACTAAGAACTGCTGAGCACCTGCTGTGGTCTTCCATGCAACAGAGGCCCTGGACTGTGAAATTCATCCTCATTTCAGCAGAGCAATTCAGACACCCAAGGGTCAAAACCTCAAGCGCTGCAGAATGCTACATAACTTAATCACTTACTTCATTGTGCTATTGCCTTCATTTACAAACACACACACAAACTTCACTCAGAGTTTGTCTAGTTTTAATTGCCAGCCCAGCACCTCACTGGACCATTGTCTGTCTGCTGCTCATTTGTGTTCCCCACACTGGTACTTACTGATGGTGACCGAAGCAACCCTTTCCTTTCCCTTGAAAAAGCCTAAGGCATCAAAGCTTTCAAGGCTGCATTTGCTTGGCAGCCACGCCCTTGGCTGCACACAGCCTGCTCCCCTGCTTCTCAGGGCTTTGGAGCATCAGTCAACTCCTCTGGTGAAGGAGGAGGTAATCCAACACCCTTACTCCTGCTCAAGAGCCTGATTCTTAAACATACCAGTGGTCCTTTGTGCTGCTGTGCTTGCAGAGCTCTCTCACACAAGCTCACTCACCACCAAAACTCAGCTTTCTCTGGAGCATCACTGTTTCCAGCAGCATTTCCCCACTCACTTTCGGCTTTCTTGTCTTTGCTCTGTGGTTGTGGCTTTATGTTTGGCCACATTAGAGGACCTGCTCTTGCACCAGAGCACCGAGTCAATCGGAGTGGGTTGTGACAGTGAGCCACTCATTTCTTAGTTTCCCAGACAGAACTTTTGAGAACCTGATCAGTGATAAAAGTATGTGCCCACCTAGGCCACTGGTAAAACAAACAAATAAATAAAGAGTACAAGGCAGATCCTTTTGCTGTCTATCTAACAATGATAAATCTACTTATAATTACATCCTGAAAGGCAGTTTTTACTCCACTAATTGCATACCACATCAGTTTTGCACGATTCTTGTTCCTTAATCATAGTGTCATGTAGCAGCATGCCAAATGCTTCACTGACATCCTCGTACACTATATCAACCAAACTTGTAGCTTCATAAATAACATTTCAATTAGTTGACAGAATCTATTACATCAGCCCATATTACTGATATACATATTGCTCAGCATTAATTCTCATTTATTTCTTTATTGAGCAGGTCCGGGACTTCATGTCCAGTTCTACCTCAATCAATGTCACATTGGCAGGCCTAGAAATATCTGATTTTTCCCCCTTAACCCTTTCTAATACTTACACATCTACATTCTCTCAGACCTTTAGAACTTTCCAATGTTCTCAGGTTTACAGAAAACCAACATTAAAATTCCTCAATTAGCTCTCTTTACACTGCTGCCTGCAAGATATTTGGGGCTGCAGGGGTTAAAAGAGCCCTGCTTCGATATCTGTTCTTTCAATGGGCTTTAATAGGCACCATCATTATCTAACTCCCAGGCAGCTAGAAGAAATGGTATCAAGAAGTCCAAGGCATTCAAAAAATTATTGTGAAATAACATGAAATTGTTTTGACCTCTGCTTCCCCGAGTTGTGATATTTTCAAACTGGAGTTTAGAGATCTTCCTATTGTTGAACACTCTGGGTTTCTATTCAAGTATTCTCCTGAGCAACAAGATATGTGTTTGTTTTAAATGAGAAACTAAGCATTTTCTATAAAGCTATTAAAAAACCTGGGCTAGAAGACTCATGACAACATCTTAAGAACCGGTGGTGCTCTCCCACAAAATTCTAACTTGTCTGGATTTGATCATGAATTGCTTCGGATTCCCGGGCTTGCACCACACTCATTAAGTTTGTCCTGTGTGCACATTTACATGAAGTAGGAGGCTCTCTCCAATTTGCTAAGTGTCTAGGAATCAGCTGTGCCCTTCCTGAAGATAACCTCCCACTGACTTCAGAAACAGCAGGCAAAATTTCTGGTTTCAATTCCCAATCTCTGAAAGGAAAGAAACCTCTTAGACAAAAAGGAATTTAAATATCCAGTGCAGAGTATATTAAACTTGCCAGATGCAGCTGAGATCTGAAATGCAGGAGTTAGAGGAAGTGAATACATGAATCCTTAGAGAGACTTGGCAGTTTTCATCCTATTTGTTCGTTCTAAGATCTCATGAGAGCATCTCACAAAGCCCTATGTCATACCAAAACCAGTTCAAAGCAAGCGCACAGTGAATCAGCTTCTTCAATCAGAATAAACCACAGACTATATGAGATATATGAGATGCACAAGGATCTGAAGCAGTTCTGGTCACTCTCAGACTGCCTCAGATCCCACTTTTGCAAGACATCCACATACAGAAGGAAAACTTAAAAGTCAATGGCATTTAAGCATGTGATAAAAACGAAGCATGTGCTTGAACACATGCTCTTGCCCCATGAAGGAAGGTGTTCTTAGCAAGCTTGGAACAGCCACTTGAAAGCTTAAAAACCACTTTTTTTTCTCTGTGGAAGATCTCCCTACACAAAAAAGCAAAACAGTGGGCTAGATTTGCCTCTCACTGTCATCACGGCTAATCTCTAGTGACTCCACAGTTGTTACAAGGAAAATTAATCCAGGCTTACAGAGATGTAGCAGACAAATCTAGACCACTACATCTCTCTCTTGCTGTGTTTACAATAACGGACCAATAAATGAGTATTTGTGATCGGGTGCTGCTTTTTTAATCTGTTTGCTGGAGTATCATAGGATTTGTTTGATGATTTGATGACTTAGTTATTAGTGGATTTACAGATTGCACATGATTAGCCAGCATATTGGATTTTTTTTCCCTCTGTTTCTATGCAGAGAAGCAATTTTGACTTCTAAAGCAAAACCAGGGCATCCTCAGTATTTTTTTATGTAGGTGAGTACCTTCCATTCATAGAATCCCTGTGTGGCACTGAACTACTTACAAAAAGTGCCAAAAACCTAAAAGATTGCATAATGCAGGAAAGAGGCTATGAATGAACATCATTCATACTTCTCGCCTACAGAAGTCTGTGGATCCTCATGGCATCTTCTATTCATTTTCTTCAGTTTTGCATGAATGGCTGAAAATGGGCCACAAATCATTCACCACCCTCAACTCTTCCCCGTGGCATTTCTCAGTGCCTGCTTGATGGGACCAGGAGCACAGCAAGGACTGCTGCCCATCAGCAACACAGCAAGCACAGGCAGAAAATGCAGCACTTTTCATTGGATGTTTGCATTTCAGCTTCAGCAGCAAAAAGCAAAACACAAGCAAAATCCAGGCAACTAAACCTAAGCCCACCATCTTCCAGGGCTGGTGCTTTATCCAGAACTCTGGAGAGCTTCTAGGAGCTGCAGGGATTTGCTCAAGCATCTCAGCCTAGCAGGGTTGATGAGCTCAGTACTTAGCTTAAATGAGAGCCTAAGAGGAGCCCAAAACCTGGTATTCTGTCATCTCCATACCTTCCTAGGATTTTCCAAAAGGGCTAATGCATCCTACCCAGCACAAAATGCCCCTGGCAGGGGTCTGGAAGTCCAGCACTTGTGAATGCCCAAGTGCTTCTCTTCTAGTCAACAAAAACATATGGGAACTTCATCCTTTCCTAATTTTTAAAGGCCACAAAGAGACATGAACTGCCTTTCCCTGATCTAGCTCTTATATAGGTCAGATGAGCACCAGCCCTGAACTGGAAGTCATGTAATCATGTTAGGAGAGTGAAGAGCCTAAGGTAATAAACCCGGCCTTTCAAAGAGCTTATTGGTTTGGGCTCAGTGCCATGCTGAGGTTAACAAGGTAAAAACCTGCTTAACAAAGGAGACATCTTTGACCAACCACAGTCAGGTCAATCATTTAAGATTTAAACATTCCCTCCAGAGGTATTTATCCAGTCGGTGCATGTTGCTCATAGTTGATTCTGTACCTCCTGATGTTGCTTTAAATTATATCTCCCAAATCAAATTAGAGAAGAAGAAGCTTTCCTATTTCCTTATTGCAGTTGACAATCGCACGTGGGGTCAGCAGATATTCTGAACTCACATGAGAGAAGCTTGAATCACCTATTACACCCAGGAAAAGAATCTGTAGCTCAAAATATGAATTCCTTTTCTTTCCAAGGTTAAACTAGAACAGTCAGAGTATTCTACCCTTTATTGAGAACATGTGTGCACGTGTGTGTTTATCAGCACTGCATTTTATACACTGCTTCATTCAAACCAATATACACTCCAGGTTTTATGGTGTATTTTGGCTCAAGTGTGATTGCTATGACAGTGTTTACAGCAATATTCAGCGTGTTCTGCATAGCCCTGCCCATCAATCAACACTGTAATAAAGCAGAAAGGGAAATCACTAGAAAAGCAGCAGAGCTGCTGAATTCAAGTAAGCCATTCAAAACCAGCATGGAGACAAATGCAAATGCAATTGGGTCAAAATAGCCATTTACCTGTTGTTTAAACGAAAAAAAAAAAAAAAAAAGTGTATACATGCTGCATTACAGTTTGCCTTAAAAAGATAACATGGGCTCCAAAGTGTTAATTTTTTCCTGCCTATTTTTTCTGGGTTAGTGTTTCAAGATGACTGCTACTCCATACAGATTTATAATACGTATGTGTTTATTTGCACCTAAGTCAACAGGAAAGGCAGACCTGAATACCAAACCTATCATTAAACCTACATCTTGGCACCTACAGAAAGCTGCAGGACTTCATTCTTTTCTGGCTAAGATTGAAGGGATAAATTGAAAGAATGAACAAACAAGCCATGCTCATCCTTAAAATAGACACACAAAGCAAAAGAGGCAGAGAGAGGGGGAAAATAAGATGGCTTGTAAGGTTGTTGGCTTTCAGGTTTGTCTAACAGATCACGAATAGGTTTAAGAGCAGTATAATCTCTGATTCTTTCTGGATGTCACATGGGTTTGCTGACAAACACTGGGGTTCAAAAGCCCCAGCACTAGCTTGGCTCTGAAGCAGCATGTGCTATTCCCAATTCAGACACTGGAGTGTGATGCAGCTTCCAGTCCTTGCACAACTTGAATATCCAGGCTCTGCTTCACAGTTTTTATTCTGTCTCCCACTGTGAAGAAATGCTTCACAGTGTCAGGGCATACCACCCTGAAGTCCTAATCTTAGAATTAGCACCTCTAGATGCCACTGTAAAATAACCAGTGATGATGATATTGACAAATTATCACTCGTTTTGTTGGTTGATTTTAATTCTGCTTTAGTCTAGATCATAAAGAATTAAAATAAAAATCAAACTAGGATAAGGTACCCAGGGCCCCACAGAATTCCCACTTAAGTCAGTAGGACTTGAATGGAAACTGAAGGAGGCTCTGAAAGGAATTCAAGGTAGGTGCTTATGCACTGCCCTGCCAGGGGTCACAGCAACACCCAGCTTGACAGTCACCCCCAGTGAATGCATCAGACTGTGCATGAAAGCAAATCAACGGAGCTGGGAGTGCAGACAATGCAGGCAGGGCAAAGAAGTACTCGGTGTGAAAATGAAACCGAGGAGAGATGTTCTTAGCCCATTAAGAGCTATAATGAAATACTGCATCTTGAGTTTGTTGCTGTTAGAAGGAAGACAGGAAATGAGCAGGAATTCATTATAGAGCTGCTCAAGACCAAAACATGAATCATTGGGTTCTAAAAAAACCCAGTTGTCTAGAGAACAGCATAGATGAAAATGAATGGAATCTCTTTAAATTACTCTCTGTATAAAGTCTTTCACATTCATCCTTTCTGCCTTTCTGATTAGTATCTTTCTGGGATGTGGGTTTTTAAATAATTTCACACCACACTCCCAGCTTCTGCAATCAAAACACTGAAATGGCTCTTGATTCTGCATTTTTCATCTTCATTTACAGGGAAAAATGTCTTCTGCAGTAAGAAACTTGAACACCTACTGTCCTACCCATCTACTGGATATCCCCAAAAGCGTATGCTAAAGGCTCAGTAATCAAATAAGATTAAGATTCCCGCATCACTTTACAAATAAGGGGGATTTTGTATGTTACTGCTGCATAAAGGAGGATTAAATCACCTCTGGAAAGCCCTCAAGATCACTGAAGTGCTGAAAAGCTGGGACCTCTCTGATCTCAGCATCCCTGACAGGAAAGCAAAAAAACCCCAAATCCTGCATAATAAATTGAGAAGACTTCCCTGCAAACCCAGATGGGAATAGCTGAAAGGAAAATATGGCAGCAAAACACGGCCTCTGGCTGTTCATGCTCTGACCAGTTTCCTGAGAAAAGGCTTGTATGACCACATGGCCTGCTTATCTACATCTGTCCCTCACACCATCCCCTTTCCAGCTATTTCTGAGCCTTCTAGCAATTATACCTTCCTGTGACAAGCTCCACTGAAGGAGCAGCAGTGCTGGGAGCTGAACTGGTGCCAGTCATGGGGGAAACCACCTCAAAGCTGGGAACTTGCTATGTTCTAAGAACCAGAAAAACACAAGTTGAGTTAATTTCTTACTGGATGTGTACCTCATCAGACCAAAGAAATCCAACCACGAGACACAAGTCTGTTGAAAAATTTGTCTCCTTTTCTCACAGCTGGCTGGCTGGGACCTTCCCTATGGCAGGAGTTTTGCTAAAAAAGATGCTGCACTGCTTATTCTGTTAACCAAGACTGCTTGGAGAAGCATAAGAAAGAAAGAATTTCCAGGAAAAATCTAAAAACACACAAGATTGTCCAAGACCTCGGGTTTCTCATAGGAACATGTCCTACTCGTGACTGCTGGAGTGAATTTTACAAGACTTGCTGTGATGACATCCAAAATTTATTGCAGCTTTTACAACAAGACCATGTCTAGTAAATAGTGATGTAGTGACAATATTTACTTGTCTGTATTTAGCTTCTTAGGGCACATAAATATACTTTTGTACTTTAAGAACAGCCATAGCTGCCTACTAAATCTTGAATAATACAAGGCAGCTTTGTAGACCTTTAAACACATGTACCAACTTGGTTCTGTCTCCTTCACAAATCTGCTTCCTTACTACCTGCCCAGTCAGTCCCAAGGCCCTGCTCTGCTCATCCTCTGTCAACCTGAGCTTCTAAAATGAATGTCTTTGGAAATCATGCTTTTTAAACTACTATGCTTGCTGAGAATGGAATTAATTACTTTCAGAAAGTGACCATGTTTATTTTCCCATCTCCTCAGTTATAAAACAAACTGAAAACTTTATCTGTCTTCCTTGGTACATGCATGATGAATTTTGTGCAACTTCATTTGAAAACCAGTTTATTGACCATAGATGTGAAAATGTTATCGTACATATAAATCAAATTGTAGATTTCTGATAAGCAGTGAACAAGGTCTTTTTCTGGTGTAACAGTTTAAAAAGACAATCTAAAAGAAGATTAGAGTAAAATAGGAATAGCTGGAAAAAGCTAGCAATATTTTACGTTGCAGTTTTTGGGGAGTCAGATTTGAAGCATCCTGAAGTGTCCTGAGTTCCAGAGAGCAGCCTGAGTCTGATGTCAGAAAGTCAGGCCCCTTGAAGTGGCTCATGCTCCTGTTGTTGACCACTTCACAGGTAAAAATAATACCTTCCATACACACTGCACTTGCTGACATCCTGGCTGCCAATATCACACAAGGACTAGGGGACACTTTGCCAAGTAATGTGACTGTGTTTGAAAAACCTGAATCCAACCAGGAGCAGCCATAAAACTGGGTCAGAACGCAGCCCTGGTGTCTGGGTCACGCCAAAAGCTGGCTTAGCTCCTGGGGACTGCCCCAGCCAGAGGAGCCCAGCAGCCTCCAAGCCAGATGCTGGCCTTGCCCTTCCCCTGCCATGGGGCTCCTGGAGCTTACTCAGGGAGCTGGGGCAGAAATGAGGGGAACTCTCCAGGACAGCCCTCCCTAGCTACCCAGACTAGCCCTGGCCCTCCCAGAGAAGCCTGACCTACCAGCCCCAAAAGCCACACTCCCTACGCCAGGACAGGGCAGTACCCAGAGCCAACACTTATCCTTCCAAGAAGGACTGATGTCAGACAAGCAAATCCATTATGACTGCACCAAGAAATAAAAACCAAACAAACAACAACGAACCCAAAATAAACCCCTACTTAAATGCTAGTTTGCCTACATTTTACAATATCCTGTGTGCACCACAAAGGGCTCAGGCTGTTTCCACATTCAGTTTTGTTCTTGTTGCTCTTATAAAAACACATTGTTCTTTCCCTGTGACATTTCTTCGTATTTCTGAAAGAATGCTCTCTGCTACCACAACATATTTGGCTTGAATCCTCCAGCGAGGAGGAGCCAAGGGTTTGGCTCATGTTTTAAAAACAAAAGAAATATTACCCTAAGCATAAAACAAATGAATGCAACCGTAACAGTAGATGGAGATAGAGCTCCTAGCACAACCTATAAATAATTCCAAGTCCTATTAGAAGTAACACAGCTTTCTGAATTTCCCTAGAAAACAGCATGTCATAATTAGGTTCCAGCTTGACTGAAATGCAAAGTACCACTTCTTTCAAAGACAGAGCTGAACAAAAGACAATATGTAGTGCAACAACTAAATTGCAAAGCATATCCACTTAGAATCTGAAATTGTGCAAGACAATGTGTGTACACATAAGAATGGAGATATTAAAAGAGTGCTCTTACCTCCATCCCCAGATCCTGAGCCAGCATCTGAGAAAAGAACAGAAAAGTTTATATTCATCTGCTCCAGTATGTGCTGTGAGCATGCAAAGCAAGGCTTCAGTGAAGTGTTCTACAGTGTACCTCACGTTTGATGGCATCCCTGGGTAAATTACAGAGATCTAATCTGAATGTAATTCACTCAAGCCATCTTTCTCGTGTCTCCATTTTTTTTCTTTAAAGCCTCTCTATCAGGTGAAAACGACATAGGCCACAGAATGCTGCAATGTCCTGAGAAGTCTCTACTTTGTTTTGTTGTACTTAGACCGATAAATCTTTGCTCCCAACAGCAGTACAAAGTTACTCCACTTGGTCACTACTAAATCCTCACCAAGGAGAAATTATAAAAGCCATTTGTTGGAGGAGAGAGCAATTGTAAATTCATATCATTATCTTTAGAAAACAGGACATCTCATCAAATTATAACTACCTGGAATAAGCCATTACATTACTATTATTCAAAGTCTTCAGGTAAATTATTAAAATGCCGTTTTTCTCAAGGTTGTTGCTGAGTTTCAAAACTGAGTGCTTTCTTTCTCCTCTGCTCGCCATTTTGTTGGCTGGAATGATGAGAGTCACAAATTTAGAAAGTGCAACATCACAAAACTGCCAAGCCCAGAGCTTTAGTAAGAAACTTTCTAAGCAAGGCAAAGCAAGGACGTGCACACATGTAGGGTTACCAAAAATAACACCTAAGAAGAGTTTCCTCTGCAAGGAAGGGAGGGAGGCTGCCATCCTATCCTCCCCCTTAGTGGAAGACTTATGCATTTATCAGCATCAAGATTAATAGAAAGAGTTTGGAAAAGCTGTTTTGGGATCAAAGTACCCTGTGAACTGTTAGATCTCATTTACTGACAGCGAGGTCTGGTGGATCTGAACTTGCACATGCCATCACTGCTCAAAATGAAGAAAGCAAAGGAAAATCTTTGCTAAATAATTGGTTGCAAGAATTGCTTCAAATGGCAGATTTATGCAGCAAGGCTGCAAAGGCCAGATACAAAAGGTGGCTGAGGAGGGGAATAGAAAGAATAATGTTTTCCCAGTGAACATCTCCTGAATTTCCCTGATCTCATCTTTTGTCCTGATGCTCTTTCCCAAACGAGCTACTGAGTAAAGAGGCAAAAAAGGTGTCAGCACTACAGTGCCCTCATGGCTGTGGGAGGCGCTGCTTTTCCAGGCATGCCAGGTCAGCGCAGAAGGAGAAATGAGTGCCTGCCATCCCCTGCCTGCCACAGTGAGCTACACGTTATCTGGCTCTCTGGAGGAAAAGGACCTTGTGTTTATCCTCCTGCCCTGCCTTTCAGTGCCCAGACCCCTGCCAGGCAGGGCCAGAAGGGCTGCTCACTGACACTTCTCCCAGAAGCCCAGCTCTCTGCTGGGGGTTCCTGAGCACCCTCTCTCTCTGCCCCATCTCACAGGGAAAACCTAAGGAAAGTGGCTGTTCCCTTCTCCACTGAGCTCCTCCCTGGGAGAAGGAAAAAGAGACCAAAGACCTCGATCAAGACTTCAGAAAAACGTGGGGTTTTTTCCCTTCTCTGTTTCTGAAATCCACAATGTATTTCAAGACAACGCTGCCAACATAGTCATTTCCAGCAGGCAAGCAAGTTTCAGAAAAGTTGTAACAATGCATTGAAATTATACCTTTAATCAAAAAGTTTGAACCAGAAAAGACCAGTTGCTGTGCTGAGAGAATTTACTAAGCTGAACAAATCCTACACCACAGTAGGTTTTGTCAGCCTGAGCTCCATTTAATACCAATTTATGGACAAAAAAATTGCAGCATATGTTTTTTTCTTCTTGAAAATTGTCAGGTAACAGCTTCAGAGAGGAACATTTCCAGAGAAAGGAGTTTATTTTCTCTCAGGTGTACGAAACATGAAATTAAAGCACTGAAAAAAGTTTGTCTAATGTACTTTTTATTGACTCCTCCATCCTCAGCCAAGAAAAAATTCTGCTTTAAGTTTAAAGAACTCTCTCAAGAACAAAGGCTTACTCCTGCTCTTTTCAAGTTAACTTCACTGCCCACCTCTAACAGATCCTGAGCACGAAAAACATCAAGAACTCCTGCACGTAAGCAACTCTGTTTTCCTGACAGATTTTACTCATTCACCTTTCTAGCTGTTTTCATTCAAGCTGAGATGTAAACAGCTCATGAGGCTCAGAGTTGAGCAGAGCTGTCTCACACGTCAGTCACTCTTCTCAAGTCTAGAACAAAACACCTGTGGCACAGACCTGTTCATTATGTGTGCTTTGGACTAAATCTTCAGCTGGTATGAATTGGCAGGACTCATTACAACCAGTGGTCTGTGGAATCATACTGGCTGGGGATCTGGCCCTACAAGGATAAGGAAAAACTTAAGAAACTGGATTGCAGGCAATCATGCTCCAGTTCTCTCTCTCCAGATTATGGAGAGGTTTGTGGTAATCCAGATGCCCATTTATCAGACATCTGCTCAGTTAATCTGCTGCCAGATTAACTTGTCCTAACCAGTTCACTTGTCGTAACAGCTCAGAAGTGTAGGCAGGGCACAGCATGATTAGGAGCACAAGATGCAAATTAAAAAAATAAATTTACTTCTGTGCTGAACTCTTCCAAACAGTGCCAGGGGTACTGTGTGTCAGGGACTGTGAGCCTATAGTATATTACTTAAAATGGAAGGATGGCAGCGACCTCTCATGCCCCAAACAGCACAGAATTAACCAGTAATGAATTCAAAGCAAGAATTCAAATGGTTTTTGCCATCCCCAGGCCATTTTCCTGGGGGGTGCAGCAGGGTTAGCAGGCAGCCTGGAGTGAGGTATACATACCAGTGGCACACGATCCCTCAGACACCAGCAGTATTTCACTCTGCTGCTTGCAGGCAGCCTGTTTCAAGTAGCATTCGTTCTGGTAGGTGTCACCATTGGAGCCACACACGGGCACGTAGTCGTTGTTACACTGATGGGAAGGAACAGAGAGCAGCAGGGTTAGTCACAGGAGCAGGGGGAACAGCACCCATTTGGGTGCCCCCACAAAGACACCCTGCGCCCTGCCAGCATTAAAACCCTGGGAAAACAACAGAGAGGGAGACACTGACAATCCTCTCTCACCTTTAGAGCTACCAGGTGAGAGGGAGGGGTATTTTTTAAAAAGAAAAATCAGATTTGAAGAGATTAGGGGAAAGGTAATCTGAATGGGCAAAGTGTTCAGTATGTGTCCCAGAGAGGTCTCTCACTGCCAGCAGGAGCAGGGGGCATTTCCAGGGAAGGAATATGGGCAAGGCAAACGACTCCTCACATCTGCAATAACAGCTCCCGTGTTTCCATTGGATGGCTCCATACAGTGATGAACAGGCTCTCTCTTCCCCTCCTCTGCACACACACACCCGCGGTGCTATGGAGGGCTGCGCACACACAGGTGTGTGTCTGACTGTTCAAGTGCAGACTGGACAGAGGGGAGTTAAATCTGAGACACCAACGATCAAAGTCCATCCCTCCTTGTGCACAGACATTCCTGTTCCTGGCAAGCTGCAGCTGGGATGCTCCACAAAGGTCCAAACTCTCCCAACGGTGGCCAGTGGGGAGGAGTGGCAGCGCTGCAGGGAGCTCAGCCAGTGCTGAACTTTCTCACACCACGCACCCCTGCTTTGGTTCAAACTCCTGCTAAGATCTGCCTGATTTCCTCTACCACTGGAAGACAGTTTTGCCCCTTCTTGTTCATTTAAAAAAATGATAATTTCATTTTATACTGAAAATTGGGCAACCTACTGGGTGCAGTTATCACATGATAATCATGCTTGGAGGCTTAGAAATACTTGGATGTGCCCTGTACATGGCAATTATACCAGGGATATGATTATCTTGTGATTACCTTGTTCTTGGTATGCCTCATTGTTTAATTAGAACAAATGGAATGATCACAATTATTATTTACAAAGGCTCACTTCTGCCTAAATCCAAGTAAAAATTTAGAAGAAATCATACATCCTATTCAGCTGTATTATGTCACAATGCATCTGAGGTGTGTTTGTTGGGCACAATGTAAAATGCAAAACTGAAATATCAGGGATATTAACATCAAAAATGCTTTAAACTGAATGACTACAGAAGTGATTAACACAAACAATTGAATAGATTGCATTAATTGCAGGCCTCCACACAGAGCAGCTGCCAAGAAATTATTCATAGTTGGTCAGAGTGACATTTTGATTGGGCCAAAACAAATGACATTTTCCTTTTGCATTGTATTCTCTTCAATCTTCCCAAGATGTTGCCCACCCCCAGCCCCCACTTCCCTCAGAACAAGAAGAAAAACACCAGCCACAACAGTAGAAATTCTCTCCTTCTGCTCCTCACGGAGGGTTCCTCCATGCAGAGATTTTGAACTGTTGATTAAAAATGTTTCTAGGCTATTTTCACCATTATGTTCCAAATCTGAGCAATGTTTCAAGCATAAAATGCCAACTTCATCCAGAAGCTCAACAGCAATTGCTGGAGGCTGATCTGGAATACATAACCAGGACAATTAACACAATCATGCGTATTTTTTAAAGCATGAAGCATCGAATCATGCTTGCTCTAGGTGTAATATCTGTTTGTCACCCAAGGATTTGTGAGGAATTTGGCCTGAAGTATCTCAAGACGCTTTGTTACACGTAGAAACAAGGTTGGATTCTTTGCCCAAGAAACACAGTGGCAATTCCTCTGCCTGAGAAACGCAAAGGCAGCTCCTTTGGTGGTTTCACCCAGAGCAAGGGAAGATCTTTAACACAGGCTCAGCTGCAGATCTGAAAGGCCAGACAGCCCCACATAAATGGTGAAATCCCAAACCACAGTAAGGAGTGCTATGAGTTAGGCTGGAACTTCTTACAAAGGTTGGCAATTTTAAAATGCATTTGAGAGACACCAGGATCCCAAGAAGTATTAGTCCACTCTCCCCACCAGCACCTTTGAAAAACTAGGATTCAGATGGAAAAGGCAGGAGTCATAAGGAGCAAAGGGAGAGATATCTTCCATATGGATCCTGCCTTGGCTTTGAGCTGGAAACTGTAGTGGAAGTTACCCAGGGAAGAAAACAGGACCACTGATGAGAGGGTTGTGATGTTAGTCACCAGGTGGTTCCTAACCCACTAGAGCTAGACTCTTGTGTTTGCCCATGCTGAGCCCTGTGCTCACAGCTCATCACAATCACAAAGTAATTTCTGCTAGTGTTGGAGAATATCAGGTGTTGAATGTCAGTTTCACCAGTCTAGTAACATGTTTTTCTCATTGGTTTAGGGCTCAATAGACCAGGCCTTAGGTGTAGGAATGATTCTTCATTCCCAAGTAAGGACTGAGCAAGCCCTCAAGGAAACCCATGTCAAAACTCCCACGAAACCTAGCAGCACAGTGCCACGCTGTCCACTTCCCTCTTACACATGCCAGTTTTTAAAATACAGCTGCAGAGCAGGGAAATGGACTCATGCAATTCCATCAAGTGTCAGTCAGAGGCTGCCTTCCTCAGCACCTTCAGCCTCGAGTGCCCACTGTCATAGCCAAGGACAAACCACCTTTAGGAGCCTTTGGATCAGGGCTGACCACTGAAAACAGATGGATTGTGTCCTAAAGATAACGGTAACCTGTGTAACTCCTCCTCCTAGTAACACCGTTAAAAGCTTGACCTCCTCCTACTTTCATGGATCAACTACTCCCAAAATGCCACCCACATCTTGAACCAAGCAGCACAAAAATATATTCCAGAAATATAACAAAGCTGGAAGTCTGACAGGTGATGCTGCAGCCCCACAAACACTGAAGCACGTGGAAGACTCAACATGCATGAAAACGGGACTCCTTCCTCCCACAAAAGAAAGTGACTGTCCACAGGCTTGGTGACTCAAGAGCAAAGACACTGATGGAAATGCCTGGTATATTATTTTGATATGTTCATGAAATGTAAGAGGGAAGAGCCCAGCTGCCAGACCCATGGCTTTGAGCAAACAGGTACAGACTCCAGCAAGCCATGTCTCCCACCCCACGCCTCCTGGCACAGCTCTACACCTTCTGTTGGACCCACTGAGTCTGAGGGAAGGAAGGGCTGGCGGCTCCCCACATGCTCGGCCCTCCTGCTGGAGCCAGCACTGTCCCAGTGCCTTCTCTCCCTGCCAGCACCAAAGTCTGGGCTTGTCCTGCACAGGGCATGGGTCTGCATCTCCTGATCAGAGCGGGCCATGGTGTTTTTCAATAAAATACATGTCTCATTGAGACGTGTCACAATAGACTGTGACAAGAGAACCAGCCAATATGAACCTCCTTCTCAGCACATGCCCGCTGGCTCTCCAGGGTTGGAAGTCTAACTTGGGTGTTCCAGAGCAGTCTGATCATATTCATCCTTTCAAATAAAAATAAATTCATTTTAACTCCACTTGGGCAAACATGAAGCATCTGTAATTCTGGTTTGAACAAACCCAAACAAAGACTGCGGAAGCCCAGCTCTCCACTTCCGTGTTCTCAGCCCCTCAAGACAAGACACAGGCTGGTCAGCCCAGAACTTTTCATCAGTACGGAGGCAAAATGAGCTCTCTATCTTGTCTATTCTCTCAAATTTCTGAAGAAGACATAAAATGCAGTTACAGTGATGAGGAGTCGGCTGTTGATTTGCTCACTATCACCACAAAGAGCTGTCACTGAAATGGGAGCCCTGAACTCTGATGGGGGTCCCCCTTCAGTGGCGACATAAATTACCTGGCCAGCTCTGCCTCACTTAGCCAGCCTCAGACACCACATCAGAAATTAATTTTCTACTCCAGTGGCATATCTTTTTGGCTTGTCCACTGACGTTACAAGAGAAACTAACATCCCCCCAAGCTCTGCCTGTATCAAAGTGCTGTGTCTGATTGCAGAAGCCCCCGGCACCACATGGCCCTTGGCAGTGCTGGCACAGCCTCAGCCACAGGTAATTTGCCCTCCAAGGTCACAGTCAGCCCTGCGGCTCCACGGAGGGCTGCAGCAAGACAAAGAGCTCTGAGCGTTTACAGGGCCTGATCCAAAGGCCACTGAAACCAAAGACTGCTGTTGATTTTGACCCATTGCCTAGTGACTGGGCCCACAATTGCCCAACTCATTCGCTTGGTCTTATTTACATATTCATGTACCACTTACCTGATTTCCTTATGTGGGTCTGATTTTAGGCTGTGAGCTGCTGAGAGCAGCAGCGAGCTCTGTAAGACAGATAAGTTTTTCCCAAAACACTCTGGGAAGCTGAGAGGAAGTGGTTGGGGTGTTTTGCCTGGGCTCGAACTGAGGACCGTTTGTGTGTGAGGCAAACGTGTTTACCACTACACTAGATTCTCAGAGTATTTTGGGAAAAACTTACCTGTCTTACAGAACTCACTGCTGCTCTCAGCAGCTCGCAGGCTAAAATCAGACCCACATCCTTAAATCTGTTTTAACTGCCCCCTACAGCACTGCTAAACTCAGCATACGTAGACTGTTCACCTCTCAAAGGGGGGACCACACAGCCTGGAGAGGTTTACCTAGCTTCATTTACCCCAAATCACCAGGCATCAGCACATTGCCTTGGGACAACAGTGCTCCAAATGCTTTCTTCCCTGCCAATGGCAACATCTGAATTTGCACCCTCCAGGCTATGAGTTCACTGCTTTATGCCAAATAGCAACACCAAACAGGGACCAAAGACAAGAGCCAAGCACTCCCAGTGGCTGCTCTAACTTCCTCAGGCTCAGGGCAAAACATTGCCCTAGCTTACCACCAGGCAGTGGGAAAAATCACAGATGTTTCACTGCCTTACAGATTTTTCTTAGAAAGAGAAAACAGACCAGACCATAACCCTTGCATCACTGCGTATGCTGAGCCAAGGCAAATGCTCAAAATAACGTTCTCACACTGAATTTTTGATTGCATGCAAACTCCAAATGGAATAAAAGACTCCCATGGTCAATATGAATTCCCTTCCAATGTGGGAAACACAAGCGTTTAAGAACTACTGTCCTGCTCTCATTAGAGAAAATTCCCTCTTTGTTTAAAAAGAAGGAATTTATCACTTGGGTTTATCTCTGAAGACACATTTGGCTCTAGAAATATAAATGATACTTGCAATGCTTCAACACGAATGGTCTATCAAAACTCAGTATTAACACAGTCATTACAGATGTGCACAATCTTGAACTGTGCACTATTTGGCGTGCTGTACCGTAAACACTCAAATCAGCATTTTAAGTTTCACAACCTCACCAATCCACATTAAAATGCAGAAAAACATTGGGGCATAAACACACATACAACCCTGTGCTGGTACATGCTTTAAACTCCTTTAATTTGTGCAGTTTCTATTCAGGTCATTATTTAAAGACCAGCAGTTTCACAAGTTAGCTAACACATTAAATAGAACCCTTCATAATGAAATTGCCTGACTTTGAGAAGGGCTGAGGTTTAGATGTATCTGAGAGACGAAGAAAGAAATAGAAGGAAACCCCCTTGCTACTCAGTAATAGCTCTCCTGAAACTATATAAAACCTAAAGGAAGTTCATAATTTTGGAACAGAGGGATTGCTCCTTAATCTGATCAGCTGGGCAGATAAACAGGCAGAAGCATTGTCACTATGCAGCCCTTCCTGAAAATATTGCATAAGCACATTACAGATCCATTTCTTTAACTAGATCAGAACTCCGAATACAATAAGCCATGATCTGTATCAGGAATTAATTTCGAAAGGACTCTAAATCCTTGTTAAAAGGGCAGGGACAAAAAATCAGAAATGCACAACCTGGAACTGCAGATCCAAAGGGACATTTAAAGCCACAGCATCTGCATTTTCACAGAGAAACTTATGTCTTCTTGACACCAGTTGGTACTCCTGCCAGCTTTTATACACACTGCCAGGTTTTCCCTGTAACTTCTCTGCACATAGAGAAATATATTGCCAAGTGATAGGTTATAAAGGGACATCCTTGATTTGAATTCTCATTAGTGAATTAGAGAACGAAATATCAATCTTCTTACCTTGAATTGACAGACACAAGTCACACTGTCTCCAATCCTTAAACACTCCCCATCAAATTTACAGGTATTGGTGTCGCAGAGAAAGAGATCGTTTTCTCTGTCATCGTAACCTCGAATGCAAAGAGAGGGAAAAAAAAAGTCAGCTTTGGACTAGCAAGAGAAACTATATGGGATGATTGCATTTTAAAGCACACAGCACAATAACCCCGTTGATGAAATTGATAGAGTCCAGATTTCCTTTTGTCCTTCCCTGTCCTCAGCTTTTCACTTTTCCTCTTATTTCTTCGTCGGTGTTTCTCTCAGCTCTTATTCCCCACTACCTCACACACTTTTTTTTTCTATTTCATGGACTCGGTTTCCCCAAAAGTCACCCGGTAATTATGCAATTTCATGGCTCTGGGTTGGAAATGTCATCAACTTATCCCCATCCGATCACAAATCTGTTGGACAAAAGTCCAAATTGGAATTCCTCCAGCCCATGACACAACAAAGCCCCCAATAATAAAGACAAACAGGCTGTGTGTTTTCTGTGATGGTCTGCCTGATCCCAATGAAGATTGATGACCTCTGAGTTAACAGGAGAAGTGCCAGGTTCCCCACGAGCCGCTGCGTGAACTGAGCTCTTTGCCTACAGATCCTCCAGGAAAAACCAACAGATCTGACTGAAGATTCAGTTCACGAATACAAGCATGAATTTCAGATTTCGCTAGCTGACTTCCCACTCCAACAGCGAGTGGCAAGATACGAAACAAAACAGCTATATCAGACTCCAAACCCATTAAGATCTGAATCCGTTGATTTTTTTAAAAAAACATCCAAGTGCTCTTAACCGTATCACTAGATGTTTAAAACGAAGAGCTCACACCGCAAATTCCCCCCGATCTAACACGTCGTGTGCGATGCACGCAGTACCCCAAATAACGCTCTTCCCCTTAGAAGGCTACTACAGTCTAATTTCCGAATTATTTTACGTATCGGAGAATGACCGGCTGCTGACCTACATAGGAAACCCGTTACAAAGGTCAGCCCGACTTTAAGGAGCAGGCAGCGGGTTCCCGGTGCCGCCACGCCGATACCCCGATCCGCTCTCCGTTCGGTGCGCACAGAAACAGCCGCCCGCAGGATGCGCACACGCGGCCCCGTCTCCCCGCGCCCCGCTCCCGCAGCCGCACGCCGAGTGCCCCGTTCCAGCGCAGAGCCGCGCTCCGGCGGGGCTGGGGCTCTCTCTCTGCTCGGGGAGCCGCCCGCACCGGCGGAGGGCGCGGCTGCCGCGCCCGGCGCCGCGGAACTGGGGACAAGCGGGGCCCCGGGGGCTGCGGTCGCAGCGGGAACGGCGGCGAGCCCCGACGCCAGGGACTTTTAGCCTTTGCTGTTCCTATGCATTCCACGGGACGCGGCATCACCCTCTGAAGTTGCCTCCCCCGGGCTCGTCCGCGCAACTCCGAGAGCCCGGCGGGGCACGGCGGGGCTGCCGGGACGCTCGGCGGGGCCGGGCGCGGGGTGCTCCGGTGCTTACCGGAGCAGTTCCAGCCGGTGGGCGTCTGGCAGTCGCTTAAGGAGGTAGGGAAGGCCGCCAGCTTGTCGGGGCGGGCGAGGACGAGCAGCACGGCGGGCAGCAGCAGCCAGCAGCAGCAATCGCAGAGCGTCCAGCCGCCGCCGCCGCACTGCCGGGGCGGGGAGGGCTCCCAGGGCACCATGACTGCCTAACTCAACTCTCCGGCGGCGGCGTGCCCCCCGGGCGGCGCGGCGGGCGGCAGGGACGGGCGGCGGGGCCGCTGGGCATCCCGGGGACCCGGCCGGCGGCGGCAGCGGGT